>CAUDMG010001333.1:1577305-1584805 GCA_958450375.1 Homarus gammarus
ACACAACAGTCTGCCACACCTCCAGCCACACAACAGTCTGCCACACCTGCCACACAACTCCTGCCACACCTCCAGCCATACAACAGTCTGCCACACCTCCAGTCACACAACAGTCTGCCACACCTCCAGCCACACAACAGTCTGCCACACCTCCAGCCACACAACTTGTGCCACACCTCCAGCTACACAACAGTCTGCCACACCTCCAGCCACACAACAGTCTGCCACACCTCCAGCCACACAACAGTGTGCCACACCTCCAGCCACACAACTCCTGCCACACCTCCAGCCGCACAACTCCTGCCACACAACAGTCTGCCACACCTCCAGCCACACAACAGTCTGCCACACCTCCAGCCACACAACAGTCTGCCACACCTCCAGCCACACAACAGTCTGCCACACCTCCAGCCACACAACTCCTGCCACACCTCCAGCCGCACAACTCCTGCCACACAACAGTCTGCCACACCTCCAGCCACACAACAGTCTGCCACACCTGCCACACAACTCCTGCCACACCTCCAGCCCACACAACAGTCTGCCACACCTCCAGCCACACAACAGTCTGCCACACCTCCAGCCACACAACAGTCTGCCACACCTCCAGCCACACAACAGTCTGCCACACCTCCAGCCACACAACAGTCTGCCACACCTCCAGCCACACAACAGTCTGCCACACCTCCAGCCATACAACAGTCTGCCACACCTTCAGCCACACAACTCCTGCCACACCTCCAGCCACACAACAGTCTGCCACACCTCCAGCCACACAACAGTCTGCCACACCTTCAGCCACACAACTTGTGCCACACTTCCAGCCACACAACAGTCTGCCACACCTCCAGCCACACAACAGTCTGCCACACCTCCAGCCACACAACAGTCTGCCACACCTCCAGCCACACCTGCCACACAACTCCTGCCACACCTCCAGCCATACAACAGTCTGCCACACCTCCAGCCACACAACAGTCTGCCACACCTTCAGCCACACAACTTGTGCCACACCTCCAGCCACACAACAGTCTGCCACACCTCCAGCCACACAACAGTGTGCCACACCTCCAGCCACACAACTCCTGCCACACCTCCAGCCACACAACAGTCTGCCACACCTCCAGCCACACAACAGTCTGCCACACCTTCAGCCACACAACTTGTGCCACACTTCCAGCCACACAACAGTCTGCCACACAACAGTCTGCCACACCTCCAGCCACACAACAGTCTGCCACACCTCCAGCCACACAACAGTCTGCCACACCTGCCACACAACTCCTGCCACACCTCCAGCCATACAACAGTCTGCCACACCTCCAGCCACACAACAGTCTGCCACACCTCCAGCCACACAACAGTCTGCCACACCTTCAGCCACACAACTTGTGCCACACCTCCAGCCACACAACAGTCTGCCACACCTCCAGCCACACAACAGTCTGCCACACCTCCAGCCACACAACAGTGTGCCACACCTCCAGCCACACAACTCCTGCCACACCTCCAGCCGCACAACTCCTGCCACACAACAGTCTGCCACACCTCCAGCCACACAACAGTCTGCCACACCTCCAGCCACACAACAGTCTGCCACACCTCCAGCCACACAACAGTCTGCCACACCTGCCACACCTCCAGCCACACAACAGTCTGCCACACCTCCAGCCACACAACTCCTGCCACACCTCCAGCCACACAACTCCTGCCACACAACAGTCTGCCACACAGCTCCTGCCACACAACAGTCTGCCACACCTCCAGCCACACAACAGTCTGCCACAACTCCTGCCACACCTCCAGCCACACAACAGTCTGCCACACCTCTAGCCACACAACTCCTGCCACACCTCCAGCCACACAACAGTCTGCCACACCTCCAGCCACACAGCTCCTGCCACACAACAGTCTGCCACACCTCCAGCCACTGACACACCAACACCGCCACACCATAAACAAGGTCTCTCTCTCTTCCCCCACACAACTCTTTCGTTTCTCACTAACAACTTCCTAAAGTGGTCTAAATGTTGTCAATAACGATGGAAAACAAGTGACTAGCGTTTCATAGTTTCATAACAATCCCCATGGTGGTTTGGAAGGTAATTAATGACCCCAGTTATTTAGTATTTAATGTGAGTCACTGTATTATTAACTGTATGCTGAGGTTAGTGATTGGTGTGGTAATTAGTTTAACCCCTAATACAGTTTTTATTTTTTTTTTATTAATTGTCAATGTTTGTGGTGGTCGTTATGGTTGGAACTACTTAATGGAGCTGGTAATGGTTCACACACTGTATCAAGGACTGGAGGCTTCTGGCGTAACAATACTTCAATTTTTTGTACAAACTATAGCAGTATGTGTGGCAGCTTCCCTCAGCTCTCATTAGAAGATGTGCTAAAGATGTGGCAGCTTCCCTCATCTCTCAATAGAAGATGTGCTAAAGATGTGACAGTATGTGTGGCAGCTTCCCTCACCTCTCAATACAACATGTGCTAAAGATGTGACAGTATGTGTGGCAGCTTCCCTCACCTCTCAATAAAACATGTGCTAAAGATGTGCTCCTGTTACATCACCACACATCATCTGTCACTTATTCATGGGAACAATAAGACAAGCATTTAGTGAAGGATGACTGTCATATAATAATGGTAACTTGATGTATTAAAATGTAGTGTGTATCAACAGTAAACAGTACCACACAGTAAACAGTACCACACAGTAACAGTACCACACAGTAAACAGTACCACACAGTAACAGTACCACACAGTAACAGTACCACACAGTAAACAGTACCACACAGTAAACAGCAACAAGTAACAGTAAACAGTAACAAGTAACAGTAAACAGTGACGATGAAGTTAAGGGAAAAAGCTTGAAAATGACGCACGCACACACACAACACACACACACACACCCTCGTCATCACCACCTCTTGCCACTGGCAGCCCCCCACCCACCTCGCGCAGTCCGCCACTACAACAAAATTCAGCCCATAAGAGCCCGCACCGATAGATATAAGAACAGCACCATCCCATCTATTGTTAAAATAATAAACAACTCCTGATTTATGTACTGTACAGCCCTGTAAATGTATTCAATGCATATTATATCATTATGTCTAAATCAAATGTAAGTCAGTATATTGTGAGCCACCGACTGAAACTCTATTAATAAACCGTTTATTATTATTATTATTATTATTACACACATTAACCCTTGAGTACAATGACTTAACTTTTGAGTACGATGACTTAACCCTTGAGCACGATGACTTAACCCTTGAGTTCGATAACTTAACCCTTGAGTATAATGACTTACCCCTGAGTACGATGACTTAACCCTTGAGTACAATGACTTAACCCTTGAGTACAATGACTTACCCCTGAGTACAATGACTTAACCCTTGAGTACAATGACTTAACCCTTGAGTACAATGACTTAACCCTTGAGTACCACGACTTAACCCTTGAGTACCACGACTTAGCCCTTGAGTACAATAACTTAACCCTTGAGAACAACGACTTAACCCTTGAGTACAACGACTTAACCCTTGAGTACCACGACTTAACCCTTGAGTACAACGACTTAACCCTTGAGTACAACGACTTAACCGAGTACCATGACTTAACCCTTGAGTACAACGACTTAACCCTTGAGTACGCCCGTATATAAGGAATGGGCACTGAACAGTCTAACCTTAGTGTGACACTGTATGGCACTATAATTAACCTTACTTAGATTATGTCTTTAATTGTGGCACTGTACTCCACAATAAGTAACCCGTGACACCACAAAGCTCACTGTAGTATTGTGACACTCCATTTGGCACCATAAAACACCCTGAGGCACCATAACACCCTGAGGCACCATAACACACCCTGAAACATCATATCACACCTTGAGGCACCATAACAGACACCATAACACTCTGAAGTACCGTAACACTCTGAGGCACCATAACACTCTGAGGCACCATAACACCCTGAAGCACCATAACACAGGCACCATAACACCCTGAAGCACCATAACACTCTGAGGCACCATAACTCAGGCACCATAACACCCTGAAGCACCATAACACTCTGAGGCACCATAACACAGGCACCATAACACCCTGAAGCACCATAAAACTCTGAGGCACCATAACGCAGGCACCATATCACACCCTGAAGCACCATAACACACCCTGAAGCACCATAACACACCCTGAGGCACCATATCACAGTGCTATCACCCACAACACCTGTGTTATTTACCTTGGTTCATCACAAACCCTGGCAGCATACTGTACCCCCCAGCTGGACCTGCAGGAGGCGGTGCAGGAGGGAGAGTACGCGGGCGTGGTGTGATGGCGCCACAGTGAGCAGCAATACTGATGGTGGACTGGTGGTGGTGGTCCCTCCCTCCCTCCCAAGCTCTGTGTCTACGTTGTGAGGGGAAACTGAACTATGTCCTCTCTCTCTCTCTCTCTCTCTCCATAATTGCACTGAGATTCTACTGTACCTTAATATGGCGTCAGTGTAGTGTATGTTACAGTATAGTGGCGTCAGTGTAGTGTATGTTACAGTATAGTGGCGTCAGTGTAGTGTATGTTACAGTATAGTGGCGTCAGTGTAGTGTATGATACAGTATAGTGGCGTCAGTGTAGTGTATGTTACAGTATAGTGGCGTCAGTGTAGTGTATGTTACAGTATAGTGGCGTCAGTGTAGTGCATGTTACAGTATAGTGGCGTCAGTGTAGTGTATGATACAGTATAGTGGCGTCAGTGTAGTGTATGTTACAGTATAGTGGCGTCAGTGTAGTGTATGTTACAGTATAGTGGCGTCAGTGTAGTGTATGTTACAGTATAGTGGCGTCAGTGTAGTGTATGTTACAGTATAGTGGCGTCAGTGTAGTGTATGTTACAGTATAGTGGCGTCAGTGTAGTGTATGTTACAGTATAGTGGCGTCAGTGTAGTGTATGTTACAGTATAGTGGCGTCAGTGTAGTGTATGTTACAGTATAGTGGCGTCAGTGTAGTGTATGTTACAGTATAGTGGCGTCAGTGTAGTGTATGATACAGTATAGTGGCGTCAGTGTAGTGTATGTTACAGTATAGTGGCGTCAGTGTAGTGTATGTTACAGTATAGTGGCGTCAGTGTAGTGTATGTTACAGTATAGTGGCGTCAGTGTAGTGTATGTTACAGTATAGTGGCGTCAGTGTAGTGTATGTTACAGTATAGTGGCGTCAGTGTAGTGTATGTTACAGTATAGTGGCGTCAGTGTAGTGTATGTTACAGTATAGTGGCGTCAGTGTAGTGTATGTTACAGTATAGTGGCGTCAGTGTAGTGTATGTTACAGTATAGTGGCGTCAGTGTAGTGTATGTTACAGTATAGTGGCGTCAGTGTAGTGTATGTTACAGTATAGTGGCGTCAGTGTAGTGTATGTTACAGTATAGTGGCGTCAGTGTAGTGTATGTTACAGTATAGTGGCGTCAGTGTAGTGTATGTTACAGTATAGTGGCGTCAGTGTAGTGTATGTTACAGTATAGTGGCGTCAGTGTAGTGTATGTTACAGTATAGTGGCGTCAGTGTAGTGTATGATACAGTATAGTGGCGTCAGTGTAGTGTATGTTACAGTATAGTGGCGTCAGTGTAGTGTATGTTACAGTATAGTGGCGTCAGTGTAGTGTATGTTACAGTATAGTGGCGTCAGTGTAGTGTATGTTACAGTATAGTGGCGTCAGTGTAGTGTATGATACAGTATAGTGGCGTCAGTGTAGTTTATGTTACAGTATAGTGGCGTCAGTGTAGTGTACAGTATGTTACAGTATAGTGGCGTCAGTGTAGTGTTGCTGGAGTGAAGGTCAGGTTTAGTTGAGTCTCTCCCTCAATCACCGTAATAGAGGTCCGTTCTCTCTCTCTCTCTCTCTCTCTCTCTCTCTCTCTCTCTCTCTCTGTGATCTATGAATACACGATAAACGATTCCTTTACACACACACACACACACACACATTGGTTGACTAGCGTGAGGTTAAATACGTATAGTGGTTAACGTTATAATATGGTGGTGGTTAGGTTAGGTTAGATATTCCTCAAGTGGTGAATATTACGATAACTTAACTTTATTCCTAGGCGTCTGTTGACATTGGGTTGGGTTGGGACAAGGTTGGGTTGGGACAGGGACAGGGACACGGACAGGGACAGGGTTGGGTTCTCACCTGGTAAAATAAACAGAAGGCGAGGCCCACTGTCTCAGGTGACGCCTAAAGGTCCCTCATGTGGGCACTAACACACGCCCTAGAGAACGACTACCCACCTCCACCAACCTACTCTTCAGAACGACTCGCCGCCACCCACAAGAGGAGTGATTCAGGTCCCATGTACTTCACTAGATCCGTCCCCACGTACAGTACACCACTGAGGGTTACTCGTTCACTCCGTCCCCACGTACAGTACACCACTGAGGGTTACTCGTTCACTCCGTCCCCACGTACAGTACACCACTGAGGGTTACTCGTTCACTCCGTCCCCACGTACAGTACACCACTGAGGGTTACTCGTTCACTCCGTCCCCACGTACAGTACACCACTGAGGGTTACTCGTTCACTCCGTCCCCACGTACCAGACCTCCCTCACACCCACTGACGGTTACTCGTTCACTCCGTCCCACTACGTACTACACTACACTACACTACGTGCCACGTACACTACACTCACTAGTTCACTCACGTCCACACTCTACAGTACACACTCACTTACACTACTTACACTCCACTACACTACCTACAGTACACTACACTAAACTATACTACTCTACACTACACTACAGTACACTACACTACAGTACACTACACTACAGTACACTACACTACAGTACACTACACTACACTACACTACACTACTCTACACTACACTACACTACTCTACAGTACACTACACTACTACACTACACTACACTACAGTACACTACACTACAGTACACTACACTACACTACACTACACTACACTACACTACACTACACTACACTACACTACACTACAGTACACTACACTACACTACAGTACACTACACTACACTACACTACTACACTACACTACACTACTACACTACACTACACTACAGTACACTACACTACAGTACACTACACTACACTACACTACTACACTACACTACAGTACACTACACTACACTACACTACACTACACTACACTACAGTACACTACACTACACTACAGTACACTACAGTACACTACACTACAGTACACTACACTACAGTACACTACACTACACTACACTACACTACACTACAGTACACTACACTACACTACAGTACACTACACTACAGTACACTACACTACACTACACTACAGTACACTACACTACACTACACTACTCTACACTGCACTACACTACACTACAGTACACTACACTACATTACACTACACTACAGTACACTACACTACACTACACTACACTACACTACTCTACACTACACTACTCTACACTGCA
>CAUDMG010001333.1:1587305-1602305 GCA_958450375.1 Homarus gammarus
CACACACAGACACACACACACAGACACACACACACACAGACACACACACACGCACACACACACAGACACACACACACCACGCACACACACACACATAATAAGGTTATCTCATGCTCCCTCACGATCTTCTCAGCCAACCACCTTTCTCAGTGTCATTCTCGCTCACCTTCCACATCCTCTACCACACCACCACCACCACACTTCATCATCCTCTACCACACCACCACCACCACACTTCATCATCCTCTACCACACCACCACCACCACACTTCATCATCCTCTACCACACCACCACCACCACACTTCATCATCCTCTACCACACCACCACACTTCATCATCCTCTACCACACCACCACCACCACACTTCATCATCCTCTACCACACCGCCACCATACTCCACCACACACACTGACACATTCCACAACACACTACCACACCCCACCACACTTCACCATCCACTACCACACCACCACCACACTCCCACACCCCACCACACACACTACCACACTCCACCACACACTACCACACTCCACCACACACTACCACACTCCACACTTTACCACACACTACCACACTCCACCACACACACACTACCACACTACCGCACCCCACCACACACACTACCACACTCCACCACACACTACCACACTCCACCACACACTACCACACTCCACATCACACACACTACCACACTCCACCACACACACTACCACACTCCACCACACAGTACCACACAACACTACCACACTCCACCACACACTACCATACTCCTCCACACACACTACCACACTCCAACACACACACTACCACACTCCACCACACGAACTACCACACTCCACCACACAGTACCACACTCCACCACACACACTACCACACTCCACCGCACTCCATCACACACACTACCACACTCCACCACACACTACCATACTCCTCCACACACACTACCACACTCCACCACACACACTACCACACGAACTACCACACTCCACCACACAGTACCTCACTCCACCACACACACTACCACACTCCAACACACACACTACCACACTCCACCACACAGTACCACACTCCACCACACACACTACCACACTCCACCACACACACTACCACACTCAACCACACACTACCATACTCCTCCACACACACTACCACACTCCAACACACACACTACCACACTCCAACACACACACTACCACACTCCACCACACACACTACCACACTCCTCCACACACACTACCACACACTACCACACTCCACCACACACACTACCACACTCCACCACACACACTACCACACTCCTCCACACACACTACCACACTCCACCACACACACTACCACACTCCACCGCACTCCACCACACACACTACCACACTCCACCACACACTACCATACTCCTCCACACACACTACCACACTCCAACACACACACTACCACACTCCACCACACACACTACCACACTCCTCCACACACATTACCACACTCCACCACACACACTACCACACTCCACCACACACATTACCACACTCCAACACACACACTACCACACTCCACCACACACACTACCACACTCCTCCACACACACACTACCACACTCCACCACACACACTACCACACTCCAACACACACACTACCACACTCCCACACACACACTACCACACTCCAACACACACACTACCACACTCCAACACACACTCCACCACACACTACCACACTCCACCACACACTACCACACTCCAACACACACACTGACACATTCCACAACACACTCCCACACCCCTCCCCCACACTACCACACTCCACCACACACACTACCACACTCCAACACACACACTACCACACTCCACCACACACTACCACACTCCAACACACACTGACACATTCCACAACACACTCCCACCACCACACTCCCACCACCACACTCCCACACTCCACCACCACACTACCACACTCCACCAGACACACTACCACACTCCACCACACACACTACCACACTCCACCACCACACTACCACACTCCACCAAGCACACTACCACACTCCACCACACACACTACCACACTCCACCACACAGTATCACCCCCTCCTAATACTTATCTCCCCCAACCTCCCATCTCCCCCCACCTCCCACCTCCCCCAACCTCCCATCTCCCCCAACCTCCCACCTCCCCCAACCTCCCACCTCCCCCAACCCCCCACCTCCCCAACCCCCCACCTCCCCCAACCCCCCACCTCCCCCAACCCCCCACCTCCCCCAACCCCCCACCTCACCTCCCCCAGTTCACTTCTAGTAATATCCTTCCTCTTAAAAATAATAAACATAATTATACATTTTACACAAGTTCTTATAATAACAAATTAATAGTCATTCATTCATTCCTGACAAGAGCCATTAATGTCGGCTACTGTATTATTATTATTATTATTATTATTATTATTATTATTATTATTGTTGTTGTCACTCAATAAGTCAAACAGTCAGTCAGTAAGTCAATCATACAATAAGTCACTCTCAGTAAGTCAATCAGTCAGCAACTCACTCATTATATATTAAGTCAATCAGTCATACAATAAGTCACTCTCTCAGTAAGTCAATCAGTCAATCAATCAGTAAGTCAATCAGTCAGTAAGTTAATAAGTGAATCATGCAATAAGTCAATCAGTAAGAAAGTCAATAAGTCAGTCAGCCAGTAAATCAATCAGTCACTCAGTCAGTAAGTCACTCTCTCAGTCACTCAGTCAGTAAGTCAGTCACTCAGTCAGTAAGTCACTCTCTCAGTCAGTAAGTCAATAAGTCACTCTCTCAGTCAGTAAGTCAATAAGTCACTCTCTCAATCAGTCAGTTATGTCATTAAGTCACTCTCTCAGTCAATAAGTCACTCTCTCAGTCACTCAGTAAGTAAGTCAATAAGTCACTCTCTCAATCAGTCAGTAATGTCAATAAGTAACTCTCTCAGTCAGTCAGTCAATAAGTCACTCTCTCAGTCAGTCAGTCAATAAGTCACTCTCTCAGTCAGTCAGTCAGTCAATAAGTCAGTCAGTCAGTAAGTCAATAAGTCAGTCAGTCAGTCAGTCAGTAAGTCACTCTCTCAGTCACTCAGTCAATAAGTCACTCTCTCAGTCAGTCAGTCAGTCAATAAGTCAGTCAGTCAGTAAGTCAATAAGTCAGTCAGTCAGTCAGTCAGTAAGTCACTCTCAGTCACTCAGTCAATAAGTCACTTTCTCAGTCAGAAAGTCAATAAGTCAGGCAGACATTTAGACACAGTAACAATAATGTCTACTTACGTCACGTCTGAAGATATCCCACTTAACCTACCTGTAACACAAGGCATCATATTACTTATTATACTCTTAAGGAACAATTATATTACTTATCATACTCTTAAGGAACAATTATATTACTTATCATACTCTTAAGGAACAATTATATTACTTATTATACTCTTAAGGAACAATTATATTACTTATCATACTCTTAAGGAACAATTATATTACTTATTATACTCTTAAGGAACAATTATATTACTTATCATACTCTTAAGGAACAATTACATTACTTATCATACTCTTAAGGAACAATTATATTACTTATTATACTCTTAAGGAACAATTATATTACTTATTATACTCTTAAGGAACAATTATATTACTTATTATACTCTTAAGGAACAATTATATTACTCATTATACTCTTAAGGAACAATTATATTACTTATCATACTCTTAAGGAACAATTATATTACTTATCATACTCTTAAGGAACAATTATATTACTTATCATACTCTTAAGGAACAATTATATTACTTATCATACTCTTAAGGAACAATTATATTACTTATTATACTCTTAAGGAAGGTGGGTGGGAGAGGGTGGGAGGAAGAAGGAAAGGAGGCAAAGGAGGGAGAGATAAGGAAGGGGAAGGAGTGAGGGAAGAAGTGAGGGAAGGAGTTACGCTAAAAGTTGACCACAAAGTTAAAATCTTCCTCGACACGACCAAATTGTCACTCTGAGCGTTGAGGGTCGATAATCTGTCAAAATAGGTCGAAAATAGGTAGAAATAGGTCGAAAATAGGTAGAAATAGGTTGATAATAGGTAGAACTAGGTCGATAATAGGTAGAACTAGGTCGATAATAGGTAGAACTAGGTCGATAATAGGTAGAAATAGGTCGATAATAGGTAGAAATAGGTCGATAATAGGTAGAAATAGGTCGATAATAGGTAGAAATAGGTCGATAATAGGTAGAAATAGGTCGAAAATAGGTAGAAATAGGTTGATAATAGGTCGATAATAGGTAGAAATAGGTTGATAATAGGTCGATAATAGGTAGAAATAGGTTGATAATAGGTCGATAATAGGTAGAAATAGGTTGATAACACAGGACAACAAATTTTTTATAATTCCCAGTTGCATGAGATTTCTTTACTGTTTCTTACCATTTTTGATCTGCTGATTTCATATTTGAAACCAGTTTTGTTCTGCATGCTCCAGTTTTCATGTAATTTGAGGTTTTACATTCTAGCCGTTTGCGGTCAAATTAATTAATTACACGATTATGGTATCAATAGGGAGATATAATTTTGTCTGTTTTTTCTTTCAGATTTGGTCATGGCTACAAAGAGAAATCAATGTGTGAACAAACCTGATGCCTTCTGTTATATTTGTGGATACTTCACGCTTATTCGTCAGAGGCGCAATATAACATCGTTTGTGAGGCGCGGCTATAAAGCGTACTTCGGACTTACTCTTGGCGACCAAGACAAAAAATGGGCTCCACATGCTGTGTGTCATAACTGCGAAGAAATGCTGCGTGACTGGACAAAAGGAAAACGTAAGGGCTTACCGTTCGGAATTCCCATGACCTGGCGAGAACCGAAGGACCACACAACTGACTGCTATTTTTGTCTGATCAATACGAAGGGTGTTGGCAAGAAAAACAGACATAAAATATCGTATCCTAGTATCCCTTCAGCAATTCGACCTACTTTGCACTCTGATGAGCTACCAGTTCCAGTTTTTAATGGGTTGTCTCCAGCTGAAGAGGAGGGAAGCGACAAAGACCAAGAGAGTGAACATGAAACTCAAGAAATACTTGCAGATTCCGACGATTCTTCTGATGGTACACCAGAGTCATCAACCCCTCAGAAGTTTAGTCAGCCAGAGCTGAATGACCTTGTGCGTGATTTGGGTCTCTCCAAAAATGCAGCAGAAGTTCTAGCTTCTAGGTTGCAAGAAAAGGCTCTACTGAACCAGACCACAAAAGTTTCAGACTTCAGAAAGCGGGAACAGGATTTTGTGCCATTCTTTACAGAGGAGAATAAGTTTGTTTACTGTCATAATATCCCGGGTCTTCTCCAGGAATTAGGGATTCCATTGTATAGTCCAAATGACTGGCGATTATTTCTAGATAGTTGTAAGCGTAGCCTGAAGTGTGTGCTACTACATAATGGTAATGTCTATGCAGCTGTTCCAGTGGGTCATTCTGTGTGCTTACGAGAGGAGTATAATGACATTAAAACTGTGATTCACCTGCTAAAATACCATGAGCACAACTGGACAATTTGTGTTGACCTCAAAATGGTGAACTTCCTTCTTGGCCAACAAAGAGGATTTACAAAGTATCCCTGCTTTCTTTGCATGTGGGACAGCCGAGCTAGAGACAGGCATTGGAACCTGAAGGAGTGGCCCTTACGTGAGACTCTGGAAGCTGGTATGCCAAACATTGTCAATGATCCAATCGTCAGTCGAGAAAAGATCATATTTCCTCCTCTCCATATCAAGCTGGGCCTGATGAAACAGTTTGTCAGAGCATTAAATACTGATGGTGAATGCTTCCAACACATAGTCTCTGCTCACCCTGCTTTGTCATTTGAGAAGATAAAGGCAGGTGTGTTTGATGGACCACAAATTCGTGCACTTGTACGTGATCAAGACTTTGTCAGAAAGATGGACGACAAGGAAAGGGGTGCATGGCTTTCATTTGTGGCGGTAATGGAAAACTTTCTTGGTAATAAAAAGGCTGACAACTATGAAACCCTTGTAGCAACCATGTTGTCAGCCTTTCATGACCTTGGATGCAATATGAGTGTCAAACTCCATTTCCTATATAGTCATCTTGATAGATTCCCTGAGAACCTAGGGGCAGTAAGTGACGAGCAAGGCGAGCGGTTTCATCAGGATCTCAAGACCATGGAAGACCGCTACCAAGGGAGATGGGACAAACATATGATGGCAGACTACTGCTGGAGCATTAAACGAGAGTGCCCTGAGACATTTCACAAACGCAAGAGCTTCAAGCGCAAATTCCTACCTGGCTAAAATGTGATTGGGCTTTGTCTCCTCATAGTAACAAATTTCTTACCTAACAATGAGTTTTATACAAATTTCAACCTTTGTTTTAGATGGAACATGTTTCAAATTGTGTTGTTGAATAAATTTAGAATATGTAATATTTTATTGTTTATTACCCAGCTAATTTAATGACAGTTTAATGACATATTTTTCAAGATAGACGACGAGGTCAATAAGACGAAGACGAAATTTTGAAATTTCAAAATACCTTGATTGCAAAAAAACTAGAGCTTACAGAAAGAAACTAACTTCAGATATGAGATCAGCACACCCAAATTAGGTAGAATCAAGTGTTTATAGCAATGCAACAAAAACTTTGTTGACCAGTGTAATAGGTAGAAATTAGGTCGAGACAAAGTAAGTTGATGTAGGTCGAAATAGGTATAAAATATTGTAGAGTAGGTGAAAATAGGTGGACCAAAAAAAAGAGAAATGGGTAGAAATGGGTCTTCTCTCTCTCTCTCTCTCTCTCTCTCTCCTTTCCACTCTCACTCTAATTAGACTTCACTCACCTTTTCTCTGTCTCATTAAGCTACCCACTCTCTCTCTCTCGCTGTACCCGATATATGTCTCATTAAGCTACCCACTCTCTCTCTCTCGCTGTACCCGATATAAACACAGAAAACGGGAAATTTCTCAAATTAGAGAAAATGGAAGAAATTAATGATATACTCAAACAATTTCTCTCACACTGATGCTTACAAAACATATGTGGCTGAGTAAACTATGGCGTCACGACACAAACTATGGCGTCACGACACAAACTAAGGCGTCACGACACAAACTATGGCGTCACGACACAAACTAAGGCGTCACGACACAAACTAAGGCGTCAAGACACAAACTATGGCGTCACGACACAAACTAAGGCGTCACGACACAAACTATGGCGTCACGACACAAACTATGGCGTCACGACACACACTATGGCGTCACGACACAAACTATGGCGTCACGACACAAACTAAGGCGTCACGACACAAACTATGGCGTCACAACACAAACTAAGGCGTCACGACACAAACTATGGCGTCACGACACACACTATGGCGTCACGACACACACTATGGTGTCACGACACACACTATGGCGTCACGACACACACTATGGCGTCACGACACACACACTATGGCGTCACGACACAAACTAAGGCGTCACGACACACACTATGGCGTCACGACACACACTATGGCGTCACGACACACACTATGGCGTCACGACACACACTATGGCGTCACGACACACAGGTATTTAACATTTTATCATGTATGTGGCAGTACACACTCTGGACATGGAACAACTGAGGAGCTCCCCAGTTGGGTTGGGTTGGGTTAGGTTTCGTTTTTCTGACAAGTGATAATTTACCCACACACAATCTATGACGACATGAGACAAACACTATGATGTCACGACAGAAACAAATACACATAATTCTTATACCCAACTGACAACAAGAGTTCCAGCAGTGTTCCAGCTGAACCGGTTGGTTAATTCCCAATTAACCAGGTTGGTTCACATATATTATATTGGGCTTTAGTAACGAAACCCAATTGAAGTTTCTTGTTTTATTAGAAAAGTATTATGTTTATATAATTCCTGAGTGTAGGTTAACCGTAAGTTCCACTATTTAGGAGTGAGATGAAAAAGGACGGCGTTTATGTATATAAACGTGAATCAACGTCCGTTCGACATTATGTGGTGTAATATTTGGTGTAAGTGACTTTGAGTAGTGACCCATCGAGGGAGAACGGAATAGGTACGTCGTTCCAGCTCGAGGGAAGACGGAACGATCCACTGCGGCTCTCAAATAACGTCTTCCGCTAGTCAAGGATATCAAACTACTGCCTGCTTTAGGTGGCCAGGAGACGGCTACTTTATGCCTTTACTCAGCATAGTATGACGCAGCTTCCCGTGGGGCACACCTTATCACGTGCATTGAACATGTCACCTCATAGCCAGTGGAAAGTTATAGGGGGTGAATCTGAATATAAATCAGATGTAAATAACCCATTTATATAATACTTTCTGCTGATGAGACAGGGGCCACTACACACCAGCTATAGGGGTTCCAGTAATGTTCCACCAGCTATAGGGGTTCCAGTAATGTTCCACCAAGCTATAGGAGTTCCAGTGCTCCACAACCAATAGTGTTCCACCAGCTATAGGGGTTCCAGTGCTTCACCAAGCTATAGGAGTTCCATTGTTCCACCAAGGTATAGGGGTTCCAGTGTTCCACCAGCTATAGGGGTTCCAGTAATGTTCCACCAAGCTATAGGAGTTCCAGTGTTCCACCAAGGTATAGGGGTTCCAGTGTTCCACCAGCTATAGGGGTTCCAGTGCTTAACCAAGCTATAGGGGTTCCAGTGCTCCACCAAGGTATAGGGGTTCCAGTGTTCCACCAAGGTATAGGGGTTCCAGTGTTCCACCAAGGTATAGGGGTTCCAGTGTTCCACCAAGGTATAGGGGTTCCAGTGTTCCACCAAGGTATAGGGGTTCCAGTGTTCCACCAAGAGGCTCAAGGACCACGGCTGTCCACTCACAATATATAATAGATTTATAGATTGACCATTAACAAGGGAGGGAGGAAGGGAGGGGTAAGGAGAGGGAGGGAGGAAGGGGGAAGGGGAGGGGGGAGGGAGGGAGGAAGGGGGGGAGGGAGGGAGGAAGGGGGGGAGGGAGGGAGGAAGGGGGGAGGGAGGGAGGGGAGGGCGGCAGGAGGAAGGGGAGGAAGGGGGAAGGGGAGGGCGGCAGGGGGAAGGGGAGGGCGGAAGGGGGAAGGGGAGGGCGGCAGGAGGAAGGGGAGGAAGGGGGAAGGGGAGGGCGGCGGGAGGAAGTTATATTTTTGTTTCTGTACCTGGCTGACTGTACCACTGTAACTGTACCACTGTAACCGTACCACTGTAACTGTACCACTGTAACTGTACCACTATAACTGTACCACTGAAACCGTACCACTGAAACCGTACCACTGTAACTGTACCACTATATCTGCACCACTATAACTGTACCACTATAACTGTACCACTGTAACTGTACCACTATAACTGTACCACTATAACTGTACCACTATAACTGTACCACTATAACTGTACCACTGTAACCGTACCACTGTAACTGTACCACTATATCTGTACCACTGTAACTGTACCTCTATATAACTGTACCTATACAAATGTACCACTATAACTGTACCACTATAACTGTACCACTGTATCTGTACCACTATAACTGTACCACTGTAACTGTACCACTATATAACTGTACCTCTAAACTGTTCCACTTTAACTGTACCACTGTAACTGTACCACTGTAACTGTACCACTGTAACTGTACCTCTACAACTGTACCACTATAACTGTACCACTGTAACTGGACCACTGTAACTGGACCACTATAACTGTACCACTATAACTGTACCTCTATAACTGTACCTCTATAACTGTACCAGTATAACTGTACCTCCATAACTGTACCACTATAACTGTACCACTGTATCTGTACCACTATAACTGTACCACTGTATCTGTACCACTATAACTGTACCACTATAACTGTACCTCCATAACTGTACCACTATAATTGTACCACTATAACTGTACCTCTATAACTGTACCACTGTAACTGTACCACTGTAACTGTACCTCTATAACTGCACCACTATAACTGTACCACTGTAACTGTACCTCTATAACTGCACCACTATAACTGTACCACTATAACTGTACCTCCATAACTGTACCACTATAATTGTACCTCTATAATTGTACCACTATAACTGTACCTCTATAACTGCACCACTATAACTGTACCACTATAACTGTACCTCTATAACTGTACCACTATAACTGTACCTCTATAACTGTACCTCTATAACTGTACCACTATAACTGTACCACTGTAACTGTACCTCTATAACTGTACCACTGTAACTGTACCACTGTAACTGTACCACTATAACTGTACCACTATAACTGTACCACTATAACTGTACCACTGTAACTGTACCTCTATAACTGTACCACTATAACTGTACCACTGTAACTGTACCACTGTAACTGTACCACTGTAACTGTACCACTGTAACTGTACCACTATAACTGTACCACTGTAACTGTACCACTATAACTGTACCACTATAACTGTACCACTATAACTGCACCACTGTAACTGTACCACTGTAACTGTACCACTATAACTGTACCACTATAACTGCACCACTGTAACTGTACCACTATAACTGTACCACTGTAACTGTACCACTATAACTGTACCACTGTAACTGTACCACTGTAACTGTACCACTATAACTGTACCACTATAACTGTACCACTATAACTGTACCACTATAACTGCACCACTGTAACTGTACCACTATAACTGTACCACTATAACTGTACCACTGTAACTGTACCACTGTAACTGTACCACTATAACTGTACCACTGTAACTGTACCACTGTAACTGTACCACTATAACTGTACCACTATAACTGTACCTCTATAACTGTACCACTATAACTGTACCACTATAACTGTACCACTGTAACTGTACCACTATAACTGTACCACTGTAACTGTACCACTATAACTGTACCACTATAACTGTACCACTGTAACTGTACCACTGTAACTGTACCACTGTAACTGTACCACTGTAACTGTACCACTATAACTGTACCACTGTAACTGTACCCCTATAACTGTACCCCTATAACTGTACCACTATAACTGTACCACTGTAACTGTACCACTATAACTGTACTTCTATAACTGTACCACAATAACTGTACCACTGTAACTGTACCCCTATAACTGTACCACTATAACTGTACCACTGTAACTGTACCACTATAACTGTACCACTATAACTGTACCCCTATAACTGTACCACTGTAACTGTACCACTGTAACTGTACCTTCGCCCAGTAGGTGATATTAACCAGTAAATTACAGGGCGTTCCTGCATCACGCTCGACCCATATCAGCGACGCATCTTAATGAGTTGGGTGTCCACTTGTCAGGCTCGATAAATACCGGCTACATGTACTGAGTTATACCGGCGACATGTACTGAGTTATACCGGCTACATGTACAGAGTTATACCGGCTACATGTACTGAGTTATACCGGCTACATGTACTGAGTTATACCGTCTACATGTACTGAGTTATACCGTCTACATGTACTGAGTTATACCGGCTACATGTACTGAGTTATACCGGCTACATGTACTGAGTTATACCGGCTACATGTACAGAGTTATACCGGCTACATGTACTGAGTTATACCGGCTACATGTACTGTGTTACACCGGCTACATGTACTGAGTTATACCGGCTACATGTACTGAGTTATACCGGCTACATGTACTGAGTTATACCGGCTACATGTACTGTGTTATACCGGCTACATGTATTGAGTTATACCGGCTACATGTATTGAGTTATACCGGCTACATGTACTGAGTTATACCGGCTACATGTACTGAGTTATACCGGCTACATGTACTGAGTTATACCGGCGACATGTACTGAGTTATACCGGCGACATGTACTGAGTTATACCGGCTACATGTACTGAGTTATACCGGCTACATGTACAGAGTTATACCGGCTACATGTACTGAGTTACACCGGCTACATGTACTGTGTTACACCGGCTACATGTACTGAGTTATACCGGCTACATGTACTGAGTTATACCGGCTACATGTACTGAGTTATACCGGCTACATGTACTGAGTTATACCGGCTACATGTACTGAGTTATACCGGCTACATGTACTGAGTTATACCGGCTACATGTACTGAGTTATACCGGCTACATGTACTGAGTTATACCGGCTACATGTACTGAGTTATACCGGCTACATGTACTGAGTTATACCGGCTACATGTACTGAGTTATACCGGCTACATGTACTGAGTTATACCGGCTACATGTACTGAGTTATACCGGCTACATGTACTGAGTTATACCGGCTACATGTACTGAGTTATACCGGCTACATGTACTGAGTTATACCGGCTACATGTACTGAGTTATACGGCTACATGTACTGAGTTATACCGGCTACATGTACTGAGTTATACCGGCTACATGTACTGAGTTATACCGGCTACATGTACTGAGTTATACCGTCTACATGTACTGAGTATACTGACGTTATACCGGCTACATGTACTGAGTTATACCGGCTACATGTACTGAGTTATACCGGCTACATGTACTGAGTTATACCGGCTACATGTACTGAGTTATACCGGCTACATGTACTGAGTTATACCGGCTACATGTACTGAGTTATACCGGCTACATGTACTGAGTTATACCGGCTACATGTACTGAGTTATACCGGCTACATGTACTGAGTTATACCGGCTACATGTACTGAGTTATACCGGCTACATGTACTGAGTTATACCGGCTACATGTACTGAGTTATACCGGCTACATGTACTGAGTTATACCGGCTACATGTACTGAGTTATACCGGCTACATGTACTGAGTTATACCGGCTACATGTACTGAGTTATACCGGCTACACGTACTGAGTTATACCGGCTACACGTACTGAGTTATACCGGCTACATGTACTGAGTTATACCGTCTACATGTACTGAGTTATACCGTCTACATGTACTGAGTTATACCGTCTACATGTACTGAGTTATACCGGCTACATGTACTGAGTTATACCGGCTACATGTACTGAGTTATACCGGCTACATGTACTGAGTTATACCGGCTACATGTACTGTGTTATACCGGCTACATGTACTGAGTTATACCGGCTACATGTACTGAGTTATACCGGCTACACGTACTGAGTTATACCGGCTACATGTACTGAGTTATACCGGCTACATGTACTGAGTTATACCGGCGACATGTACTGAGTTATACCGGCTACATGTACTGAGTTATACCGGCTACATGTAATAATAATAATAATAATAACAGCCACATATCAATGGCCAGTTACGTCACCACTCGATCGGCCAATCAAGTATCAGCATTTTACTCCAATGATAAGACATATACGACAAGATGTAACACTAAATATGAACCAATACTAATGGAGATATGTGATGGACAGTATTGACCAATCATGTGACAGTATTGGCTGACATGACATTCAAAACTGACTTGTGATTGGTTTCCTGATGACGTGATGTGAGTTTGGTAAAGAAAATGGAAAAGTATGAAAGAAAACGGTACAAAAACAACAACAACAACAACAACAACAACAACAATAATAATAATAACAATAACAATAATAATAATAATAATAATAACAATAATAATAATAATAACAATAACAATAACAATAATAATAATAATAACCACTTAAGTACAGGGATAATAACCACTTAAGTACCGGGATAATAACCACTTAAGTACAGGGATAATAACCACTTAAGTACCGGGATAATAACCACTTAAGTACCGGGATAATAACCACTTAAGTACCGGGATAATAACCACTTAAGTACCGGGATAATAACCACTTAAGTACCGGGATAATAACTACTATGCCGTTAGAATAATTAGGTCAAGGTTGGGTAATAAATATTGATTATTATAAACTAACGACCTCTCCCTACTCTCCCTCTCCCTACTCTCCCTCTCCCTACTCTCCCTCTCTCCTCTCCCTCTCTCCCTCTCCCTACTCTCCCTCTCCCTGCTCTCCCTCTCCCTACTCTCCCTCTTCCCTCTCTCCTCTCCTCTCTCCCTCTCCCTCTCTCCTCTCCCTCTCTCCCTCTCCCTCTCTCCCTTCCCTACTCTCCCTCTCCCTACCCTCCTCCCTCTCTCCTCCTCCCTCTCTCCCTCTCCCTCTCTCCTCCTCCCTCTCTCCCTCTCCCTCTCTCCTCTCCCTCTCTCCCTCTCCCTGCTCTCCCTCGCCCTCCTCTCCCTCTCCCCTCTCCCTACTCTCCCTCTCCCTGCTCTCCCTCTCCCTACTCTCCCTCTCCCTGCTCTCCCTCTCCCTACTCTCCCTCTCCCTGCTCTCCCTCTCCCTACTCTCCCTCTCCCTGCTCTCCCTCTCCCTACTCTCCCTCTCCCTGCTCTCCCTCTCCCTGCTCTCCCTCTCCTCTCTCCCTCTCCCTGCTCTCCCTCTCCCTGCTCTCCCTCTCCCTGCTCTCCTCTCCCTACTCTCCCTCTCCCTCTCTCTCCCTACTCTCCCTCTCCCTACTCTCCCTCTCCCTGCTCTCCCTCTCCCTGCTCTCCCTCTCCCTGCTCTCCCTCTCCCTACTCTCCCTCTCCCTACTCTCCCTCTCCCTGCTCTCCCTCTCCCTACTCTCCCTCTCCCTACTCTCCCTGCTCTCCCTCTCCCTACTCTCCCTCTCCCTACTCTCCCTCTCCCTACTCTCCCTCTCCCTACTCTCCCTCTCCCTGCTCTCCCTCTCCCTGCTCTCCCTCTCCCTGCTCTCCCTCTCCCTGCTCTCCCTCTCCCTACTCTCCCTCTCCCTGCTCTCCCTCTCCTCTCCTCCTCTCTCCCTCTCCCTCTCTCCCTCTCCTCTCTCCTCTCCCTCTCTCTCCTCTCCCTCCTCTCTCCTCTCTCCCTCCTCTCCCTCTCTCCTCTCCTCTCCCTCTCTCCTCTCTCCCTCTCTCTCTCCTCTCTCCCTCTCCTCTCTCTCTCTCCCTCTCCCTCT
>CAUDMG010001333.1:1604805-1639805 GCA_958450375.1 Homarus gammarus
GTGGTGGTGGTGGTGGTGGTGGTGGTGGTGGGGTGGTGGTAGTGGTGGGGGTGGTGGTAGTGGTGGGGATGGTGGTGGTGGTGGTGTGGGTGGTGGTGGGGGGGGTGGTGGTGGGGGTGGTGGTGGGGGTGGTGGTAGTGGTGGGGATGGTGGTGGTGGTGGGGGTGGTGGTGGGGGTGGTGGTGGGGGTGGTAAAGTATTTTTAACAGGTCTTGACAGGTCTTAAGGGAGGACCTGCCAGGTGGTAGTGAGGCAGGAGGCTGGGAGGGACAGGTCTCCTGCACCTACGATCAATACACGCCAGGTCCCCCCCCCCCCCCCTCCACCGTCCCCTCCCGGTGTGTAGTGGGCGTGGTGGATGTGTGTAGTGGGCGTGGTGGATGTGTGTAGTGGGCGTGGTGGATGCGTGTAGTGGGCGTGGTGGATGTGTGCAGTGGGCGTGGTGGATGTGTGCAGTGGGCGTGGTGGATGTGTGCAGTGGGCGTGGTGGATGTGTGTAGTGGGCGTGGTGGATGTGTGTAGTGGGCGTGGTGGATGTGTGCAGTGGGCGTGGTGGATGTGTGCAGTGGGCGTGGTGGATGAGTGTAGTGGGCGTGGTGGATGTGTGTAGTGGGCGTGGTGGATGTGTGTAGTGGGCGTGGTGGATGTGTGCAGTGGGCGTGGTGGATGTGTGTCGTGGGCGTGGTGGATGTGTGCAGTGGGCGTGGTGGATGTGTGTAGTGGGCGTGGTGGATGTGTGTAGTGGGCGTGGTGGATGTGTGTCGTGGGCGTGGTGGATGTGTGCAGTGGGCGTGGTGGATGTGTGCAGTGGGCGTGGTGGATGTGTGTAGTGGGCGTGGTGGATGTGTGCAGTGGGCGTGGTGGATGTGTGCAGTGGGCGGGGTGGATGTGTGTAGTGGGCGTGGAGGATGTGTGTAGTGGGCGTGGTAGGATGTGGGGTGTGGTGGAGGTGTGGAAGGGGTGTGGTGGACAAGTGGTGGAGGTGTGGTGGAGAGGTGAGAGGGGAGTGGCGGGGGTCTGGTAGGAGTGCGGTGAAGGTAAAGAAATCAAACAACTCAATTCTAAAACCAAAACACACACACATAATGGTTGGCCCTCGTGTAACGAGGATGGCCGGTCCAAGGTCCACCAAAGCATGAATTTGTTTGAGGTGTAGAAGCTGTCGCCAGCACAACAACCACACCCTAAGTTAACGAGCTGCATGACCCACTGTGTAAGGTGTAGAAGCTGTCGCCAACACAACAACCACACCCTAAGTTAACGAGCTGCATGACCCAGTGTTTAAGGTGTAGAAGCTGTCACCAACACAACAACCACACCCTAAGTTAACGAGCTGCATGACCCAGTGTTTAAGGTGTAGAAGCTGTCGCCAACACAACAACCACACCCTAAGTTAACGAGCTGCATGACCCAGTGTTTAAGGTGTAGAAGCTGTCGCCAACACAACAACCACACCCTAAGTTAACGAGCTGCATGACCCAGTGTTTAAGGTGTAGAAGCTGTCGCCAACACAACAACCACACACTAAGTTAACGAGCTGCATGACCCAGTGTTTAAGGTGTAGAAGCTGTAGCCAACACAACAACCACACACTAAGTTAACGAGCTGCATGACCCAGTGTTTAAGGTGTAGAAGCTGTAGCCAACACAACAACCACACACTAAGTTAACGAGCTGCATGACCCAGTGTTTAAGGTGTAGAAGCTGTCACCAACACAACAACCACACACTAAGTTAACGAGCTACATGACCCAGTGTTTTAGGTGTAGAAGCTGTCACCAACACAACAACCACACCCTAAGTTAACGAGCTGCATGACCCAGTGCTTAAGGTGTAGAAGCTGTCGCCAACACAACAACCACACCCTAAGTTAACGAGCTGCATGACCCAGTATTTTAGGTGTAGAAGCTGTCACCAACACCCTAAGTTAACGAGTTGCATGACCCGGTGTCAAGGAATAGTCCGAGAAGACCGGACAACTCGCCAACTGCACTGGCTAACCATTACCCCGGAACACGATCAGCAAATCGATTAACATTCAGGTTCCCAATTCCTGCTGGGTAGACAGAGGCAATGGCATAAAGAAACTTGCCCAATTTCTCACACACACACACACACACACACACACACGTGGATGACTGCACTGTGGGGGTTTCAGTGGACAACACCGCACCAGACTACTCATCGCTAAAAGGCACCCGGGACAGGCTACAGGCATGGACTACGGAGAACAAGGTCACCATCAACCACACCAAAACCGTAGTCATGCACATCAATACCGCCACCACTCCAGTGCAAGCCCCAGCAGTCACAGTGGGTGCCCATCCTCTCCAGCTGGTGCAGTCTGCCAAACTCCTGGGTGTAACCATAGACAACAAACTTGACTGGAAGGCCCATGTAAATAACACAGTCAAGGCAGCCTCGTACCGTCTCTACATGCAACGACGACTTAGGTCACTTGGGACACCCACGCCAGAGCTGAGGACCATCTACAACGCCTTTATTCTCCCCAAACTAACGTATGCGTCACCAGCCTGGTCGTCTTCTCTCAACTCCACCCAACAACGTCAGCTTGAGAAGGTACAGAAAAGGGCCTGCAGAATCATGCTCGGCACAGAATACTCCGGCTACACCAACGCTCTCTCCACCCTGGAAATGCCATCCCTCAGTGACCTCCACCACCAAGCACTGGAAAGGTTCGGCAGCCAACTAATGCACCACCCTCGTCATCACCACCTCTTGCCACTGGCAGCCCCCCACCCACCTCGCACAGTCCACCACTACAACAAAATTCAGCCCATAAGAGCCCGCACCGACAGGTCTAAGAACAGCACCATCCCATCTATTGTTAAAATAATAAACAACTCCTGATTTATGTACTGTACAGCCCTGTAAATGTATTCAATGCATATTATATCATTATGGCTAAATCAAATGTAAGTCAGTATATTTTCAGCCACCGGCTGCAATGCTATTAATAAACCGTTTATAATTATTACTACACACACAACACACACACACACACACACACACACACACACACACACACACACACACACACACACACACACACAGAGCAAGAGAAGAGCCTAAGTTCCTATGTTATTAACCACACAATAATAATAATAATAATAATAATAATAATAATAATAATAAAAATAATAATAATTAACGGTTTATTGAAAAAGTTCTACAGCCCGAAGGCTGAAAATAATCATTGGACATAAATGACTTATTACATACATTGATGGTTTAACAAAAGCCTTCATTAGAGAAAGGTGAAGGAACATACAGTGAACATACAGATTAATGTAGGTGTTGAACAGCAAACACATAGAGTAGTAACTTCCTCACAGATGGTGTTATGAGGGACCTCACGTGGTGTAGTAGTTCCCTCACAGATGGTGTTATGAGGGGCATGACGTGGAGTAGTAGTTCCCTCACAGGTGGTGTTATGAGGGGCTTGACGTGGTGTAGTAATTCCCTCACAAATGGTGTTATGAGGGGTCTGATGATGTAGTAATTCCCTCACAGATGGTGTATGAGGGGCCTGATGTGGTGTAGTAATTCCCTCACAGATGGTGTTATGAGGGGCCTGATTTGGTGTAGTAACTCCCTCACAGATGGTGTATGAGGGGCCTCATGTGGTGTAATAATTCCCTAACAGATGGTGTTATGAGGGGCTTGACGTGGTGTAGTAATTCCCTCACAGATGGTGTATGAGGGGCCTGATTTGGTGTAGTAATTCCCTCACAGATGGTGTTATGAGGGGCATGACGTGGAGTAGTAGTTCCCTCACAGGTGGTGTTATGAGGGGCTTGACGTGGTGTAGTAATTCCCTCACAAATGGTGTTATGAGGGGTCTGATGATGTAGTAATTCCCTCACAGATGGTGTATGAGGGGCCTGATGTGGTGTAGTAATTCCCTCACAGATGGTGTTATGAGGGGCCTGATTTGGTGTAGTAATTCCCTCACAGATGGTGTATGAGGGGCCTCATGTGGTGTAATAATTCCCTAACAGATGGTGTTATGAGGGGCTTGACGTGGTGTAGTAATTCCCTCACAGATGGTGTATGAGGGGCCTGATTTGGTGTAGTAATTCCCTCACAGATGGTGTATGAGGGGCCTCATGTGGTGTAATAATTCCCTAACAGATGGTGTTATGAGGGGCCTCATGTGGTGTAATAATTCCCTAACAGATGGTGTTATGAGGGGCCTCACATGATGCTGCAGCAACTCATTCACTACGTGGTGTCGTAGCATCATGGGGACACCACGTGGTCTGGTGTCACAGGGCCTCACTCACTCAAGTGAGTGTAGTGTGGTCCCAGGCCTCCCTATTGTGGACGGATTTACACATAGCTGGTGTTGTTGAGTCTCAGGGACAGTCATCACTGGGTACCTGGGACCTCACTGTGTGAAGGTTAGCTTGGGTAAGACGCAGCTGTTAATGTTGAGTTGTTTTTCTCTGGCTTAGGCCCTGTTCACCACAGTTCATCACTGTTCAACACTGGTTCCGTTCCTTTCCTAAATGAAGTAGTAATTTCTGGCGATAACTTGTTGATATTCCGATGGGGAGGAGGGGTTCAGGGGAGGGAGTTGGTATGGGCCAACACAACAGTTGACGTGGCTGCTGCCAGAGCAGCGCCAGGTATGTCTTGACCCTTAGGTGTGCGTTCGTGTGTGTGTGTGTGCGCGCGTGCGTATGTGTGTGTGGGGGGGGGGGGGGATGATCAATTCACTGTGAACTTAAATGGTGACGTCACTACTATAAGCTGCTGGCATAGTGGGCTTATTTTATGAGGTGAGGTCTCTCTCTCTCTCTCTCTCTCTCTCTCTCTCTCTCTCTCTCTCCATTATATCAACGTTTAATACAATATTGTTTATTATTTTAACCTAATAATGATAATGATAATAATAACAATAATAATAATAATAATAATAATAATAATAATAATAATAATAATAATAATAACAACAATAATAATAACTAATAAGAACATAAGAATGGAGGAAACTGCAGCTGGCCTATTGGCCCATAATGGGCAGTCCCGTTTACACCCAACCCCTATTGCTCATATAAGCATCCAACCTATGTTTGAAGCTATTCAGCGTATTCGAGTTAATGATGATATTTGGTAACTTGTTCCATTCATCCACTACTCTGTTTCCAGACCAGTGTTTACCTATTTCGCGCCTAAATCTAAATTTGTCTAATTTAAAACCATTGTTACGAGTTCGCTCCTGGTTGGATAGTTTGAGTACCTTTGTAATGTCCCCTTTGTTGAGCCCTGACTTCCATTTATACACCTTTATCAGGTCGCCCCTCGCTCTACATCGCTCGAGGGAGTGCAAATTAAGATGCTTTAACCTGTCTCTGTACTCAAGGTTCCTAATGCCCGGGATTAGTCTTGTCATTCTCCTCTGAATTTTTTCCAAGGATTCTATATCCATTCTGTAATACGGTGACCAGAACTGAACTGCGTAATCCAGGTGTGGTCTCACAAGCGCAAGATACAGTTTTAGGATGACCTCGCTAGTCTTGTAACTAACACTCCTTTGTATGAACCCAAGTACTTTATTAGCCTTGTTACGACCAAAAACACATTGTTTACTTGGATTAAGGTTCCTACTTGTCATTACCCCTAAATCTCTCTCGCAGTCGGATTTCTCTATGGCATTGTTGTTCATCTGGTATCTGGTTTCCCTGTTTACATCTCCTATACTGAGTACTTTACATTTGTCCATGTTGAATTTCATCTGCCATTTTTCAGACCATTCGAAAATTTTTTTTAGATCTTCCTGTAGTTTTGCGGAGACCTCGTCAGATTTAATAGCACTTCCAATTTTAGTGTCATCGGCAAATTTACTTATGTTGCTGGCTATGCTGATATCTATGTCGTTTATGTATATAATAAATAATAATGGTCCAAGTACTGAGCCTTGGGGAACTCCACTAGTGATGTTGCTCCAATGGGACTTAGTGCCGTTGATGCTCACTCGCTGTTTCCTGTCCTGTAACCACGCCCTAATCCATTTAAGGATATTACCTTTGATGCCATGTGCTTCTACCTTTCTAATTAGTCTTTCGTGGGGAACTCTATCGAAGGCTTTGCTAAAGTCGAGATATACCACATCATATTTGTGCCCTTGGTCCACCGATTCGAAAACTGATGAAAAGAATGTTAATAGATTAGTTAGACAAGAACCCCCGCTTGTGAAGCCATGCTGGGAATCAACTTGTGCTCTCCAGGTGGTTTCGAATAGAGTTTGAAATGATTGATTCAAGTAATTTGCCTACTATTGATGTTAGGCTGATTGGGCGGTAGTTAGAGGTTAGTGATCTATCCCCCTTCTTGAAAATCGGTATTACATTCACTATCCTCCAGGATTCTGGTACTACACCTGTATTTGAGGACATGTTAAACAACTTTGCTAAGGGCATACTAAGCTCTTCCTTACATTCCTTTAATACTCTGGCAAATATCTCATCAGGACCAGGTGACTTATTAGGCTTTAGTTTGTCTATTTGCTTACTAACATCGTTACTAGTCACTACTAGCTCGCTTAATTTATTTTCCTCATTATCTCTGAATAGAGTCGGTGCCTCGGGTATCATGTTTACATTTTCGGTGGGGAAAACTGTTAAAAAATATTTATTCAAATTATTGCTCATTTCTCCGTCGTTATCAGTGAGCTCGCCGGTATCTGACCGTATTGGTCCAATCTTTTCTCGTGTTTTAGTTTGATACATTTGGTTGAATCCTTTGGGGTTTGTCTTCGCCTTCCTTACCTCATTATTTCTCTTGGCTTTCCTTATCTCGGTTTTAACCCTACTTGCCAATACCTTATAATATTCCTGGAGATAAATTTCGCCATAATTTATCCTTCTACCTATAGCCTTCCTTTGGCCAATGATGTTCTTTAAATAATTATTTATCCATTTAGGGTCATTGTTGTCTGATTTGAGTTTTTTGTATGGTATGTTCTGCCTTTGTGCATTAAGTAACTCATTATTTAAATTGTCGTGGAACTCGGTTATCTCAGATCTCGTTATCAGGTCGGTGTCATCTGTCAGGTTCACTCCCAAGCGCGACACCCCTTCTCTCAGCTGCCTCTTTAAACTGTCAAAGTTTGCCCTTCTGAAATCTGGTACTTTAGTGGAATTTTCCTTACGTCTGCCCTGAAAATCTAACTGGAATCTAATTTTTTTGTGATCGCTGTTTGCAAGTTCGTTCCCTACCTCGACATTGCTAATGAGGTTTTCTCTGTTCGACAAAACTAAATCGAGTATATTATTACCCCGTGTGGGTTCGGTTATATGTTGACTTAGGAAACAGTCCTGGATCGTCTCGAGAAAATCCTCTGATTCTGAGTTACCCATAAGGTCAGTCCAATCTATTTGGCCAAGGTTAAAGTCGCCTACTATACAGACTTTGTTGTGTTTGGAAGCCCTGCTCATTTCATCCCAGATAAGTCGCTCATTGACTCTATCAAGATTGGGAGGTCTATATATTACTCCTGTGATTAATTTTTATCTACCGTCGATTAATTCTATCCAAATTGTTTCTGTATTCCGCTCAGTTTTTATTTCCTTATTTATTTCACACTTCAGATTATCCTGACATAGGTGGCTACTCAGCCTCCTTTCGTGGTCTGCAACAACTATAATAACAACAATGATAATAACAACAATGATAACAACAACAACAACAACAACAATAATAATAATAATAATAATAACAATAATAATAACAATAATAATAATGATAATATTAATAATAATAATAACACATAAGACGTTCGTATTCTCATATGCCATAACACAGGAGTGGGGGAAGGTATTTTTTTTTAGTAGGGAATTAAACCAATATTTACTTTACTGAGGCTAAGATGGGGAATATTGATCCTAGTACCACACCCCTACCACACCCACACCACATCTTCACTTCACTACCACACCCCTACCACACTTCCATTACTTCACCACCACACCCCTACCACACCTCCATTACTTCACCACCACACCTCCATTACTTCACCACCACACCCCTACCACACTTCCATTACTTCACCACCACCACACCCCTACCACACCTCCACTACTTCACCACCACACCTCCATTACTTCACCACCACACCCCTACCACACTTCCATTATTTCACCACCACCACACCCCTACCACACCTCCATTACTTCACCACCACACCTCCATTACTTCACCACCACACCCCTACCACACTTCCATTACTTCACCACCACCACACCCCTACCACACCTCCATTACTTCACCACCACACCCCTACCACACTTCCATTACTTCACCACCACCACACCCCTACCACACCACCATAACATTAGTATTTCTTTAGTAAAATCGTGATTCAAGTTTACACTGGGTTGAGCTCATTATGCAGGTACAGTATACAGTTGAACGTGTGCATAGACTACACAGTTTACATAGTCCGTGGAGGTATACAGTGTACCCAGACAGTGTAGGTATACAATAACTGTAAACAGTGAGGCAAATTGACCAAGAATAGCTGACAAGGGCATTAGGTCAGTACAGGTCAGGTTAGATTAGGTCAGGTTTGTTTGGGTTAGGTTCTTTATATGTACAGGAGTAAAATTGAAGGTTTGTTGATAAATATAATAAGCATTACATTACACTTGGACTGTGTGAGGCTGACGGATCACTCCAGCAATACAACACCGAAGGGTCAAGACATACCTGGCGCGCTGCTCTGGCAGCAGCCACGTCAACTGTTGTGTTGGCCCATACCAAATCCCTCCCCTGGACCCCTCCTCCCCACCGGAATATCAACAAGTTATCGTCAGAAATTACTATTTCATTTGGGAAAGGAACGGAACCAGTGTTGAACAGTGATGAACTGTGGTGAACAGGGCCTAAGCCAGAGAAAAACAACTCAACATTAACAGCTGCGTCTTACCCAAGCTAACCTTCACACAGTGAGGTCCCAGGTACCCAGTGATAACGGCCAGTGAGACCCAACAACAACCAGCGATGTGTTAATCCGTCTACGATAGGAAGGCCTGGGACCACACCTCACTCATATAACACCATCTGTGAAGGAGTTACTAAACCACGTCAGGTCCCTCATAACACCATCTGTGAAGGAATTACTACACCACGTCAGGTCCCTCATAACACCATCTGTGAGGGAGTTACTACACCACGTGAGGCCCCTCATAACACCATCTGTAAGGGAATTACTACACCACGTGAGGCCCCTCATAACACCATCTGTGAGGGAACTACTACACCACGTAAGGTCTCTCCTAACACCATCTGTGAGGGAAGTACTACACCACGTCAGGTCCCTCATAACACCATCTGTGAGGGAACTACTACACCACGTCAGGTCCCTCCTAACACCATCTGTGAGGGAAATACTACACCACGTCAGGTCCCTCCTAACACCATCTGTGAGGGAACTACTACACCACGTCACGTCCCTCATAACACCATCTATGAGGGAACTACTACACCACGTCAGGTCCCTCCTAACACCATCTGTGAGGGAACTACTACACCACGTCAGGTCCATCCTAACACCATCTGTGAGGGAACTACTACACCACGTCAGGTCCATCCTAACACCATCTGTGAGGGAACTACTACACCACGTCAGGTCCCTCATAACACCATCTGTGAGGGAACTACTACACCACGTCAGGTCCCTCATAACACCATCTGTGAGGGAACTACTACACCACGTCAGGTCCCTCCTAACACCATCTGGGAGGGAGTTACTACACTACGTGTTTGCTGTTCAACATCTACATTAATCTGTATGTTCACTGTATGTTCCTTCACCTTTCTCTAATGAAGGCTTTTGTTAAACCACCAATGTATGTAATAAGTCATTTATGTCCAATGTATATTTTCAGCTGCAGAACTTTTTCAATAAACCGTTAACTGTTATTATCATTATTTTTACACACACACACACACACACACACACACACGTGGATGACTGCACTGTGGGGGTTTCAGTGGACAACACCGCACCAGACTACTCATCGCTAAAAGGCACCCTGGACAGGCTACAGGCATGGACTACGGAGAACAAGGTCACCATCAACCACACCAAAACCGTAGTCATGCACATCAATACCGCCACCACTCCAGTGCAAGCCCCAGCAGTCACAGTGGGTGCCCATCCTCTCCAGCTGGTGCAGTCTGCCAAACTCCTGGGTGTAACCATAGACAACAAACTTGACTGGAAGGCCCATGTAAATAACACAGTCAAGGCAGCCTCGTACCGTCTCTACATGCAACGACGACTTAGGTCACTTGGGACACCCACGCCAGAGCTGAGGACCATCTACAACGCCTTTATTCTCCCCAAACTAACGTATGCGTCACCAGCCTGGTCGTCTTCTCTCAACTCCACCCAACAACGTCAGCTTGAGAAGGTACAGAAAAGGGCCTGCAGAATCATGCTCGGCACAGAATACTCCGGCTACACCAACGCTCTCTCCACCCTGGAAATGCCATCCCTCAGTGACCTCCACCACCAAGCACTGGAAAGGTTCGGCAGCCAACTAATGCACCACCCTCGTCATCACCACCTCTTGCCACTGGCAGCCCCCCACCCACCTCGCACAGTCCACCACTACAACAAAATTCAGCCCATAAGAGCCCGCACCGACAGGTCTAAGAACAGCACCATCCCATCTATTGTTAAAATAATAAACAACTCCTGATTTATGTACTGTACAGCCCTGTAAATGTATTCAATGCATATTATATCATTATGGCTAAATCAAATGTAAGTCAGTATATTTTCAGCCACCGGCTGCAATGCTATTAATAAACCGTTTATTATTATTACTACACACACACACACACACACACACACACACACACACACACACCTGCTCGCTGGAAATATGTCGACGACTCCACCATTGGGATCAGCGTCAACAATTCTGCTCCCAACTATACCGCCCTTCAGGATTTATTGAACAGTCTCCAAAACTGGGCCACCAACAACCATGTCACCATCAACCATACCAAGACCATGGTTATGCACATCAACCTCTCCTCCGACGTTGTCCCACCCCCTTCCATTACCTTAGGTCCGAACACACTCCAGGTTGTAGATTCCACGAAGCTCCTCGGCGTCACCATAGACAACAAACTAAATTGGAAACCACACGTCAGTGAAGTTATCAAATCCTCCAGTTTCCGTCTCCACCTCCTCCGCCGACTCAAGTCCCTCGGAGTTCCTGCACACGAGCTCCTCAGTGTTTACACAACATTCATACTTCCCAAGCTCACCTATGCCTCCCCCACCTGGTCTTCCTCCCTAAATGCCACACAACGTAAACACCTAGAAAAAGTGCAAAAGAGGGCATGCAAGATTATTCTCTCCCCTTCCTACTCCACATATCAAGAAGCGCTCAACACACTAACCCTTTCGACTCTCACTGACCATCACCACGACCTCATCTGCAAATTTGGTAAGAAGCTTCTACACCATCCCCGACACCGGCTCCTACTACCACCTGAGATCCCTAGTCCGAGAATTGCTGTTCGACACCACAACCGCATCCAGCCCATACGTGCACGAACTGATCGCTATAAGAACAGCCCAGTCCCAACCATTGTAAAAATTATCAATAACTTGTAATAAACCAGTGTATTCACTCCCAGTAAACACTACTCCTTGCACTGTCACTATGTTGAAATGAACTGCAGTTTGAGCTTTTCCCCATCTAGTTATTATATGTCTTATTTGTGTCACTTATGTTACTTGTATATTATTTGTAATTCGTAACCCATTCCCCAAATATGTAACTGTATATTTTCAGCCTTCTGGCTGCCAAGCTCTTTCAATAAACCGTTAATTATTATTATTATTATTATTATTATTATTATTATTATTATTATTATTATTATTATTATTACACACACACACACACACCTACAGACACACACACACACACCTACAGACACACACACACCTACAGACACAAACACACACACACACCTACAGACACACACACACACACCTACAGACAGACACACACATACCTACAGACACACACACACACACACACACACACACACACACACACCTAGACACACACACACACACTTCCTTCAGCCTTCATAGGGTAAGGACGTGTGTAGTCGGCGCTGCCCGCTGGCCCGGCCACGGAGACAGCTGCCAGCCTGGTTTGTCAGGCCTTCCCTCCCCCATTTGGATTATCAACAGCCTCCCACCAACAGTACAAAGACTGATGATCAACCCACAAGTAATATATTAAAGTGATAATTTCAACTCGAAAGAAAGAAACAACTGTTAGAGTGACAATCAGTGCTTAGTGGTCAATGTTGACGTGACGCTCCCAACCCGCGGTACACCAACACTGGATGAGAAGCCAAGAAAGACTCCAAACTACATCAGGAGATAAATGAGGACACCCTACTCCACCCAGGTGAGGAACTATGAATTCCTAACTACATCACATGAGGAACAAGAGCCATCTCCAACACCCTGTGTGAGCTGGAGGACCTACCAGGACCACGTGGTACATCTGCAGCTGTAGTGAGGTAGCGGCTTAGCAGTCAGGTACAACGGCCATCAAGACAGTGGGAAGGACTTCGTTGGCTCCGACATCAGGTCACAAGAAAGTCTACAAGACCAGCTCCCTCAGTACCAGATCTATAGTTAATTTATATGTTGACTCTATGTTTTAATGTTTCTGTATTGAAAGCTTTTGTCAGTCAAGTGACCCACTCCCCGATTTCACCATATGTAACTTATAACTGTTCATTGTATATTTTCAGCCTTCGGGCTGCCATGTTATCTTAATAAACCGTTAATTATTATTATTATTATTTTATTATTACACACACACACACACACAAACACCTACACACACACACACACACAAGCCCTCACGCAAACACATACAAGAGTGAAGTGAATCCTGGCGCCAGACCTCCATAGACTCTCGGCTGTACTCACTGTTTACACTGTGACATCACCCTTTAAAGGGGCGACCATATTGTTTACACTAAATCTTTCTACTTAGTCTTACAATGATCTGATGTAGTGTCTCTCTCTCTCACACAGGTGGAGATAGTCAGGCCACTCCACTATCTGGACCCTCCATCACTTGACCCACTCCACTATCTGGCCCCTCCATCACTTGACCCACTCCACTATCTGGCCCCTCCATCACCTGGCCCCTCCATCACCTGGCCACTCCACTATCTGGCCCCTCCATCACTTGACCCACTCCACTATCTGGCCCCTCCATCACCTGGCCACTCCACTATCTGGCCCCTCCAACACCTGGCCACTCCACTATCTGGCCTCTCCATCACCTGGCCACTCCACTACCTGGCCCCTCCATCACCTGGCCACTCCGCTATCTGGCCCCTCCATCACCTGGCCACTCGACTATCTGGCCCCTCCATCACCTGGCCACTCCACTACCTGGCCCCTCCATCACCTGGCCACTCCACTATCTGGCCCCTCCATCACCTGGCCACTCCACTATCTGGCCCCTCCATCACCTGGCCACTTCACTATCTGGTCCCTCCATCACCTAGCCACTCCACTATCTGGCCCCTCCATCACCTGGCCACTCCACTATCTGGCCCCTCCATCACCTGGCCACTCCACTATCTGGCCCCTCCATCACCTGGCCACTCCACTATCTGGCCCCTCCATCAAATGGCCACTCCATCACCTGGCCCCACATTCACCTGGCCACTCCACTATCTGGCCCCTCCATCACCTGGCCACTCCAATATCTGGCCCCTCCATCACATGGCCACTCCACTATCTGGCCCCTCCATCACCTGGCCACTCCACTATCTCGCCCCTCCATCACCTGGCCACTCCACTATCTGGCCCCTCCATCACATGGCCACTCCACTATCTGGTCCCTCCATCACCTGGCCACTCCACTAACTGGCCCCTCCATCACCTGGCCACTCCACTATCTGGCCCCTCCATCACCTGGCCACTCCACTATCTGGCCCCTCCATCACCTGGCCACTCCACTATCTGGCCCCTCCATCACCTGGCCACTCCACTATCTGGCCCCTCCATCACATGGCCACTCCAATATCTGGCCCCTCCATCACATGGCCACTCCACTATCTGGCCCCTCCATCACCTGGCCACTCCACTATCTGGCCCCTCCATCACCTGGCCACGCCACTATCTGGCCCCGCCATCACCTGGCCACTCGACTATCTGGCCCCGCCATCACCTGGCCACTCGACTATCTGGCCCCTCCATCACCTGGCCACTCCACTATCTGGCCCCTCCATCACCTGGCCACTCCACTATCTGGCCCCTCCATCACCTGGCCACTCCACTATCTGGCCCCTCCATCACCTGGCCCCTCCATCACCTGGCCACTCGACTATCTGGCCCCTCCATCACCTGGCCACTCCACTATCTGGCCCCTCCATCACCTGGCCACTCCACTATCTGGCCCCTCCATCACCTGGCCCCTCCATCACCTGGCCACTCCACTATCTGGCCCCTCCATCACATGGCCACTCCAATATCTGGCCCCTCCATCACATGGCCACTCCAATATCTGGCCCCTCCATCACCTGGCCACTCCACTATCTGGCCCCTCCATCACCTGGCCACGCCACTATCTGGCCCCGCCATCACCTGGCCACTCGACTATCTGGCCCCGCCATCACCTGGCCACTCGACTATCTGGCCCCTCCATCACCTGGCCACTCCACTATGTGGCCCCTCCATCACCTGGCCACTCCACTATCTGGCCCCTCCATCACCTGGCCACTCCACTATCTGGCCCCTCCATCACCTGGCCACGCCACTATCTGGCCCCTCCATCACCTGGCCACGCCACTATCTGGCCCCTCCATCACCTGGCCACGCCACTATCTGGCCCCTCCATCACCTGGCCACGCCACTATCTGGCCCCTCCATCACCTGGCCCCTCCATCACCTGGCCACTCGACTATCTGGCCCCTCCATCACCTGGCCACTCCACTATCTGGCCCCTCCATCACCTGGCCACTCCACTATCTGGCCCCTCCATCACCTGGCCACTCCACTATCTGGCCCTTCCATCACCTGGCCACTCCACTATCTGGCCCCTCCATCACCTGGCCCCTCCATCACCTGGCCACTCCACTACCTGGCCCCTCCATCACCTGGCCACTCCACTACCTGGCCCCTCCATCACCTGGCCACTCCGCTATCTGGCCCCTCCATCACCTGGCCACTCGACTATCTGGCCCCTCCATCACCTGGCCATTCCACTATCTGGCCCCCCCATCACCTGGCCACTCCACTATCTGGCCCCTCCATCACCTGGCCACTCCACTATCTGGCCCCTCCATCACATGGCCACTGCACTATCTGGCCCCTCCATCACCTGGCCACTCCACTATCTGGCCCCTCCATCACCTGGCCACTCCACTATCTGGCCCCTCCACTATCTGGCCACTCCATCACCTGGCCACTGCACTATCTGGCCCCTCCATCACCTGGCCACTCCACTATCTGGCCCCTCCATTACCTGGCCATTCCACTATCTGGCCCCCCCATCACCTGGCCACTCCACTATCTGGCCCCTCCATCACCTGGCCACTCCACTATCTGGCCCCTCCATCACATGGCCACTGCACTATCTGGCCCCTCCATCACCTTGCCACTGCACTATCTGGCCCCTCCATCACCTGGCCACTGCACTATCTGGCCCCTCCATCACCTGGCCACTGCACTATCTGGCCCCTCCATCACCTGGCCACTCCACTATCTGGCCCCTCCATCAAATGGCCACTCCATCACCTGGCCCCACATTCACCTGGCCACTCCACTATCTGGCCCCTCCATCACCTGGCCACTCCAATATCTGGCCCCTCCATCACCTGGCCACTCCACTATCTGGCCCCTCCATCACATGGCCACTCCACTATCTGGTCCCTCCATCACCTGGCCACTCCACTAACTGGCCCCTCCATCACCTGGCCACTCCACTATCTGGCCCCTCCATCACCTGGCCACTCCACTATCTGGCCCCTCCATCACCTGGCCACTCCACTATCTGGCCCCTCCATCACCTGGCCACTCCACTATCTGGCCCCTCCATCACCTGGCCACTCCACTATCTGGCCCCTCCATCACCTGGCCACTCCACTATCTGGCCCCTCCATCACATGGCCACTCCAATATCTGGCCCCTCCAATATCTGGCCCCTCCATCACCTGGCCACTCCACTATCTGGCCCCTCCATCACCTGGCCACGCCACTATCTGGCCCCGCCATCACCTGGCCACTCGACTATCTGGCCCCGCCATCACCTGGCCACTCGACTATCTGGCCCCGCCATCACCTGGCCACTCGACTATCTGGCCCCTCCATCACCTGGCCACTCCACTATCTGGCCCCTCCATCACCTGGCCACTCCACTATCTGGCCCCTCCATCACCTGGCCACTCCACTATCTGGCCCCTCCATCACCTGGCCACGCCACTATCTGGCCCCTCCATCACCTGGCCACTCCACTATCTGGCCCCTCCATCACCTGGCCACTCCACTATCTGGCCCCTCCATCACCTGGCCACGCCACTATCTGGCCCCTCCATCACCTGGCCACGCCACTATCTGGCCCCTCCATCACCTGGCCACGCCACTATCTGGCCCCTCCATCACCTGGCCACGCCACTATCTGGTCCCTCCATCACCTGGCCATGCCACTATCTGGCCCCTCCATCACCTGGCCACTCGACTATCTGGCCCCTCCATCACCTGGCCACTCCACTATCTGGCCCCTCCATCACCTGGCCACTCCGCTATCTGGCCCCTCCATCACCTGGCCCCTCCATCACCTGGCCACTCCACTATCTGGCCCTTCCATCACCTGGCCACTCCACTATCTGGCCCCTCCATCACCTGGCCCCTCCATCACCTGGCCACTCCACTATCTGGCCCCTCCATCACCTGGCCACTCCACTATCTGGCCCCTCCATCACCTGGCCCCTCCATCACCTGGCCACTCCACTATCTGGCCCCTCCATCACCTGGCCACTCCACTATCTGGCCCCTCCATCACCTGGCCACTCCACTATCTGGCCCCTCCATCACCTGGCCACTCCACTATCTGGCCCCTCCATCACCTGGCCACCACCTCCACCACGTGGCCCAGTGGCCGGTAGGCCGCTCCAGGAACGATCTAGGTCGAGAGGGATTCACTTTAACTAGAACCTGTTTGAGTAATGATCTTCTCTTAACAAACGATCAATAAAGTGTGTGTGTGTGTGTGTGTGTGTGTGTGTGTGTGTGTGTGTGTGTGTGTGTGTGCACAGGGTGGTGTAATGCGTCTAGTGTGGCAGCATTATGCTAGTGTTAAGATGCAAACACTGCTTGATCTCTCTCGCTTTCAGCTGCCGCCGCTGGCTAGCCCTGGTGGTGAACAGGGAAGCAACTTGCATAAGTTTTTCCCTGCCAGTACACAGCCTCTTCACCATCAAGACTCCTGCTGTGCCTCCTCGTGGCAACACACAGGAACTGGGTGCCTCGTGGACCCAGACTAGATCAGCAGGGGATCTCGGAGCAGCAGTGGGCTCCCTAGGGACGGTGCATAGGCCCACTGGCATGTGGACACGTCCTGGCGCCTACCAACCATTACCCTGCTGCCTTGCGGATTAACCTTGGTAGGTATAAGGCTACGGGAGTAAACTCTAAACGAAAAATCTGCGGTGGAGCCCCGCATCAGGCAGACATGCTTACAGAGCTCCAACAAGACCCCAACGGCGGTATAGGCGGAAGAGGTGACCACCACGGGAACCCAACGACTACACCAGTGGACGAAGGCAATGCATGATGGTCAGGCTACTAAGGCGAAACCCAACAAACTGGGCTATCAGCAGTCCATTGCAACTCTCCCTCTCCCCAGTCGTTGCAACACTTGCATCACTGGTGCAAGAAAAGGAAGAGCCAAGATGTGTGGTTGCAGCCTGCACTCCTGCCTCACCACATAAATCATCACACACACAGCCATCCTCCAGCTCATCATCATCAAACCCCTATACCCCCAAAAAGTTCTATAGTGACGGACGAGTGGCGACGGGGACAGGCAGAGGTGACTGCCGAGAGTCTCTAGTCACAACTCTGCACATGGGCGGCACAGATAAGATGGTCGTTTATGCACTGGGATCTAGGCAGCAGTGCAATCCGGTCCTGTCTATGTCACTGAGCAACCATCTCGAGGAGCCACTCTGCTCACCCCACATGGGGAGGGAGCTAGAAATGGTGCCCTAAACATAGCCTGCCTAAAGAACCAACATGACTGGACAACCGCACCAAGTAGGGGCATCCTTATGCGGTCGAACACACAATCATAATCACAGATCAAAACAAAAACAATGTACACAGCCATTTATAGTCACTGCATGGAATGTCAGGACCCTTCTGGATACTGGCACAAATGAACGTCCTGAAAGAAGAACCACCCTTGTGGCAGCCATTAATCAGTCCCTTCTTCTGGAAGGGTCAGCCTCCTGTGGAGAGAAACCCATTTATGGAGTTGGCTTTGCCATCTGCCAATGCATCCTACATAGGATAATTGAAATGCCTGTTAGGATCAACGAGTACCTCAAGAGTTCCTTGGTGACTTCAATGCCAGAGTTGGCAGAGATGCTGACATTAGGCAGGGAACAATATGGAGAAATGGACTAAGCAAGTGTAATCCTAACGGCCTACTCCTCCTCAGCAAGTGTGCTGCACACAGTCTCACTTTCACCAATACCTTGTTTAGGCAGGCCGACAAATTCAAAGATTCATGGCAACACCCACGATCCAAACACTGGCATCTCATTGACTACACCATTGTCAGAGAAAGAGATCACAGAGATGTCCTCATCACCCGTGCCATGCGTGACTCAGACCACTGCGACACTGATCATCGGCTCCTCAGAGCCAAGCTCTCACTTCACGTCGCCCCAAAACGGTGAAGGCAGCAAGCCTCCAGAAGAGGTTTTAACACTAGGCGTCTGGAGGATCCAGTGGTAGTACATGCCTTCAGAGAGCAGCTCGAACATGTGCTGATGAACAACCTGACAACAAACAACCAAAACCCCAGGGCAGAATGGGATGTTCTCGACACTGTCATGACAAATACCTGCAAAGACCCTCGGCCAGGTAGAAAGAATACACCAAGAATGTTTGAGGAAAATGACCGGAAATCAATGTACTCATCTATGATAAACGCACTGCTGTAACTGACTGGTAGAACAACCCACAGTCTTGGACCAAAGCTGGAAACTTCTGAAAGAAGAGAGCGGTGACCCAGCACGAACTTCGCAGTCTAAAGAACGACTGGTTTAAAAATAAAGCATGTGACATGCAACAACTTGCAGATCAACAAAAGATGAGCGAATTTTTCAATTCCACTAAAACATTTTATGGGCCAGTCACTCATGGCGCAGCCCCCCTCCACTCATTCAATGGTAACTCCCTAATTAAAGAAGGAGACCTCCTTCAGCAATGTAAAGAGCACTACCATTCGTTGCTCAACCAAAACACCGATGTGGATGTCTTGACTACCCAGCAGGTCCCTCAGCATCCAGAACTGACCCATCTCAGCTATCCTCCATCCCTGGATGAGGAAACAACTGCCATCAAACAGATGAAAAATAACAAAGCCTCAGGGCCTGATGGAATCCCAGCCGAGGTGTATAAAGCAGGAGGACCTCTACTTATCAGCCGTCTCCACTCTCTCCTGGAAAATATATGAGAAAAAGAGGAAATCCCCCGAGCTCTTAAAGACGCCTCCATCATCAATATTTATAAGAACAAGGGAGACCGGTCAGACTGTGGCAACTACCGCGGGATCTCGCTGCAGTCTGTAGCTGGCAAGATTACCGCAATAGTTCTCCAAAACAGACTTCTTACCGACGCGGAAAACTTCCTCCCAGAACCTCAATGTGGCTTTCGACCATCATGTGGCACCACTGACATGATCTTTGCTGCCTGCCATATACAGGAAAGGTGCAGATAACAGCATCGTTACCTGTACATGGCCTTCATCGACCTAACCAAGGCTTTTGACTCGGTCAGCAGGGAAGCCCTCTGGCTGACCCTCAACCGTTTTGGCTGCCTCCCAAAATTCATCGTCATTGTGAGGCAACTCCACGATGGCATGAACGGCAGTGTCCTGCACGATGGCACCCAGTCTGAGTTCTTCCCCATCCAAACGGGGATTAAAACAAGGGTGTGTACTGGCACCAACTCTCTTTTCCATTTTCTTGGCTGCCTTCCTTACTCATGCCAGTGCCAATTTAGCCGGCGGGATGGACAACCAATACCGGATGAAGGGTCTTTTCAACATAAGACGACTCCAGGCAGGAACAAAGGTGTCGGCAGCTAACATTACTGAACTTCAGTATGCAGACGACCTCACCCTTGTCGCTCACGCTGAACTCTTCCTACAGGAGATCCTGAACACCTAAGCAGATGCGTATGCACACTTCGGCCTTGAAGTGAATGTACGTAAGACTCAGATTCTCTTTCCTTCTGCCCCTGGTTCAGTTGCACCTCCACCATCCATCTATCTTAACGGTACTACCCTCTCTAATGTTACCCACTTTCGGTATCTCGGCTTCCACCTGTCCACCACCGCGGACATCAATGAAGAGATTCAACATCGGAGCAGATGTGCATCTCAAACCTTTGCCAATGTCTTCAGCTGAAAGGAGCTGAAATTATCTACAAAGTTACACGTATATAGAGCAGTGCTCCTCCCCACCCTGGAATATGGCAGTGAGACATGGGTCACATACAGGAGGCACCTCAAGGCACTTGAAAACGTTCACCATCGTATTCTACGTTCCATCCTCCGAGTTCGCTGGGAAGACAAGAGAACAAATGCCAGTATTCTCACTGACATCAACTGTAGGAGCATCGAGGCTACCATCATCCATGGATAACTGCGCTGGACTGGCCAGTGGCTATGTTATCCGCATGGACGACAGTATACTGCCAAAGCAGCTACTTTACAGTCACCTAACAAATAGTAAACGTAACGCTGGCGGGCAACTGATAAGGTATAAGGATAGTCTTAAGACAAACCTGAAAAGGTGCCAAATCGACCCCCTCACCTGGGAGACGGTTACTACACACCATAACACTTGGAGGAGCACCACACGAGGTGTCAATACTTTCGAGTTAACCCGACTGCATACCGAGGCAGACAAGCTCCAACTCCGGAAAGACGCTGCCGCCTCCCCTCCCGCACTAGATGTAACCCCCCACATTTGCAACATCTGTGGCCGACCCTGCCGGTCTCGTATCGGCCTCTCTAGTCACCTCAGAATTCACCAACGAAGGTGACATCCTTAATAACTCATATATCATTGTATCATAGCTGGATGATCGTCATACTCGATTCCAAGTGACAGCATAGTAGTATTAGTAGTAGTGTGTGTGTGTGTGTGTGTGTGTGTGTGTGTGTGTGTGTGTGTGTGATGTGTGTGTGTGTGTGTGTGAGAGGGAGGGAGGGAGGGAGTATAATCAATACCTAAGCCTCGCTGATAAAGACAAGTGGCTTCCCTCCAACACCACCTCCACCAACACTGACTCTCCCTCCAACACCACCTCCACCAACACTGACTCTCCCTCCAACACCACCTCCACCAACACTGACTCTCCCTCCAACACCACCTCCACCAACACTGACTCTCCCTCCAACACCACCTCCACCAACACTGACTCTCCCTTCAACACCACCTCCACCAACACTGACTCTCCCTGCAACAACACCTCCACCAACACTGACTCTCCCTCCAACACCACCTCCACCAACACTGACTCTCCCTGCAACACCACCTCCACCAACACTGACTCTCCCTGCAACACCACCTCCACCAACACTGACTCTCCCTCCAACACCACCTCCACCAACACTGACTCTCCCTCCAACACTACCTCCACCAACACTGACTCTCCCTCCAACACCACCTCCACCAACACTGACTCTCCCTGCAACAACACCTCCACCAACACTGACTCTCCCTCCAACACCACCTCCACCAACACTGACTCTCCCTCCAACACCACCTCCACCAACACTGACTCTCCCTCCAACACTACCTCCACCAACACTGACTCTCCCTCCAACACCACCTCCACCAACACTGACTCTCCCTCCAACACCACCTCCACCAACACTGACTCTCCCTGCAACAACACCTCCACCAACACTGACTCTCCCTCCAACACTACCACCTCCAACACTGACTCTCCCTCCAACAACACCTCCACCAACACTGACTCTCCCTGCAACAACACCTCCACCAACACTGACTCTCCCTCCAACACCACCTCCACCAACACTGACTCTCCCTCCAACACCACCTCCACCAACAATGACTCTCCCTCCAACACCACCTCCGCCAACACTGACTCTCCCTCCAACACCACCTCCGCCAACACTGACTCTCCCTCCAACAACACCTCCACCAACACTGACTCTCCCTCCAACAACACCTCCACCAACACTGACTCTCCCTCCAACAACATCCCCACCAACACTGACTCTCCCTCCCTCCAACATTTCCACCAACACTGACTCTCCCTCCAACACCACCTCCACCAACACTGGCTCTCCCTCCAACACCACCTCCAACAACAATGACTCTCCCTCCAACACCACCAACACTGACTCTCCCTCCAACATCACCTCCACCAACACTGACTCTCCCTCCAACATCACCTCCACCAACACTGACTCTCCCTCCAACACTACCTTCACCTCCTCCAACAATACCTCCACCTCCTCTAACACTACCTCCACCTCCTCCTCCAACACTACCTCCACCTCCTCCACCTTCTCCAACACGAACTCTATCTCCTCCAACACTACTTCTACCTTCTCCAACACTACCTCCACCTCCCCCAACACTATCTCCACCTCCTCGAACACTATCTCCACCACCTCCAACACTATCTCCACCTCCTCCAACACTATCTCCACCACCTCCAACACTATCTCCACCTCCTCAAACACTATCTCCACCACCTCCAACACTATCTCCACCTCCTCCAACACTATCTCCACCACCTCCAACACTATCTTCACCTCCTCCAACACCACCCACCACCTCCTCCAACATTACCTCCCACCATCTCCTCCAAGACTACCTCCACCTTCTCCTCCAACACCACCGCCACATCCTCCAACACTATCTCCACCTCCTCCAACACTATCTCCACCACCTCCAACACTATCTCCACCGCCTCCAACACTATCTCCGCCTCCTCCAACACTACCTCCACCACCTCCAACACTATCTCCGCCTCCTCCAACACTACCTTCACCTCCTCCAACACTATCTCCGACTCCTCCAACACTACCTCCTCCTGCGACACTACCTTCACCTCCTCCAACACTATCTCCGCCTCCTCCAACACTACCTCCTCCTGCGAGACTACCTTCACCTTCTCCAACACTATCTCCGCCTCCTCCAACACTACCTCCACCTCCTCCAACACTACCTCCACCTCCTCTTCCAACTCTTCCTTCTCATTCAATAGTTTCCTATATCATCCACCAGTGTCAACAACCATCATCCACCAGTGTTAACAACCATCATCCACCAGTGTCAACAACCATCATCCACCAGTGTCAACAACCATCATCCACCAGTGTCAACAACCATCTTCCCCATGTCACAACCATCATCCACCAGTGTCAACAACCATCATCCACCATGTTCCAACAACCATCATCCACCAGTGTCAACAACCATCATCCACCAGTGTCAACAACCATCATCCACCAGTGTCAACAACCATCATCCACCAGTGTCAACAACCATCATCCACAGTGTCAACAACCATCATCCACCAGTGTCAACAACCATCATCCACCAGTGTCAACAACCATCATCCACCATCGTCAACACCATCATCCACCAGTGTCGACACTACCTCCACCTCCCCCAACACTATCTCCACCGTGTCACAACCATCATCCACCTCCTCCAACACTATCTCCACCTCCTCCAACACTACCTCCACCTCCTCTTCCAACTCTTCCTTCTCATTCAATAGTTTCCTATATCATCCACCAGTGTCAACAACCATCATCCACCAGTGTCAACAACCATCATCCACCAGCGTCAACAACCATCATCCACCAGTGTTAACAACCATCATCCACCAGTGTCAACAACCATCATCCACCAGTGTTAACAACCATCATCCACCAGTGTCAACAACCATCATCCACCAGTGTTAACAACCATCATCCACCAGTGTCAACAACCATCATCCACCAGTGTTAACAACCATCATCCACCAGTGTCAACAACCATCATCCACCAGTGTTAACAACCATCATCCACCAGTGTCAACAACCATCATCCACCAGTGTCAACAACCATCATCCACCAGTGTTAACAACCATCATCCACCAGTGTCAACAACCATCATCCACCAGTGTCAACAACCATCATCCACCAGTGTTAACAACCATCATCCACCAGTGTCAACAACCATCATCCACCAGTGTTAACAACCATCATCCACCAGTGTCAACAACCATCATCCACCAGTGTCAACAACCATCATCCACCAGTGTCAACAACCATCATCCACCAGTGTTAACCATCATCCACCAGTGTCAACAACCATCATCCACCAGTGTCAACAACCATCATCCACCAGTGTTAACAACCATCATCCACCAGTGTCAACAACCATCATCCACCAGTGTTAACAACCATCATCCACCAGTGTCAACAACCATCATCCACCAGTGTCAACAACCATCATCCACCAGTGTCAACAACCATCATCCACCAGTGTTAACAACCATCATCCACCAGTGTTAACAACCATCATCCACCAGTGTCAACAACCATCATCCACCAGTGTTAACAACCATCATCCACCAGTGTTAACAACCATCATCCACCAGTGTTAACAACCATCATCCACCAGTGTCAACAACCATCATCCACCAGTGTTAACAACCATCATCCACCAGTGTTAACAACCATCATCCACCAGTGTCAACAATCATCATCCACCAGTGTTAACAACCATCATCCACCAGTGTTAACAACCATCATCCACCAGTGTCAACAACCATCATCCACCAGTGTTAACAACCATCATCCACCAGTGTTAACAACCATCATCCACCAGTGTTAACAACCATCATCCACCAGTGTCAACAACCATCATCCACCAGTGTTAACAACCATCATCCACCAGTGTCAACAACCATCATCCACCAGTGTTAACAACCATCATCCACCAGTGTCAACAACCATCATCCACCAGTGTTAACAACCATCATCCACCAGTGTTAACAACCATCATCCACCAGTGTCAACAACCATCATCCACCAGTGTTAACAACCATCATCCACCAGTGTCAACAACCATCATCCACCAGTGTCAACAACCATCATCCACCAGTGTCAACAACCATCATCCACCAGTGTTAACAACCATCATCCACCAGTGTTAACAACCATCATCCACCGGTGTTAACAACCATCATCCACCGGTGTTAACAACCATCATCCACCGGTGTTAACAACCATCATCCACCAGTGTTAACAACCATCATCCACCAGTGTTAACAACCATAAGAACATAAGGATGGAGGACACTGCAGCGGGTCCATACTGGGCAGTCCCGTTTACACCCAACCCCTATCACTCATATATCCACCCAACCTACAGTGTTTGAAGCTGTCCAGCGTATTAGAGTTAATGATGATGTTTGGTAACTTGTTCCACTCATCCACTACTCTTTCCAAACCAGTGTTTACCTATTTCGCGCCTAAATCTAAATTTGTCTAATTTAAAACCATTGTTACGAGTTCGCTCCTGGTTGGATAGTTTGAGTACCTTTGTTATATCACCTTTGTTTAGCCCTGACTTCCATTTATACACCTCTATCGTGTCGCCCCTCACTCTACGTCTCTCGAGGGAGTGCAAATCAAGATGCTCTAACCTGTCTCTGTACTCAAGGCTCCTAATGCCCGGGATCAGTCTTATTCTATATCCATTCTGCAGTACGGTGACCAGAACTGAGCCGCGTAATCCAAGTGATGTCTCACAAGCACAAGATATAGTGTTAGGATGACCTCGCTAGTCTTGTAACTAACACTCCTTGGATGAACCCAAGTACTTAGACCATGGGCCGAGGCCAGCTATCTTGCTTAGTTTTCGAGATCCGTAGTCCCCACCTGGGAACTACCTATAAATATGCTAGTTTGGGGGTGCTGGCGGTGGAGTGGTACCGCTCTTGCCTTCGCAAGCGAAATGTCACGGGTTCGATTCCCGGGCCGGTGGAAGTTGTTTTGGTCTTACTTCCTAGCCCCCATTAGTCCCTGTTCACCTAGCAGTAAAGTAGGTACCTGGTGTAAGTCGAAAGTTGCGAATTAGTATCCAGGGACAAGTTGTTGGAGCTTCCAATAACTTGATGACATAAACCATTGACTCTTCAGGCTTCTACGCCCTTAACTCATGAGACATAAAGGCAAGCATGAACTTAGCATGCCTCCCTGTTGGGCGCTGTAAACGCTTCTGCGCTTCACCTTACACAAGGATGTTGGGGAGTGCCCCCCCCCCCCCCCCAAAAAAAAAAAAATATGCTAGTTGTTATATGAACACCCATAAACCCTAATGACATGTTCCCAACTTTAAATCTTGCACGTTAGGTAGAAATGTGATAAATTCTAATTTACTGGCTGCTATGGAGATGTTTACCTTAGAGTACAACATTGTTTTAAGCCAAATCTAAAGGTAGCGACTAGCAATAGTTGATGGAAATAGCCTTATTGTACACCTTAAAGGTCGGTCAAAGTCGTCCAATAAACTATGATGGAAAAAAGGCCTAGAATGTTCTCGTTGCTAAGCGTAATATTCCCCACCAACCATAATTTATAGCCTTATATTACTTGGTGTTCATTAAAACCTTCAATAAATGCAGGCACAATACAAAGCATCAAGCGATATATATTTAATAACTCTTAATTGGACATCTTAAAACACATTTATATAAGTATATTAATTCTAGATAATAGTTTTGCACATCGGCTAAAATGGAATACAAAATAGTGAAGAAATTCAATCATCAATATAAAAAATAATGGAAAAATATTACACATAAAAAATTACTTTTGTTACTATTATTATGAATAATAATTGATAATTAGTATTAATTGTTATTACAAATTATTAATAATTACAAGAAAGAAGATTTATCATCTAATCAAGCCGTAATTACTACATAAAAGGGCGACTTTAAAGGAGCTGGTTATTGGTGGAAACAAACATTCAGTTTTTCAACACAAATAGCCAGCTCCTGTAATGTGGTGCTCCCTTGCCATCATTTAAGAGACAAACACTGGTACACACGTCTCTGTTATTAATATAATGTGTCCTTGAAAGAGGGATCAACTCTACAGAATATAGTATGATTGATTTAGGATCTGAACACAGTCTCCCAGTGGTCAATACACTATATTTTTAAGTTATTAAAGTTCATCATCTGAACCTTCCGCGTCTATATCTTGTTCAGTAACTACTGTTTCTGGGGTAGTGGTTGAATTCTGACATACTGAACATGAACACAAGTCGGTGCAAGGAAGCTTGTTATGGAGACATGTTCATCTTCCTTGTGCATATTTTGTGTTCTTACATGAACAATACACAAGTTCCATTACACTAAATGGTGCTGGGGGAAGAGTCATCCAATCGACTACCAATTTTTTGTCTGCAATTTTCCAACCATTACTTTCAGGTGGCGGTATTTCAGGATTTTGAACTAGACATTGCTTATATATTGCTGCCTGATAATTGGCCCACTGTATGTGCTTCAGAAGGGAATCCTTATTCGGGGGTAACCTACATTCTCCAAATCTGCCAGACTTAAACATTTTCACCCGTGATTCATTTACATCACAGCAATCCCTTTGTCCATACAGCTCGATATATATATATGCCTCCAGCTCATCAGATAGAGTCTGAGAAACCTCAAATACATTTCCAAGTTGTGCTAATGCTGCACAGTGAGCAGGATTTGATATCATCATTTTGGCAGAGTTCTTTTTTCCTTTTCCATGCTAACAGAGTCACAACCGGTCACACTGAAAGAAGGCTTCACACACTTCTCCACCAAAATGGCCCAATATTTGGCATAGAGCAATTGTGCGCATATTATCTCCTTTACCAATATGGAAGTACAACTCGGCATACAGAATACTACAGCGACCACAAGTACATCAGTATCTGGGCTGTTTATAACTGTGTCCACTAGTATTGGCAGCATGAGCACTGTGTAAGAGCAGCCTGGTGTCAACAACCATCATCCACCAGTGTCAACAACCATCATCCACCAGTGTCAGCCGGTCAACATGGATCATCCCGGCAAACAACAAGACTCCAGCATAAAGAATAACACACATGTACGTCATGTGTGTCTTATGATTCGATTCTACATATGTGGGGTTCGGTTAAGTGGGAGTCGGATATGTGAGATTCGGTTTTGTAAGGGTTCATTTCTTATGGTTACTCGTTTAGGAATAATTCGAAACTGATAATTGATGCAACATAGTACAGTAGTGATATTTGTGAGAGAGAGAGAGAGAGAGAGAGAGAGAGAGAGAGAGAGAGAGAGAGTTTTGTTACACGTAAATCAGTGGAATTTAAACAACACCTCCAATTTACAATCCGCAACATTTGTAAATCATCACCTCACCTGTATATTTCACCTGTAAATCATCACCTCACCTGTAAATCATCACCTCACCTGTATATTTCACCTGTAAATCATCACCTCACCTGTAAATAACTATCCTACAACACAGAATCCACAAGACAAAATACAATTAAATAAAGACTCCACTAAACAGCTCATGTGAGGACTGAGGACTGTGGGACTCACCTGGGGAGGACTGAGGACTGTGGGACTCACCTGGGGGGGACTGAGGACTGTGGGACTCACCTGGGGAGGACTGAGGACTGTGGGACTCACCTGGGGAGGACTGAGGACTGTGGGACTCACCTGGGGAGGACTGAGGACTGTGGGACTCACCTGGGGGGGACTGAGGACTGTGGGACTCACCTGGGGGGACTGAGGACTGTGGGACTCACCTGGGGAGGACTGAGGACTGTGGGACTCACCTGGGGAGGACTGAGGACTGTGGGACTCACCTGGGGAGGACTGAGGACTGTGGGACTCACCTGGGGAGGACTGAGGACTGTGATTGAGGGACTCTGAGGACCCCAGGTGACCGGAGAGGCGAGGCAGCAGAACAGCGAGCGAGGGTTTCCGGCCACTCCCACTGCGCTCTGGGTGGGGCGAGGAGGAGAGGAGAGGAGAGGTCAGTGCTGGTGGGCAACATAACACACGTGGCACAAATATGAAGGTAAATAAACAGGCCTCATCTGTCAACAAACGCACGTGGCGCCACAAGAATGTAAACAAACACACGTGCCATCACCACCTGCTCTCCACAACAAAATGCTGTGCAAAACTGAATTAAAACACTTAGATATTGAAGGTCATATCCACAGTGGAGGATTCTAATGCATTAAAAAAATTACTCCACGTATAAAAATCATGACTACCCATTCAAGACAATATTGACTGATACACTATAGGTGCAGAAAATACTTATAATAACAATAATAATCACTGCTAAGGTTAATATAATGTTAAAAATATAGTGCATGACGCCTCAACATACAGTACGGAGGAGGAACGTGCAAGCTGACTACAGGAACACTGAGACAAAAACAGACACCTGATGATGATGATGATGATGATGATGATGATAATAATAATAATAATCACTCTTAATACCATGTAGGTCACTTAGGTAAAAAATTAGGTCAATCAAAATATTTATCATGTATCTAACATAACGTACGTGTGTGTGTGTGTGTGTGTGTGTGTGTGCCATTAACCGCCATGCGTTATTCCATACAACTCACACTACCAGGACAGTAAGTGTTAATAATCACTGAACCAAATAGAAGCACATAAGAACATAAGGATGGAGGACACTGCAGCGGGTCCATACTGGGCAGTCCCGTTTACACCCAACCCCTATCACTCATATATCCACCCAACCTACAGTGTTTGAAGCTGTCCAGCGTATTAGAGTTAATGATGATGTTTGGTAACTTGTTCCACTCATCCACTACTCTATTTCCAAACCAATGTTTACCTATTTCGCGCCTAAATCTGAATTTGTCTAATTTAAAACCATTGTTACGAGTTCGCTCCTGGTTGGATAGTTTGAGTGCCTTTGTTATATCACCTTTGTTCTGCGGTGACTTCCATTTATACACCTCTATCATATCGCCCCTCGCTCTACGTCTCTCGAGGGAGTGCAAATTAAGATGCTCTAACCTGTCTCTGTACTCAAGGCTCCTAATGCCCGGGATCAGTCTTATTCTATATCCATTCTGCAGTACGGTGACCAGAACTGAGCCGCGTAATCCAAGTGAGGTCTCACAAGCACAAGATATAGTGGTAGGATGACCTCGCTAGTTTTGTAACTAACACTCCTTGTTAGTCTTGTTACGAGCAAAAACACATTGTTTACTTGGCTTAAGATTCCTACTGATCATTTCTCCTAAATCTTTCTCACAGTCGGATTTCTCAATAACATCGTTGTTCATCTGGTATCTGGTTTCTCTGTTTACATCTCCTATACTAAGCACTTTAAATTTGTCCACATTAAATTGCATCTGACATTTTTCAGACCATTGGAAAATTTGTCTAGATCTTCCTGTAGTTTTGTGGAGTCCTCGACAGATTTATTTACTCGCCCTATTTTGGTGTCGTCAGCAAATTTACACAAGTACAAGGTCAGATACCGATACAAGCAGAGGTACAAGTACAGGTACAGATACAAGTACAGGTACAGATACAAGTACAGGTACAGATACAAGTACAGGTACAAGTACAGGTACAGATACAAGTACAGGTACAGATACAAGTACAGGTACAGATACAAGTACAGGTACAGATACAAGTACAGGTACAGATACAAGTACAGGTACAGATACTAGTACAGGTACAGGTACAAGTACAGGTACAGGTACAAGTACAGGTACAGATACAAGTACAGGTACAGATACAAGTACAGGTACAAGTACAGGTACAGATACAAGTACAGGTACAGATACAAGTACAGGTACAGATACAAGTACAGGTACAGATACTAGTACAGGTACTAGTACAGGTACAGATACAAGTACAGATACAAGTACAGGTACAGATACAAGTACAGGTACAGATACAAGTACAGGTACAGATACAAGTACAGGTACAGATACAAGTACAGGTACAGATACTAGTACAGGTACAGATACAAGTACAGGTACAGATACAAGTACAGGTACAGATACAAGTACAGGTACAGATACAAGTACAAGTACAGGTACAGATACAAGTACAGGTACAAGTACAGGTACAGATACAAGTACAGATACAAGTACAGGTACAAGTACAGGTACAAGTACAAGTACAGGTACAGATACAAGTACAGGTACAGATACAAGTACAGGTACAGATACAAGTACAGGTACAAGTACAGGTACAGATACATGTACAAGTACAGATACAAGTACAGGTACAGATACAAGTACAGGTACAGATACAAGTACAGGTACAAGTACAGGTACAGATACAAGTACAGGTACAGATACAAGTACAGGTACAGATACAAGTACAGGTACAGATACAAGTACAGGTACAGTACAGGTACAGATACAAGTACAGGTACAGATACAAGTACAGGTACAGATACAGTACAAGTACAGGTACAGGTACAGATACAAGTACAGGTACAGATACAAGTACAGGTACAGATACAAGTACAGGTACAGATACAAGTACAGGTACAAGTACAGGTACAGATACAAGTACAGGTACAGATACAGGTACAGATACAAGTACAGGTACAGATACAAGTACAGGTACAGATACAAGTACAGGTACAGATACAAGTACAGGTACAGATACAAGTACAGGTACAGATACAAGTACAGGTACAAGTACAGGTACAGATACAAGTACAGGTACAGAGTACAGGTACAGATACAAGTACAGGTACAGATACAAGTACAGGTACAGATACAAGTACAGGTACAGGTACAGATACAAGTACAGGTACAGATACAAGTACAGGTACAGATACAAGTACAGGTACAGATACAAGTACAGGTACAGATACAAGTACAGGTACAGTACAAGTACAGGTACAGATACAAGTACAGGTACAGATACAAGTACAGGTACAAGTACAGGTACAGATACAAGTACAGGTACAGATACAAGTACAGGTACAGATACAAGTACAGGTACAGATACAAGTACAGGTACAAGTACAGGTACAGATACAAGTACAGGTACAGATACAAGTACAGGTACAGATACAAGTACAGGTACAGATACAAGTACAGGTACAGATACAAGTACAGGTACAGATACAAGTACAGGTACAGATACAAGTACAGGTACAGATACAAGTACAGGTACAAGTACAGATACAAGTACAGGTACAGATACAAGTACAGGTACAGTACAAGTACAGGTACAGATACAAGTACAGGTACAGATACAAGTACAGGTACAGATACAAGTACAGGTACAGATACAAGTACAGGTACAGATACAAGTACAGGTACAGATACAAGTACAGGTACAGATACTAGTACAGGTACAGATACAAGTACAGGTACAAGTACAAGTACAGGTACAGATACAAGTACAGGTACAGATACAAGTACAGGTACAAGTACAGGTACAGATACAAGTACAGGTACAGATACAAGTACAGGTACAGATACAAGTACAGGTACAGATACAAGTACAGGTACAGTACAGGTACAGATACAAGTACAGGTACAGATACAAGTACAGGTACAGATACAAGTACAGGTACAGATACAAGTACAGGTACAGATACAAGTACAGGTACAAGTACAAGTACAGGTACAGATACAAGTACAGGTACAGGTACAGGTACAGTACAGGTACAGATACAAGTACAGGTACAGATACAAGTACAGGTACAGATACAGTACAGGTACAGTACAAGTACAGGTACAGAGTACAGTACAGGTACAGATACAAGTACAGGTACAGGTACAGGTACAGTACAGGTACAGTACAGGTACAGATACAAGTACAGGTACAGATACAAGTACAGGTACAGATACAAGTACAGGTACAGATACAAGTACAGATACAAGTACAGGTACAGGTACAAGTACAGGTACAGGTACAAGTACAAGTACAGGTACAGATACAAGTACAGGTACAGTACAGGTACAGATACAAGTACAGGTACAAGTACAGGTACAGATACAAGTACAGGTACAAGTACAAGTACAGGTACAGATACAAGTACAGGTACAAGTACAGTACAGGTACAGTACAGATACAAGTACAGGTACAGGTACAGGTACAGATACAGGTACAGGTACAAGTACAGGTACAGATACAAGTACAGGTACAGATACAAGTACAGGTACAGGTACAGATACAAGTACAGGTACAGATACAAGTACAGGTACAGATACAAGTACAGGTACAGGTACAGGTACAGATACAAGTACAGGTACAGATACAAGTACAGGTACAGATACAAGTACAGGTACAGATACAAGTACAGGTACAGAGTACAAGTACAGGTACAGATACAAGTACAGGTACAGATACAAGTACAGGTACAGATACAAGTACAGGTACAGATACAAGTACAGGTACAGATACAAGTACAGGTACAGATACAAGTACAGGTACAGATACAAGTACAGGTACAAGTACAGATACAAGTACAGGTACAGATACAAGTACAGGTACAGATACAAGTACAGGTACAGATACAGGTACAGATACAAGTACAGGTACAGATACAAGTACAGGTACAGATACAAGTACAGGTACAGATACAAGTACAGGTACAGATACAAGTACAGGTACAGATACAAGTACAGGTACAAGTACAGGTACAGATACAAGTACAGGTACAGATACAAGTACAGGTACAGATACAAGTACAGGTACAGATACAAGTACAGGTACAGATACAAGTACAGGTACAAGTACAGACAAGTACAGGTACAGATACAAGTACAGGTACAGGTACAGGTACAGATACAAGTACAGGTACAGGTACAGGTACAAGTACAGGTACAGGTACAAGTACAGGTACAGATACAAGTACAGGTACAGATACAAGTACAGGTACAAGTACAGGTACAGATACAAGTACAGGTACAGTACAAGTACAGGTACAAGTACAAGTACAGGTACAGATACAAGTACAGGTACAAGTACAGGTACAGATACAAGTACAGGTACAGATACAAGTACAGGTACAGATACAAGTACAGGTACAAGTACAGGTACAGATACAAGTACAGGTACAAGTACAGGTACAGATACAAGTACAGGTACAGATACAAGTACAGGTACAGATACAGTACAGATACAAGTACAGGTACAGATACAAGTACAGGTACAGATACAAGTACAGGTACAGATACAAGTACAGGTACAAGTACAGGTACAGATACAAGTACAGGTACAGATACAAGTACAGGTACAGATACAAGTACAGGTACAGGTACAAGTACAGGTACAGATACAAGTACAGGTACAGGTACAAGTACAGGTACAGATACAAGTACAGGTACAGATACAGGTACAGGTACAAGTACAGGTACAGATACAAGTACAGGTACAGGTACAAGTACAGGTACAGGTACAGTACAAGTACAGGTACAGATACAAGTACAGGTACAGATACAGTACAGGTACAGTACAAGTACAGGTACAGATACAAGTACAGGTACAGGTACAGTACAGTACAGGTACAGGTACAGATACAAGTACAGGTACAGATACAAGTACAGGTACAGATACAAGTACAGGTACAGATACAAGTACAGGTACAGTACAAGTACAGGTACAGA
>CAUDMG010001333.1:1642305-1649805 GCA_958450375.1 Homarus gammarus
GTAAACAGGGTGAAGGTTAGGAGTGAGGTAGGGAGGCTGATACGGTATCACACAGGCAGGGTCTTATACACACACAGCAGGACCGCATGCAACACCCGCCTCCCACGGTTCAATACCGACCAGGTTGATGACCCACCACACACTACCACCATACATCACTACCACAACCACCACTACCACCACACACCACTACCACCACACACACTACCACCACACACCACTACCACCACACACCACCACACACCACTACCACCACACACCACTACAACAACCACCACTACCACCACACACCACTACCACCACACACTACCAACACACACCAATAACACCACACACTACCAACACACACCACTAACACCACACACCACCACACACCACTACCACCACACATCACTACAACAACCACCACTACCACCACACATCACTACAACAACCACCACTACCACCACACACCACTACCACCACACACCACTACCACCACACACCACTACCACACACTACCACCACACACCACTACCACCACACACCACTACCACACACCACTACCACACACCACTACCACCACACACCACTACCACACACTACCACCACACATCACTACAACAACCACCACTACCACCACATACCACTACCACCACACACTACCACCACACACCACTACCACACACTACCACCACACACCACTACCACCACACACCACTACCACCACACACCACTACCACACACTACCACCACACACCACTACCACACACCACTACCACCACATACCACTACCACCACACACTACCACCACACACCACTACCACACACTACCACCACACACCACTACCACACACCACTACCACCACACACCACTACCACCACACACCACTACCACACACCACTACCACACACCACTACCACCACACACTACCACCACACACCACTACCACACACTACCACCACTACCACCACACACCACTACCACACACTACCACAACCACCACACACCACTACCACACACTACCACCACACACCACTACCACAACCACCACACTACCACCACACACCACTACCACCACACACCACTACCACACACTACCACCACCACACTACCACAACCACCACACACCACTACCACACACTACCACCACCACACTACCACAACCACCACACACTACCACAACCACCACACACCACCACACACACCACTACCACCACACACCACTACCACACACTACCACCACCACACACTACCACCACCACACACTACCACAACCACCACACACCACTACCACACACTACCACACACACCACTACCACAACCACCACTACCACAACCACCACTACCACCACACACCACTACCACACACTACCACCACCACACACTACCACCACACACCACTATCACACACTACCACCACACACTACCACAACCACCACACATTACCACAACCACCACAACCACTACACACTTCACTGATGTTCCTCCTCCTTCTTCCACTACTTCAGGAAGGTCATCACAGCTTAACCCGCAGGCTGCTCCAGTACACCACGTATAACTGTTCGTGGGTAATATTAACATTGACTTCCACACCTTAAAGACGTTCTACTCAAAACACTAACATTGTTTACATGAAAGGAGAAGGTGTGTATGTGTGTGAGTGAGTCAGCCACACCTACACAACATGGGCTGGGTATACCACAACCACTACACTATACCACCACACCGGGTACACCACAACCACTACACTATACCACCACACCCTTAACCCTGTCAACCACAACTCTCTGGCTACCACACCGCTGATAAACCTAACCTAACCACAAACACCACCACTACTACTACTAGCAACACTACCACCACCACTACTAGCAACACTACCACCACCACTACTAGCAACACTACCACCACCACCACTACTAACACCACGCCCTTCTGCCACCACCAGGAGCACTAAGGGACGGACTCAGCCCCAACACAGCAGGAGGTTTACTACCGCAGGATAAGGCTACAGTAACGCCCCCACTATACTGCGGCGCCTTCTGCAGGTTATGACGCCTCCCTACTACCCCACTCACTCCTCCCTCACTCACTCCCTCCCTACTCCCCCACTCACTCCTCCCTACTACCCCACTCACTCCTCCCTACTCCCTCACTCACTCCTCCCTACTCCCTCACTCACTCCTCCCTACTACCTCACTCACTCCTCCCTACTCCCTCACTCACTCCTCCCTACTCCCTCACTCACTCCTCCCTACTCCCTCACTCACTCCTCCCTACTCCCTCCCTACTCCCTCACTCACTCCTCCCTACTCCCTCACTCACTCCTCCCTACTCCCTCACTCACTCCTCCCTACTACCTCACTCACTCCTCCCTACTCCCTCACTCACTCCTCCCTACTCCCTCACTCACTCCTCCCTACTCCCTCACTCACTCCTCCCTACTCCCTCACTCACTCCTCCCTACTCCCTCACTCACTCCTCCCTACTCCCTCACTCACTCCTCCCTACTCCCTCACTCACTCCTCCCTACTACCTCACTCACTCCTCCCTACTCCCTCACTCACTCCCTCCCTACTCCCTCACTCACTCCTCCCTACTCCCTCACTCACTCCTCCCTACTCCCTCACTCACTCCTCCCTACTCCCTCACTCACTCCTCCCTACTCCCTCACTCACTCCTCCCTACTCCCTCACTCACTCCTCCTACTCCCTCACTCACTCCTCCCTACTCCCTCACTCACTCCTCCCTACTCCCTCACTCACTCCTCCCTCCTACCTCACTCACTCCTCCCTACTCCCTCACTCACTCCTCCCTACTCCCTCACTCACTCCTCCCTACTCCCTCACTCACTCCCTCCCTACTCCCTCACTCACTCCTCCCTACTCCCTCACTCACTCCTCCCTACTCCCTCACTCACTCCTCCCTACTCCCTCACTCACTCCTCCCTACTCCCTCACTCACTCCTCCCTACTCCCTCACTCACTCCCTCCCTACTCCCTCACTCACTCCTCCCTACTACCTCACTCACTCCTCCCTACTCCCTCACTCACTCCTCCTACTCCCTCACTCACTCCTCCCTACTTCCGCCCTCACTCCTCCCTCACTCACTCCTCCCTACTCCCTCACTCACTCCTCCCTACTCCCTCACTCCCTCCTCCCTACTCCCTCACTCACTCCTCCCTACTCCCTCACTCACTCCTCCCTACTCCCTCACTCACTCCTCCCTACTCCCTCACTCACTCCTCCCTCCTACCTCACTCACTCCCTCCCTACTCCCTCACTCACTCCTCCCTACTACCCCACTTACTCCTCCCTACTCCCTCACTCACTCCCTCCCTACTCCCTCACTCACTCCTCCTTCTGCCCTCACTACTTCCTCCCTACTCCCTCACTCACTCCTCCCTACTCCCTCACTCACTCCTCCCTACTCCCTCACTCACTCCTCCCTCCTACCTCACTCACTCCTCCCTACTACCTCACTCACTCCCTCCCTACTCCCTCACTCACTCCTCCCTACTCCCTCACTCACTCCTCCCTACCCCCTCACTCACTCCTCCCTACTCCCTCACTCACTCCTCCCTACTCCCTCACTCATCCCCTACTCCCTCACTCACTCCCTCCTACTCCCTCACTCACTCCTCCCTACTCCCTCACTCACTCCTCCCTACCCCCTCACTCCTCCTACTCCCTCCTCACTCCTCCCTCTCCACTCCCTCCCTACCCCCTCACTCACTCCTCCCTACTCCCTCACTCACTCCTCCCTACTACCTCACTCACTCCTCCCTACTCCCTCACTCACTCCTCCCTACTCCCTCACTCACTCCCTCCCTACTCCCTCACTCACTCCCTCCCTACTCCCTCACTCACTCCTCCCTACTACCTCACTCACTCCCTCCCTACTCCCTCACTCACTCCCTCCCTACTCCCTCACTCACTCCTCCCTACTCCCTCACTCACTCCCTCCCTACTCCCTCACTCACTCCCTCCCTACTCCCTCACTCACTCCTCCCTACTCCCTCACTCACTCCCTCCCTACTCCCTCACTCACTCCCTCCCTACTCCCTCACTCACTCCTCCCTACTACCTCACTCACACACTCCCTACTCCCTCACTCACTCCCTCCCTACTCCCTCACTCACTCCTCCCTACTCCCTCACTCACTCCTCCCTACTCCCTCACTCACTCCCTCCCTACTCCCTCACTCACTCCCTCCCTACTCCCTCACTCACTCCCTCCCTACTCCCTCACTCACTCCTCCCTACTACCTCACTCACTCCCTCCCTACTCCCTCACTCACTCCTCCCTACTCCCTCACTCACTCCTCCCTACTCCCTCACTCACTCCTCCCTACTCCCTCACTCACTCCTCCCTACTGATCCCGGGCATTAGGAGCCTTGAGTACAGAGACAGGTTAGAGCATCTTAATTTGCACTCCCTCGAGAGACGTAGAGTGAGGGGCGACACGATAGAGGTGTATAAATGGAAGTCAGGGCTGAACAAAGGTGATATAACAAAGGCACTCAAACTATCCAACCAGGAGCGAACTCGTAACAATGGTTTTAAATTAGACAAATTCAGATTTAGGAGCGAAATAGGTAAACATTGGTTTGGAAATAGAGTAGTGGATGAGTGGAACAAGTTACCAAACATCATCATTAATACGCTGGACCGGCTGCAGTGTTCCTTACGCTGGTAATTGTGGTCACTACACTAAGGCTGGGGGGACACTGTTGCCAACACAGCAGCTGGTGAATACTTCCTGTGTCAGTGTTACCAATATTGTTAACGTGGTTGTGGTTCTATTGTAAATATTGACGGTGACGTGTGTTGGGGACACTGCAATTGGTAACAGTGTTGGTACCTTTGTCTGCAATGTTTACACCACTATTGGTAACACTGCCTCCCTGGTGGTGTAAGGACGCGACACAACACCGGTAATGATATTGTTGTTGACACATGTGTTCTGGAGAGCTGTTTACGTGTGTGTGTGTGTGTGGGTGTGGGTGGGTGGGTGGTGTGGTGTGGGTGGGGGTGGGTGTGGGTGGGTGTGTGTGTGTGTGTGTATCCTACCCGATAATAAAACATAAACCAATAAACCTCAGAGCAGAAAAATATGAACCTGTAAGTCAACAGTTAAACCAACCCCACACCCACACACACACCCACCCACACACACACCCACACACACACACACACACACACCATTTTATCCACACGCTCAACTATAGACTCACTCAAGTTAGTCACTCACACTAGTCCACCAGTCACTCACACTAGTCCACCAGTCACTCACACCAGTCCACCAGTCACTCACACTAGTCCACGAGTCACTCACACCAGTCCACCAGTCACTCACACACCCGGTATCAATTGAGAGAAACAAGTGAAATAGAAGAGGAGGAAGAGGGGGTGGAGGAGGAGGAAGAGAGGGTGGAGGAGGAGGAAGAGAGGGTGGTGGAGGAGGAAGAGAGGGTGGAGGAGGAGGAAGAGAGGGTGGAGGAGGAGGAAGAGAGGGTGGAGGAGGAGGAAGAGGGGGTGGAGTAGGAGGAAGAGGGGGTGGAGGAGGAGGAAGAGGGGGTGGAGGAGGAGGAAGAGGGGGTGGAGGAGGAGGAAGAGGGGGTGGAGGAGGAGGAAGAGGGGGTGGAGGAGGAGGAAGAGGGGGTGGAGTAGGAGGAAGAGGGGGTGGAGGAGGAGGAAGAGGGGGTGGAGGAGGAGGAAGAGGGGGTGGAGGAGGAGGAAGAGGGGGTGGAGGAGGAGGAAGAGGAGGAGGAGGAAGAGGGGGTGGAGGAAGAGGGGGTGGAGGAGGAGGTGGGGAGGAGGAGGAAGAGGGGGTGGAGGAAGAGGGGGTGGAGGAGGAGGAAGAGGGGGTGGAGGAGGAGGAAGAGAGGGTGGAGGAGGAGGAAGAGGGGGAGGAGGAAGAGGGGGTGGAGGAGGAGGAAGAGGGGGTGGAGGAGGAGGAAGAGGGGGTGGAGGAGGAGGAAGAGGGGGTGGAGTAGGAGGAGGAGAGGGTGGAGGAGGAGGAGGAGGAGAGGGTGGAGGAGGAGGAGGAAGAGGGGGTGGAGTAGGAGGAAGAGGGGGTGGAGGAGGAGGAAGAGGGGGTGGAGGAGGAGGAAGAGGGGGTGGAGGAGGAGGAGGAGAGGGTGGAGGAGGAGGAGGAAGAGAGGGTGAAGGAGGAAGAGAGGGTGGAGGAGGAGGAAGAGAGGGTGGAGGAGGAGGAGGAAGAGAGGGTGGAGGAGGAGGAGGAGAGGGTGGAGGAGGAGGAGGAAGAGAGGGTGGAGTAGGAGGAAGAGGGGGTGGAGGAGGAGGAAGAGGGGGTGGAGGAGGAGGAGGAGAGGGTGGAGGAGGAGGAGGAAGAGAGGGTGAAGGAGGAAGAGAAGGTGGAGGAGGAGGAAGAGAGGGTGGAGGAGGAGGAGGAGAGGGTGGAGGAGGAGGAGGAAGAGAGGGTGGAGGAGGAGGAAGAGGGGGTGGAGGAGGAGGAGGAAGAGAGGGTGGAGGAGGAGGAGGAAGAGAGGGTGGAGGAGGAGGAGGAAGAGAGGGTGGAGTAGGAGGAAGAGGGGGTGGAGGAGGAGGAAGAGAGGGTGGAGGAGGAGGAGGAAGAGAGGGTGGAGGAGGAGGAAGAGAGGGTGGAGGAGGAGGAAGAGAGGGTGGAGGAGGAGGAAGAGAGGGTGGAGGAGGAGGAAGAGAGGGTGGAGGAGGAGGAGGAGAGGGTGGAGGAGGAGGAGGAAGAGAGGGTGGAGGAGGAGGAAGAGAGGGTGGAGGAGGAGGAGGAAGAAAGGGTGGTGGAGGAGGAAGAGAGGGTGGAGGAGGAGGAAGAGAGGGTGGAGGAGGAGGAAGAGAGGGTGGAGGAGGAGGAAGAGAGGGTGGAGGAGGAGGAAGAGAGGGTGGAGGAGGAGGAAGAGAGGGTGGAGGAGGAGGAAGAGAGGGTGGTGGAGGAGGAAGAGAGGGTGGTGGAGGAGGAAGAGAGGGTGGTGGAGGAGGAAGAGAGGGTGGAGGAGGAGGAAGAGAGGGTGGTGGAGGAGGAAGAGAGGGTGGAGGAGGAGGAAGAGAGGGTGGAGGAGGAGGAAGAGAGGGTGGAGGAGGAGGAAGAGAGGGTGGAGGAGGAGGAAGAGAGGGTGGAGGAGGAGGAGGAAGAGAGGGTGGAGGAGGAAGAAGAGAGGGTGGAGGAGGAGGAAGAGAGGGTGGAGGAGGAGGAAGAGAGGGTGGAGGAGGAGGAAGAGAGGGTGGTGGAGGAGGAAGAGAGGGTGGTGGAGGAGGAAGAGAGGGTGGAGGAGGAAGAGAGGGTGGTGGAGGAAGAAGAGAGGGTGGTGGAGGAGGAAGAGAGGGTGGTGGAGGAAGAAGAGAGGGTGGTGGAGGAGGAAGAGAGGGTGGAGGAGGAGGAAGAGAGGGTGGAGGAGGAGGAAGAGAGGGTGGAGGAGGAGGAAGAGAGGGCGGAGGAGGAGGAAGAGAGGGTGGAGGAGGAGGAAGACTAGAGACATTTAACACCTCAGCTGCTCCTCACATCACCAGGTCAGAGG
>CAUDMG010001333.1:1654805-1682305 GCA_958450375.1 Homarus gammarus
TCTGGGACCGACCTGTAAGGGTCTAGCCTACCCCGGGGAGGTGTAGGGTTGGCTGATAGGGACTGACCTGCCCCGGGGAAGGAGGAAGGCCGTCCTGCAGGGTTCTAGCCTCCTCAGGTTAGCCCTGTGAGGGGTCTGGCCCTCCCCAGGGAAAGACCGGTTCTACAGGGGTCAAGCCTAGTCGAGTTGGGCCTGTAGGGTCTGGCCTGCCCCGGGGAAGGAGGAAGGCCGGCCTGCAGAAGTCTAGCCTACCCACGATGACCCACGTAGGCTACCCTAGGCTGCAAAAATCAACACAACACATTCACTACTAATGACTGTACAGGTTTAAAACACGTATTAAGCAGTGATGAGAGAGAGAGAGAGAGAGAGAGAGAGAGAGAGAGAGAGAGAGAGAGAGACGTTACCATGTAAACAACCAATGGTGTCTCTCACACACACACGTGATGCGATAAAGTCAACATTGCTCCCTCCTGACCCCGGAAGAAGACCAACCCAAGTAATTAGGTTGAGTTTCATGGCTTCTGTGTCATTATCCTTGTTCAGGGCCCAACCCCGTCTTACATTACGCCAATCACCAACGCCGACTCTAGCAATCTGACTCCCTCAAATTTGCTACGGCTGCCCTGATTGGCTCGTTATCGCCGGGGTTTTCTCCTTCAGGATGCCAGTCACGTGGTTCCAGTGCCGCTAACAGGGTAATAATATTTGTTTAACTGATGGTTTAGCCGCTTCCAAACCCCTTGAGTACTATGGCAACCCCTTGAGTACTATGATAACCCCCTTAAGTACTATGGCAACCCCTTAAGTACTATGACAACCCTCTTGAGTACTATGGCAACCCTCTTGAGTACTATGATAACCCCCTTAAGTACTATGGCAACCCCTTAAGTACTATGACAACCCTCTTGAGCACTATGGCAACCCTCTTGAGTACTATGATAACCCCCTTAAGTACTATGGCAACCCTTTGAGTACTATGGCAACCCCTTGAGTACTATGGCAACCCTTTAGTACTATGGCAACCCTCTTGAGTACTATGATAACCCCCTTAAGTACTATGGCAACCCCTTGAGTACTATGACAACCCTCTTGAGTGCTATGGCAACCCCTTGAGTACTATGGCAACCCCTTTGAGTACTATGGCAACCCTTGAGTACAATGGCAACCACTTGAGTACTATGACAACCCCCTTGAGTACTATGACAACCCTCTTCAGTACGCTGACAACCCCCTTGAGTACTATGGCAACCACTTGAGTACTATGGCAACCCTTTGAGTACTATGGCAAGCCATGAGTACTATGGCAATCCCTTAAAAGTACTATGGCAACACCTTGAGCACTATGGCAACACCTTGAGTACTATGGCAACCACTTGAGTACTATGACAACCCCTTGAGTACTATGGCAACCCCTTGAGTACTATGGCATCCCATTTGAGTACTATGGCAACCCCTTGAGTACGATGGCTATCCCTTTGATTACTATGGCATCCCCTTGAGTACTATGGCATCCTCTTCAGTACTATGGCAACCCCTTGAGTACTATGACATCCCCTTGAGTACTATGGCAAACCCCTTAAGTACTATGGCAACCCCTTGAGTACTATGGCAACCCTTTAGTACTATGACAACCCTCTTGAGTACTATGGCAACCCCTTGAGTACTATGGCAACCCCTTGAGTACTATGACATCTCCTTGAGTACTATGGCTATCCCTTGAGTACTATGACATCTCCTTGAGTACTATGGCAATCCCTTGAGTACTATGACATCTCCTTGAGTACTATGGCATCCTCTTCAGTACTATGGCATCCCCTTGAGTACTGTGACATCCCCTTGAGTACTATGACATCTCCTTGAGTACTATGGCTATCCCTTTGATTACTATGGCATCTCCTTGAGTACTATGGCATCCTCTTCAGTACTATGACAACCCCTTGAGTACTATGACATCCCCTTGAGTACTATGGCATCCTCTTCAGTACTATGACAACCCCTTGAGTACTATGGCATCCTCTTCAGTACTATGACAACCCCTTGAGTACTATGACATCCCCTTGAGTACTATGGCATCCTCTTCAGTACTATGACAACCCCTTGAGTAATATGGCATCCCCTTGAGTACTATGGCATCCCCTTGAGTACTATGGCATCCTCTTCAGTACTATGACAACCCCTTGAGTAATATGGCATCCCCTTGAGTACTATGGCATCCCCTTGAGTACTATGGCATCCTCTTCAGTACTATGACAACCCCTTGAGTAATATGGCATCCTCTTCAGTACTATGACAACCCCTTGAGTACTATGGTTATCCCTTGAGTACTATGACAACCCGTTCAGTACTACGACATCCCTTTGATTACTATGGCATCTCCTTGAGTACTATGGCTATCCCTTTGATTACTATGGCATCCCCTTGAGTACTATGGCATCCTCTTCAGTACTATGACAACCCCTTGAGTAATATGGCATCCTCTTCAGTACTATGACAACCCCTTGAGTACTATGACATCTCCTTGAGTACTATGGCTATCCCTTTGATTACTATGGCATCCCCTTGAGTACTATGGCATCCCCTTGAGTACTATGGCATCCTCTTCAGTACTATGACAACCCCTTGAGTACTATGGTTATCCCTTGAGTACTATGACAACCCGTTCAGTACTACGACATCCCTTTGATTACTATGGCATCCCCTTGAGTACTATGGCATCCTCTTCAGTACTATGACAACCCCTTGAGTAATATGGCATCCCCTTGAGTACTATGGCATCCTCTTCAGTACTATGACAACCCCTTGAGTACTATGGCATCCTCTTCAGTACTATGACAACCCCTTGAGTACTATGGCATCCTCTTCAGTACTATGACAACCCCTTGAGTAATATGGCATCCCCTTGAGTACTATGGCATCCTCTTCAGTACTATGACAACCCCTTGAGTACTATGGCATCCTCTTCAGTACTATGACAACCCCTTGAGTAATATGGCATCCCCTTGAGTACTATGGCATCCTCTTCAGTACTATGACAACCCCTTGAGTACTCACTTGACCTCACTCCTTCAGTATGATGGTGGTGGTGGTGGTAGGGGTGTGGTGGAGGTGGTGGTGGAGTGGGTGTGGTGGAGGTGGTGGTGGAGTGGGTGTGGTGGTGGAGTGGGTGTGGTTGTGGTGGAGTGGGTGTGGTGGTGGTGGTGGTGGAGTGGGTGTGGTGGAGGTGGTGGTGGAGTGGGTGTGGTGGTGGTGGTGGAGTGGGTGTGGTGGTGGTGGTGGTGGAGTGGGTGTGGTGGAGGTGGTGGTGGAGTGGGTGTGGTGGTGGAGTGGGTGTGGTGGTGGTGGAGTGGGTGTGGTGGAGGTGGTGGTGGAGTGGGTGTGGTGGAGGTGGTGGTGGAGTGGGTGTGGTGGTGGAGTGGGTGTGGTTGTGGTGGAGTGGGTGTGGTGGTGGTGGTGGTGGAGTGGGTGTGGTGGTGGTGGAGTGGGTGTGGTGGAGGTGGTGGTGGAGGTGGGGGTAGTTGTGGTGGTGGTGGATATGGTGGTGGGTATGGTGGAGGTAGTGGTGGTGGTGGAGGTGGTGGTGGTAGTGGTGGTGGGGGTACTGGTAGTGGTGGTGGTGGTGGAGTGGGTGTGGTGGTGGTAGCGGTGGTGGGGGTAGTGGTGGTGGAGGTGGTGGTGGTAGTGGTGGTGGGGGTAGTGGTGGTGGTGGTGGAGTGGGTGTGGTGGTGGTAGTGGTGGTGGGGGTAGTGGTAGTGGTAGTGGTGGTGGTGGGGGTGGTGGAGGTGGAGTGGGTGTGGTGGTGGTGGTGGGGGTAGTGGTGGTGGTGGGGGTACTGGTAGTGGTGGTGGTGGAGTGGGTGTGGTGGGGGTAGTGGTGGTGGTGGGGGTGGTGGTAGTGGTGGTGGAGTGGGTGTGGTGGTGGTGGTAGAGTGGGTGTGGTGGTGGTGGAGTGGGTGTGGTGGTGGTGGTGGAGTGGGTGTGGTGGTGGAGTGTGTGTGGTGGTGGTGGTAGAGTGGGTGTGGTGGTGGTGGAGTGGGTGTGGTGGTGGAGTGGGTGTGGTGGTGGAGTGCGTGTGGTGGTGGAGTGGGTGTGGTGGTGGTGGTAGAGTGGGTGTGGTAGAGTGGGTGTGGTGGTGGTGGTGGTGGAGTGGGTGTGGTGGTGGAGTGGGTGTGGTGGTGGTGGTAGAGTGGGTGTGGTGGTGGTGGAGTGGGTGTGGTGGTGGAGTGGGTGTGGTGGTGGTGGTGGTGGAGTGGGTGTGGTGGTGGTGGAGTGGGTGTGGTGGTGGTGGTGGTGGGGGTGGTGGGGTGGGTGTGGTGGTGGTGGAGTGGGTGTGGTGGTGGTGGTGGAGTGGGTGTGGTGGTGGAGTGGGGGTGGTGGTGGAGTGGGTGTGGTGGTGGAGTGGGTGTGGTGGTGGAGTGGGTGTGGTGGTAGTGGTAGAGTGGGTGTGGTGGTGGTGGTAGAGTGGGTGTGGTGGTGGTGGTAGAGTGGGTGTGGTGGTGGTAGAGTGGGTGTGGTGGTGGTGCAGTGGGTGTGGTGGTGGAGTGGGTGTGGTGGTGGTGGAGTGGGTGTGGTGGTGGAGTGGGTGTGGTGGTGGTGGAGTGGGTGTGGTGGTGGTGGTGGGTGGTGGTGGTGGTGGAGTGGGTGTGGTGGTGGTGGTGGAGTGGGTGTGGTGGTGGTGGTGGAGTGGGTGTGGTGGTGGTGGTGGAGTGGGTGTGGTGGTGGAGTGGGTGTGGTGGTGGTGGTAGAGTGGGTGTGGTGGTGGTGGAGTGGGTGTGGTGGTGGTGGTAGAGTGGGTGTGGTGGTGGTGGAGTGGGTGTGGTGGTGGAGTGGGTGTGGTGGTGGTGGTGGAGTGGGTGTGGTGGTGGAGTTGGTGTGGTGGTGGTGGTGGTGGAGTGGGTGTGGTGGTGGTGGGGGTGGTGGGGTGGGGGTGGTGGTGGTGGTGGGTACGGTGGTGGTAGTGGTGGTGGTGGTGGTGGGGGTAGTGGTGGTGGTGGAGTGGTTGTGGTAGTCGTGGTGGGGGTGGTGGTGGTGGAGTGGGTGTGGTGGTGGTGGTGGAGTGGGTGTGGTGGTGGTGGTGGTGGTGGCGGTGGTGGTGGTGGTGGGGGTGGGTGTGGTGGTGGTGGGGTGGGTGTGGTGGTGGTGGGTATGGTGGTGGTGGTGGTGGTGGTGGTGGTGGTGGTAGTGGTGGAGTGGTTGTGGTAGTCGTGGTGGGTGTGGTGGTGGTGGAGTGGGTGTGGTGGTGGTGGTGGAGTGGGTGTGGTGGTGGGTGTGGTGGTGGGTGGAGTGGGTGTGGTGGTGGTGGTGGTGGTGGTGGAGTGGTGGTGGAGTGGGTGTGGTGGTGGTGGTGGAGTGGGTGTGGTGGTGGAGTGGGTGTGGTTGTGGTGGAGTGAGTGTGGTGGTGGTGGTGGTGGAGTGGGTGTGGTGGTGGTGGAGTGGGTGTGGTGGTGGTGGAGTGGGTGTGGTGGAGGTGGTGGTGGAGGTGGGGGTAGTTGTGGTGGTGGTGGATATGGTGGTGGGTATGGTGGAGGTAGTGGTGGTGGTGGAGGTGGTGGTGGTAGTGGTGGTGGGGGTACTGGTAGTGGTGGTGGTGGTGGAGTGGATGTGGTGGTGGTAGCGGTGGTGGGGGTAGTGGTGGTGGTGGAGGTGGTGGTGGTAGTGGTGGTGGGGGTACTGGTAGTGGTGGTGGTGGTGGAGTGGGTGTGGTGGTGGTAGTGGTGGTGGGGGTAGTGGTAGTGGTAGTGGTGGTGGTGGGGGTGGTGGAGGTGGAGTGGGTGTGGTGGTGGTGGTGGGGGTAGTGGTGGTGGTGGGGGTACTGGTAGTGGTGGTGGTGGTGGTGGAGTGGGTGTGGTGGGGGTAGTGGTGGTGGTGGGGGTAGTGGTAGTGGTGGTGGAGTGGGTGTGGTGGTGGTGGTAGAGTGGGTGTGGTGGTGGTGGAGTGGGTGTGGTGGTGGAGTGGGTGTGGTGGTGGAGTGGGTGTGGTGGTGGTGGAGTGGGTGTGGTGGTGGTGGTAGAGTGGGTGTGGTGGTGGTGGAGTGGGTGTGGTGGTGGAGTGGGTGTGGTGGTGGTGGTGGAGTGGGTGTGGTGGTGGAGTGGGTGTGGTGGTGGTGGTGTGGAGTGGGTGTGGTGGTGGTGGGGGTGGTGGGGTGGGGGTGGTGGTGGTGGTGGGTACGGTGGTGGTAGTGGTGGTGGTGGTGGTGGGGGTAGTGGTGGTGGTGGAGTGGTTGTGGTAGTCGTGGTGGGGGTGGTGGTGGTGGAGTGGGTGTGGTGGTGGTGGAGTGGGTGTGGTGGTGGTGGTGGTGGCGGTGGTGGTGGTGGTGGCGGTGGGTGTGGTGGTGGTGGGGTGGGTGTGGTGGTGGTGGAGTGGGTGTGGTGGTGGTGGGTATGGTGGTGGTGGTGGTGGTGGTAGTGGTGGTGGTAGTGGTGGAGTGGTTGTGGTAGTCGTGGTGGGTGTGGTGGTGGTGGAGTGGGTGTGGTGGTGGTGGTGGAGTGGGTGTGGTGGTGGGTGTGGTGGTGGGTGGAGTGGGTGTGGTGGTGGTGGTGGAGTGGTGGTGGAGTGGGTGTGGTGGTGGTGGTGGAGTGGGTGTGGTGGTGGAGTGGGTGTGGTTGTGGTGGAGTGAGTGTGGTGGTGGTGGTGGTGGAGTGGGTGTGGTGGTGGTGGAGTGGGTGTGGTGGTGGTGGAGTGGGTGTGGTGGTGGTGGAGTGGGTGTGGTGGAGGTGGTGGTGGAGGTGGGGGTAGTTGTGGTGGTGGTGGATATGGTGGTGGGTATGGTGGAGGTAGTGGTGGTGGTGGAGGTGGTGGTGGTAGTGGTGGTGGGGGTACTGGTAGTGGTGGTGGTGGTGGAGTGGGTGTGGTGGTGGTAGCGGTGGTGGGGGTAGTGGTGGTGGTGGAGGTGGTGGTGGTAGTGGTGGTGGGGGTACTGGTAGTGGTGGTGGTGGTGGAGTGGGTGTGGTGGTGGTAGTGGTGGTGGGGGTAGTGGTAGTGGTAGTGGTGGTGGTGGGGGTGGTGGAGGTGGAGTGGGTGTGGTGGTGGTGGTGGGGGTAGTGGTGGTGGTGGGGGTAGTGGTGGTGGTGGTGGAGTGGGTGTGGTGGGGGTAGTGGTGGTGGTGGGGGTAGTGGTAGTGGTGGTGGAGTGGGTGTGGTGGTGGTGGTAGAGTGAGTGTGGTGGTGGTGGAGTGGGTGTGGTGGTGGAGTGGGTGTGGTGGTGGTGGTGGAGTGGGTGTGGTGGTGGAGTGGGTGTGGTGGTGGTGGTGGTGGTAGAGTGGGTGTGGTGGTGGTGGAGTGGGGGTGGTGGTGGAGTGGGTGTGGTGGTGGAGTGCGTGTGGTGGTGGAGTGGGTGTGGTGGTGGTGGTTGAGGTGGGTGTGGTAGAGTGGGTGTGGTGGTGGTGGTGGTGGAGTGGGTGTGGTGGTGGAGTGGGTGTGGTGGTGGTGGTTGAGTGGGTGTGGTGGTGGTGGTGGTGGGGGTGTGGTGGTGGTGGGTGGGTGGTGGTGGTGGTGGTGGTGGGGGTGGTGGGGGTGGGTGTGGTGGTGGTGGAGTGGGTGTGGGGTGGGTGTGGTGTGGGTGGGGTGGTGGTGGGGGGGGGGTGGTGGTGGTGGTGGTGTGGGTGTGGTGGTGGTGGTAGAGTGGGTGTGGTGGTGGTGGAGGGGGTGTGGTGGTGGTGGGTGGGTGTGGTGGTGGTGGTAGAGTGGGTGTGGTGGTGGTGGAGTGGGTGTGGTGGTGGAGTGGTGGTGGAGTGGGTGTGGTGGTGGGTGGTGGTGGGGGGTGGGTGTGGTGGTGGTGGTGGGAGTGGGTGTGGTGGTGGTGGTGGAGGGGTGTGGTGGTGGGGGTGGGTGTGGTGGTGGGAGTGGGTGTGGTGGTGGTGGTGGAGGGGGTGGTGGTGGTGGGGGTGGGTGTGGTGGGTGGTGGTTGGGGGGGTGTGGTGGTGGTGGGTGGGTGTGGTGGTGGAGTGGGTGTGGTGGTGGGTGGGTGTGGGGTGTGGGGGGTGGGGGGGTGGGGTGTGGTGGGGGTGGGGGTGGTGGGGGGGGTGGGTGGTGGTGGTGGGTGGGTGGTGGGTAGTGGTGGTGGTGGTGGTGGGGGTGGTGGTGGTGGTGGTGTGGTGTGTGGTGGTCGTGGGGGGGGGGGTGGTGGTGGAGTGGGGGTGGTGGTGGTGGTGGAGGTGGGTGTGGTGGTGGTGGTGGGGTGGGTGTGGTGGTGGGGGTGGTGGTGGCGGTGGGGGTGGTGGTGGCGGTGGGTGGGTGGTGGTGGGGGGGGTGGGTGGTGGTGGGTAGTGGTGGGGTGGGGGGTGGTGGGGGTGGGTTGGTGGGGGTGGTGGTGGTGGTGGGGTGGTGGTGGGTGGGTGGTTGTGGTAGTCGTGGTGGGTGTGGTGGTGGTGGGGGGGTGTGGTGGTGGTGGGGGGGAGTGGGTGTGGTGGTGGGTGTGGTGGTGGGTGGAGTGGGTGTGGTGGTGGTGGTGGTGGTGAAGTGGTGGTGGAGTGGGTGTGGTGGTGGTGGTGGTGGTGGTGGAGTGGGTGTGGTGGTGGTGGTGGTGGTGGTGGTAGTGGTGGTGGTGGTAGGGGTAGTGGTGGTGGTGGGTGTGGTGGTGGTAGGGGTAGTGGTGGTGGTGGGTGTGGTGGTGGTAGAGGTAGTGGTGGTGGTGGGTGTGGTGGTGGTAGGGGTAGTGGTGGTGGTGGTAGGGGTAGTGGTGGTGGTGGTGGAGTGGGTGTGATGGGTGTGGTGGGTGTGGTGGTGGAGTGGGTGTGGTGGGTATGGTGGTGGAGTGGGTGTGGTGGTGGAGTGGGTGTGGTGGTAGGGGTAGGGGTGGTGGTGGGTGTGGTGGTAGGGGTAGGGGTGGTGGTGGGTGTGGTGGTGGGTGTGATGGGTGTGGTGGTGGTGGTGGAGTGGGTGTGGTGGTGGGTGTGATGGGTGTGGTGGAGTGGGTGTGGTGGGTGTGGTGGTGGAGTGGGTGTGGTCCTCTGCTCCGCCCACTTAATGATAATGTGTGTGTGTGTGGGAGGGAGGGAGGCGTTGATAGTGTGAGTGAGTGTGTGTGAGTGTGAGAGTGTGTGTGAGTGTGAGAGTGTGTGTGAGTGTGAGTGAGTGTGAGAGTGTGTGAGTGTGAGAGTGTGTGTGAGTGTGAGAGTGTGTGTGAGTGTGAGAGTGTGTGTGAGTGTGAGAGTGTGTGTGAGTGTGAGAGTGTGTGAGTGTGAGAGTGAGTGTGAGTGTGTGTGAGTGTGAGAGTGTGTGTGAGTGTGTGTGAGTGTGAGAGTGTGTGTGAGTGTGAGAGTGTGAGAGTGTGTGTGAGTGTGTGAGTGTGAGTGTGAGAGTGTGTGTGTGAGTGTGAGTGTGTGTGAGTGTGTGTGTGAGTGTGAGAGTGTGTGTGAGTGTGAGTGTGTGTAAGTGTGAGTGTGTGTGAGTGTGAGAGTGTGTGTGAGTGTGAGAGTGTGTGTGAGTGTGTGAGTGTGTGTGTGAGAGTGAGTGTGAGTGTGTGTGTGTGTGAGAGTGAGTGTGAGTGTGTGTGTGTGTGTGAGTGTGAGAGTGTGTGTGAGTGTGAGTGTGTGTGAGTGTGAGTGTGTGCGAGTGTGAGAGTGTGTGCGAGTGTGAGAGTGTGTGTGAATGTGAGAGTGAGTGTGATTGTGTGTGAGTGTGAGAGTGTGTGTGAGTGTGAGAGTGTGTGTGAGTGTGTGAGTGTGTGTGTGTGTGTGTGAGTGTGTGTGAGTGTGAGAGTGTGTGTGAGTGTGAGTGTGTGTGAGTGTGTGAGTGTGAGTGTGTGTGAGTGTGAGAGTGTGTGTGAGTGTGAGAGTGTGTGTGAGTGTGTGTGTGTGTGAGTGTGTGTGAGTGTGTGTGAGTGTGAGAGTGTGTGTGAGTGTGAGAGTGTGTGTGAGTGTATGTGTGTGTGTCCACATTTGGTACACCTCCTTCCCCCAACTGAAGGCCATTGTTTACACTCAAGAAGGTCCAGTACACAAGACGTCATAGACCACACCCAGGGCCACCCGTCACGGGAATCAATGTGAGGAACACCTGGCCACTTTTCCGGTATACCTGGCCAGTTTACAGGTACACCTGGCCATTTTCCGGAACACCTCCTGGCCATCTACCTTTCTCCCTCCCCCGCTAATTACGTAAGGTTATACGGATCACCTGAAGATTAAACACCCTAATTCTACCTGGTTAGGTTAGCGTTGGTTAGGTTAGGTTAAGCTACAGTTGGAGTGCTTCATCTTCAGGTAAAATAAGCTACAGTTTCTAATCTGTAGATGATCAGGTTACAACACCTTTACCTAACTCGGTAGACAGTGGCATCGGCGCCTCTTGTGTCACATAACATGAGGATGGAGGACACTGCAGCGGGTCCATACTGGGCAGTCCCGTTGACACCCAACCCCTATCACTCATATATCCACCCAACCTACAGTGTTTGAAGCTGTCCAGCGTATTAGAGTTAATGATGATGTTTGTTAACTTGTTCCACTCATCCACTACTCTATTTCCAAACCAGTGTTTACCTATTTCGCGCCTAAATCTAAATTTGTCTAATATAAAACCATTGTTACGAGTTCGCTCCTGGTTGGATAGTTTGAGTACCTTTGTTATATCACCTTTGTTCAGCCCTGACTTCCATTTATACACCTCTATCATATCGCCCCTCACTCTACGTCTCTCGAGGGAGTGCAAATTAAGATGCTTTAACCTGTCTCTGTACTCAAGGTTCCTAATGCCCGGGATCAGTCTTTTCATTCTGTAATACGGTGACCAGAATAAGTGGAGGGGGGCTGCGCCGTGAGTGACTGGCCCAAAAAATGTTTTAGTGGAATTGAAAAATTCGCTGATCTTGTGTTGATCTGCAAGTTGTTGCATGTCACTTGCTTTATTTTTAACACACACACACACACACACACACACACCAGCAAAAATCACTACTGGGTTCATTAAAAACAAACAAAATTCGCATCACATTACTATAGCAAAAAACAAAACACAATAACCAACCTCAGGTAAGTGTACAGTAGGTCACAACACAAACAACAACATAAATAGGTAGAAATATTCCACCTACAACAAAAAACTGTGTGTGTGTGTGTGTGTGTGTGTTTTCTAACCTAAACTGACCTGGCTTATTTGATTTAGCTTCACATGACCTACTCTAACTTCCATTAACCTGATCTAATCTAACTTGCCATATTCTAATGTAACCTAACCTGACCTACTTTAACCTACCCTGACCTACTTTAACCTCACCTGACCTACTTTAACCTAAACCTGACCTACTTTAACCTACCCTGACCTACTTTAACCTAACCTGACCTACTTTAACCTAACCTGACCTACTTTAACCTACCCTGACCTACTTTAACTTCACCTGACCTACTTTAACCTAACCTGACCTACTTTAACCTACCCTGACCTACTTTAACCTCACCTGACCTACTTTAACATAGACTATCTGACTTGTTCTAACCAAGCCTAACCTCGTCTAGACTAACCTGACCTAACCGACTGCAAACGACCTCTAACTGCCCTAACTAACGACTTCTAACTGCCTTAACTAACGACCTTAACTAACGACTTCTAACTGCCCTAACTAACGACCACTAACTGCCTTAACTAATGATCTCCAACTGCCTTAACTAATGACCTCTAACTGCCTTAACTAACGACCTCTTAACTGCCTTAACTAATGACCTCAAACTGTCTTCACTAATGACCTTTAACTGCCTTAACTAATGACCTCTAACTGCCTTAACTAACGACCTCTTAACTGCCTTAACTAATGACCTCTAACTGCCTTAACTAACGACCTCTAACTGCCTTAACTAATGACCTCTAACTGCCTTAACTAATGACCTCTAACTGCCTTAACTAATGACCTCTAACTGGATTAACTAGTGACCTTTAACTGCCTTAACTAATGACCTTTAACTGCCTTAACTAATGATCTCTAACTGCCTTAACTAATGACCTCTAACTGCCATAACTAATGACCTCTAACTGCCTTAATTAATGACCTCTAACTGCCTTAACTAATGACCTTTAACTGCCTTAACTAATGATCTCTAACTGCCTTAACTAATGACCTCTAACTGCCATAACTAATGACCTCTAACTGCCTTAATTAATGACCTCTAACTGCCTTAACTAATGACCTCTAACTGCCATAACTAATGACCTCTAACTGCCTTAACTAATAACCTTTAACTGCCTTAACTAATGACCTCTAACTGCCTTAACTAATGACCTTTAACTGCCTTAACTAATGACCTCTAACTGCCTTAACTAATGCCCTCTAACTGCCTTAACTCATGGCCTCTAAATGGATTAACTAATGACCTTTAACTGCCTTAACTAATGACCTCTAACTGCCTTGACTAATGACCTTTAACTGCCTTAACTAATGACCTTTAACTGCCTTAACTAATGACCTCTAACTGCCTTAACTAATGCCCTCTAACTGCCTTAACTAATGACCTCTAACAGGATTAACTAATGACCTCTAACTGCCCTAACTAATGACCTTTAACTGCCTTAACTAATGACCTCTAACTGCCTTAACTAATGACCTCTAACTGCCGTAACTAATGACCTCTAACTGCCTTAACTAATGACCTCTAACTGCCGTAACTAATGACCTCTAACTGCCTTAACTAATGACATCTAAATGCCTTAACTAATGACCTCTAACTGCCTTAACTAATGACCTCTAACTGCCTTAACTAATGACCTCTAACTGCCTTAACTAATGACCTCTAACTGCCTTAACTAATGACCTCTAACTGTCTTAACTAATGACCTCTAACTGCCTTAACTAATGATCTCTAACTGCCTTAACTAATGACCTTTAACTGCCTTAACTAATGACCTTTAACTGCCTTAACTAATGACCTCTAACTGCCTTAACTAATGACCTCTAACTGCTTTAACTAATGACCTTTAACTGCCTTAACTAATGACCTCTAACTGCCTTAACTAATGACCTTTAACTGCCTTAAATAACGACCTCTAACTGCCTTAACTAATGACCTCTAACTGCCTGAACTAATGACCTCTAACTGCCTTAACTCATGACCTCTAACTGCCTTAACTAACGACCTCTAACTGCCTTAACTAATGACCTCTAACTGCCTTAACTAATGACCTTTAACTGCCTTAACTAACGACCTCTTAACTGCCTTAACTAACGACCTCTTAACTGCCTTAACTAATGACCTCTAACTGTGTTAACTAACGACCTCTAACTGCCTTAACTAATGACCTCTAACTGTCTTAACTAATGACCTCTAACTGCCTTAACTAATGACCTTTAACTGCCTTAACTAATGACCTCTGCCTTAACTAATGACCTCTAACTGCCTTAACTAACGACCTCTAATTGCCTTAACTAACGACCTTTAACTGCCTTAACTAATGACCTCTAAGTGCCTTAACTAATGACCTCTAACTGCCTTAACTAATGACCTCTAACTGCCTTAACTAATGACCTCTAACTGCCTTAACTTATGACCTCTAACTGCCTTAACTAATGACCTCTAACTGCTTTAACTAATGACCTCTAACTGCCTTTACTAATGACCTCTAACTGCTTTAACTAATGACCTCTAACTGCCTTAACTAATGACCTCTAACTGCCTAAACTAATGACCTCTAACTGCCTTAAGTAACGACCTCTTAACTGCCTTAACTAATGACCTCTTAACTGTCTTAACTAATGACCTCTAACTGTCTTAACTAATGACCTCTAACTGCCTTAACTAATGACCTCTAACTGCCTTAAGTAGCGACCTCTTAACTGCCTTAACTAATGACATCTTAATTGTCTTAACTAATGACCTCTTAACTGCCTTAACTAATGACCTCTGGCTGCCTTAACTAATGACTTTTAACTGCCTTAACTAATGACCTCTAACTGCCTTAAGTAGCGACCTCTTAACTGCCTTAACTAATGACATCTTAATTGTCTTAACTAATGACCTCTTAACTGCTTTAACTAATGACCTCTAGCTGCCTTAACTAATGACCTCTAACTGCCTTAACTAATGACTTTTAACTGCCTTAACTAATGACCTCTAACTGCCTTAACTAATGACCTCTAACTGCCTTAACTAATGACCTTTAACTGTCTTAACTAACGACCTCTAACTGCCTTAACTAACGACCTCTAACTGCCTTAACTAATGACCTCTAACTGCCTTAAATAATGACCTCTAACTGTCTTAACTAATGACCTCTAACTGCCTTAACTAATGACCTCTAACTGCCTTAACTAATGACTTCTATCTGCCTTAACTAATGACCTCTAACTGCCTTAACTAATGACCTGTCTTAACTAATGACCTCTAACTGCCTTAACTAATGACCTCTAACTGCCTTAGCTAATGACCTTTAACTGCCTTAACTAATGACCTCTGTCTTAACTAATGACCTCTAAGTGCCTTAACTAATGACCTCTAACTGCCTTAACTAATGACCTCTAAGTGCCCTAACTAATGACCTTTAACTGCCTTAACTAATGACCTCTAACTGCCTTAACTGATGACCTCTAACTGCCATAACTGATGACCTCTAACTGCCTTAACTAATGACCTCTAACTGCCTTAAATAATGACCTCTAACTGCCTTAACTAACGACCTCTAACTGCCTTAACTAATGACCTCTAACTGCCTAAACTAATGACCTCTAACTGCCTTAACTAACGACCTCTAACTGCCTTAACTAATGACCTAACTGCCTTAACTAATGACCTCTGTCTTAACTAATGACCTTTAATTGCCTTAACTAATGACCTTTAACTGCCTTAACTAATGACATCTAACTGCCTTAACTAATGACCTCTGTCTTAACTAATGACCTTTAACTGCCTTAACTAATGACCTCTAACTGCCTTAACTAATGACCTCTAACTGCCTTAACTAATGACCTCTGTCTTAACTAATGACCTTTAACTGCCTTAACTAATGACATCTAACTGCCTTAACTAATGACCTCTGTCTTAACTAATGACCTCTAACTGCCTTAACTAATGACCTCTAACTGCCTTAACTAATGACCTCTAACTGCCTTAATTAACTATAACAATATGAAGAATAAAAACAGTTAATATTATTCTAACCTAACCTAACGTAATCTTATTTAACCTACTACTATAACTACGACTACTACTACTATAACTACGACTACTACTACTATAACTACGACTGTTACTACTATAACTACGACTACTACTACTATAACTACGACTACTACTACTATAACTACGACTGTTACTACTATAACTACGACTACTACTACTATAACTACGACTACTACTACTATAACTACGACTGTTACTACTATAACTAGGACTACTACTACTATAACTACGACTACTACTACTATAACTACGACTGTTACTACTATAACTACGACTACTACTACTATAACTACGACTACTACTACTATAACTACGACTGTTACTACTATAACTACGACTACTACTACTATAACTACGACTACTACTACTATAACTACGACTGTTACTGCTATAACTACGACTACTATAACTACGACTACTATAACTACGACTATTACTGCTATAACTACGACTACTATAACTATAACTACGATTAGTACTGCTATAACTACGACTACTATAACTACTACTGCTACAAAAACAAGTACTTCTATTGTTATAAACACTATATAACACTTAATTAATAACTAACATAATTTAACGTTACTCAACATTACTGAGAGAGAGAGAGATAGAGGGAGAGAGAGAGAGAGAGAGAGAGAGAGAGAGTGTGGGGGAACACAAAGACGAGAGACTGCACAAAGTAAAAGTGTACAGAGTGTACGGATTACGAAATGAACATTCAGTGAACAGCATGGGTAAGGCTGAGTGTACACACCAGAAGTGAGGATATCAAATGTACACATTGTAGTAATAAACGTACACATTGCATTAAGTGTACACAATATACATGAATCTATTAAATGCACACATAGTAATCAGTGTACACATAGTATTAAGTGTACACATAGTATAAAGTGTACACACGCTCCACCAAGTATCTTTACGAATTTATATGACACAATATGACACAATGGACGAAGAATTCTGACACAGTGTTCATTCTGAGACACCCCCGTGAAGAGACCTTTAGGGGTGAGTGTACTGAACCCCTCCCCCCCCCGTGAAGAGACCTTTAGGGGTGAGTGTACAGCCCCCCCCCCCCCCCCGTGAAGAGACCTTTAGGGGTGAGTGTACTGAACCCCCCCCCCCCGTGAAGAGACCTTTAGGGGTGAGTGTACTGAACCCCCCCCCGTGAAGAGACCTTTAGGGGTGAGTGTACAGAACCCCCCCCCCCCGTGAAGAGACCTTTAGGGGTGAGTGTACTGAACCCCCCCCCCCCGTGAAGAGACCTTTAGGGGTGAGTGTACTGAACCCCCCCCCCCCCGTGAAGAGACCTTTAGGGGTGAGTGTACTGAACCCCCCCCCCCCCCCGTGAAGAGACCTTTAGGGGTGAGTGTACAGAACCCCCCCTCCCCCGTGAAGAGACCTTTAGGGGTGAGTGTACTGAACCCCCCCCCCCCCGCGAAGAGACCTTTAGGGGTGAGTGTACTGAACCCCCCCCCCCCCCCGTGAAGATACCTTTAGGGGTGAGTGTACAGAACCCCCCCCCGTGTAGAGACCTTGAGGGGTGAGTGTACAGAACCCCCCCCCCGTGAAGAGACCTTTAGGGGTGAGTGTACAGAACCCCCCCCCCCCGTGAAGAGACCTTTAGGGGTGAGTGTACTGAACCCCCCCCCCCCCGTGAAGAGACCTTTAGGGGTGAGTGTACTGAACCCTCCCCCCCGTGAAGAGACCTTTAGTGGTGAGTGTACTGAACCCCCCCCCGTGAAGAGACCTTTAGGGGTGAGTGTACTGAACCCCCCCCCCCCCCCCCCGTGAAGAGACCTTTAGGGGTGAGTGTACAGAACCCCCCCTCCCCCCCGTGAAGAGACCTTTAGGGGTGAGTGTACTGAACCCCCCCCCCCCCCCGTGAAGAGACCTTTTGGGGTGTGTGTTCTGAACCCCCCCCCCCCCCCCCGTGAAGAGACCTTTAGGGGTGAGTGTACAGAACCCCCCCCCCCGTGAAGATACCTTTAGGGGTGAGTGTACAGACTATAACTGACAATACTAAATATACACAGTGTAGAGTGTACACAGTGTAAGTGAGATTATTAAATGTACACATAGTATTAAGTGTATAAAATTACAGTGAGAATATTCAATGTACACAGTGCAAAGCGTACACAGTGCAAAGTGTACACAGCACAAAGTGGACACAGTGCAAAGTGTACACACTTTAAAGTGTACATAACACAAAAACAGGTGTAATAAGACTTGGAATACCCAATGTACACAGAGTAAAGTGTACAGAGAGTAGTGTACAGAAAATTGCCAACAGTTGTACTGTAGTGTACACACTGACCTGTTCGAGGAGAGTTGGCTGAGCTGACGTCACTCCACTCCGCCGAGGGGCCACCGTCCACACTGATCACTGTACAGGGGAGGCAGGTAAGTCATCACATCATCACTATGGTCATCACATCATCACTATGGTCATCATTAAGTCATCACATCATCACTATGGTCATCATTAAGTCATCACATCATCACTCCGGTCATCCTATCAAATCACTAAGGTCATCAGTAAGTCATCACATCATCACTATGGTCATCATTAAGTCATCACATCATCACTATGGTCATCATTAAGTCATCACATCATCACTAGGGTCATCATTAAGTCATCACATCATCACTAGTCATCTCATCATCACTACGGTTATCATTAAGTCATCACATCATCACTAGGGTCATCAATAAGTCATCACATCATCACTAGGGTCATCACATCATCACTGCGGTCATCATTAAGTCATCACATCACCACTACGGTCAACATTAAGTCATCACATTATTAAGTTATCCAAATACAATTAAGTCATCATATCATCACTAATTCAACTCAAAATCAACAAGTCATCACATTACATCATTAAATCATCACAATATCACTTAAATCATCACATCATCACTAAGGTCATCACAACACAAAATTATTGCGTCATCACATCATTTAACCCTTTCATCGACAGACGATTATATTCAGCCTAAGGTAACATCCCGCTGTGAAAGGGTTAAGTCATCACCACATAAGTCATCACCAGTCATCACCACATAAGTCATCACCAGTCATCACAGAACCAATCGAACTATGAACCTAACCTAACCTTCGAATCTCACCAATCAATCAACTCAGGTGGATCACTTTCCTTATTTCGTGTTATGTGTGTTATCATAGGTGTGTATAATAATAATAATAATAATAATAATAATAATAATAATAATAATAAAAATAATAATAACAATAATAATAATAATAATAATAATAATAAAAATAATAATAACAATAATAATAATAATAATAATAATAATAATAATAAAAATAATAATAATAAAAATAATAATAACAATAATAATAATAATAATAATAATAATAATAATAAAAATAATAATAACAATAATAATAATAATAATAATAATAATAATAAACAATAATAATAATAATAATAATAAAAATAATAATAATAATTATAATAATAATAATAACAATAATAATAATAATAATAATAATAATAAACAATAATAATAATAATAAAAATAATAATAATAATAATAATAATAATAATAACAATAATAATAATAATAATAATAATAAACAATAATAATAATAATAATAATAATAATAATAACAATAATAACAATAATAATAATAATAAACAATAATAATAATAATAATAATAATAATAATAAAAATAATAATAATAATAATAAACAATAATAATAATAATAATAATAATAATAACAATAATAATAATAATAATAATAAACAATAATAATAATAATATAATAATAACAATAATAATAATAATAATAATAAAAATAAAAATAATAATAATAATAATAAACAATAATAATAATAATAATAATAATAATAATAATAATAAAAATAAAATAATAATAATAATAATAATAATAAACAATAATAATAATAATAATAATAATAATAATAACAATAATAATAATAATAATAATAATAATAATAATAATAATAATAAAATAATAATATAATAAAAATAAAATAATAATATAATAATAATAATAATAATAAAAATAATAATAATAAAAATAATAATAATAATAATAATAATAATAATAATAATAATAATAAAAATAATAATAATAAAAATAATAATAATAATAATAATAATAATAAACGGTTTATTGAAAAAGTTCTGCAGCCCGAAGGCTGAAAATATACATTGGACATAAATGACTTATTACATACATTGGTGGTTTAACAAAAGCCTTCATTAGAGAAAGGTGAAGGAACATACAGTGAACAGACAGATTAATGTAGGTGTTGAACAGCAAACACGTAGTGTAGTAACTCCCTCCCAGATGGTGTTAGGAGGAACTCACGTGGTGTAGTAGTTCCCTCAGATGGTGTTATGAGGGGCATGACGTGGAGTAGTAGTTCCCTCACAGATGGTGTTATGAGGGACCTGACGTGGTGTAGTAGTTCCCTCACAGATGGTGTTATGAGGGACCTGACGTGGTGTAGTAGTTCCCTCCCAGATGGTGTTAGGAGGAACCTGACGTGGTGTAGTAGTTCCCTCACAGGTGGTGTTATGAGGGACCTGACATGGTGTAGTAGTTCCCTCACAGATGGTGTTATGAGGGGCCTCACGTGGTGTAGTAGTTCCCTCACAGGTGGTGTTATGAGGGACCTCACGTGGTGTAGTAGTTCCCTCACAGATGGTGTTATGAGGGACCTGACATGGTGTAGTAGTTCCCTCACAGATGGTGTTATGAGGGGCCTCACGTGGTGTAGTAGTTCCCTCACAGATGGTGTTATGAGGGACCTGACGTGGCGTAGTAGTTCCCTCACAGATGGTGTTATGAGGGGCCTCACGTGGTGTAGTAGTTCCCTCACAGATGGTGTTATGAGGGGCATCACGTGGTGTAGTAGTTCCCTCACAGGTGGTGTTATGAGGGGCATCACGTGGTGTAGTAGTTCCCTCACAGATGGTGTTATGAGGGACCTCACGTGGTGTACTAGTTCCCTCACAGGTGGTGTTATGAGGGGCATCACGTGGTGTAGTAGTTCCCTCACAGGTGGTGTTATGAGGGACATCACGAGGTGTAGTAGTTCCCTCACAGGTGGTGTTATGAGGGGCATCACGTGGTGTAGTAGTTCCCTCACAGATGGTGTTATGAGGGACCTCACGTGGTGTACGAGTTCCCTCACAGATGGTGTTATGAGGGGCATCACGTGGTGTAGTAGTTCCCTCACAGATGGTGTTATGAGGGGCATCACGTGGTGTAGTAGTTCCCTCACAGGTGGTGTTATGAGGGGCTTGACGTGGTGTAGTAGTTCCCTCATAGATGGTGTTATGAGGGGCATCACGTGGTGTAGTAGTTCCCTCACAGGTGGTGTTATGAGGGGCTTGACGTGGTGTAGTAGTTCCCTCATAGATGGTGTTATGAGGGGCATCACGTGGTGTAGTAGTTCCCTCACAGATGGTGTTATGAGGGACATCACGTGGTGTAGTAGTTCCCTCACAGATGGTGTTATGAGGGGCATCACGTGGTGTAGTAGTTCCCTCACAGATGGTGTTATGAGGGGCATCACGTGGTGTAGTAGTTCCCTCACAGATGGCGTTATGAGGGGCTTGACGTGGTGTGTGTGTTTTATGTCTGCCCACCTAATCCCTGACCTCCTCCCCACCTAATCCCTGACCTCCTCCCCACCTAACCCCTGACCTCCTCCCCACCTAATCCCTGACCTCCTCCCCACCTAATCCCTGACCTCCTCCCCACCTAACCCCTGACCTCCTCCCCACCTGACCCCTGACCTCCTCCCCACCTAACCCCTGACCTCCTCCCCATCTAACCCCTGACCTCCTCCCCACCTCCTCCTCAACTAGTGTCCCAGAGGAGGTTTCAGTCCACTAACTCGGCCTCGTCAACATACAAATGCTTGGTGTGTGTGTGTGTGTGTGTGTGTGTGTGTGTGTGTGTGCGCGCGCGTGTGCGTGTGTGTGTGTGTGGTATAAGCTGGATGGATATAGTTAAATAAATTAATTAGATATGGTAGATCGATACACACTTAATCATAAAAACGGGCATGAAAACAGCTAAACCACAAACACACACACACACACACACACACTGTATGTTCCTTCACCTTTCTCTAATGAAGGCTTTTGTTAAACCACCAATGTATGTAATAAGTCATTTATGTCCAATGTATATTTTCAGACTTCGGGCCGCAGAACTTTCCAATAAACCGTTAATTATTATTATTATTATTATTATTCAGTTGTCCGGAGTACCCTCACACGTCCACCTTATCATGTCTGGCAAAAGGAAAATCTTTACACTGTTAATAATGTCAAAAACTGAGTTGTTTCGTCCACGTCATCAGCGAACACCCCCCCCCCACAAGGCCCTTTTCACCAACACACCTTAACAGCAGGGTTCAATTAACGAGGTAAGACCCATACACTCCCCCCCCCCCCCCACAAGGCCCTTTTCACCAACACACCTTAACAGCAGGGTTCAATTAACGAGGTAAGACCCATACACTCCCCCCCAGCACTAGTGACGTGACGCACTGCTCAATACCACTCTAACGGCCATAAATTAACACTTGTTATCGAGACGGTTCCATTAATTAACTCTTTACGGGACGATTCTGGCGGTGTTAAGAAATAATAATGATGATGATAATAATAAAAATGATGATAATAATAATAATATTAATAATAAATAATAATAATAATAAAAAATAACAACAACACCCTTCCCTCCTTCTCTCCCTCACCCTTCCTTCCTTCCTTCTCTCCCTCACTCTTCCTTCCTTCCTTCTCACCCTTCCTTCCTTCTCTCCCTCACCCTTCCTTCCTTCTCTCCCTCACCCTTCCTTCCTTCTCTCCCTCACTCTTCCTTCTCTCCCTCACCCTTCCTTCCTTCCTTCTCTCCCTCACCCTTCCTTCCTTCTCTCCCTCACCCCTCCTTCCTTCTCTCCCTCACTCTTCCTTCTCTCCCTCACTCTTCCTTCCTTCTCTCCCTCACCCTTCCTTCCTTCTCTCCCTCACTCTTCCTTCTCTCCCTCACTCTTCCTTCCTTCTCTCCCTCACCCTTCCTTCCTTCCTTCTCTCCCTCACCCTTCCTTCCTTCTCTCCCTCACCCCTCCTTCCTTCTCTCCCTCACTCTTCCTTCTCTCCCTCACTCTTCCTTCCTTCTCTCCCTCACCCTTCCTTCCTTCCTTCTCTCCCTCACCCCTCCTTCCTTCTCTCCCTCACTCTTCCTTCTCTCCCTCACCCTTCCTTCCTTCCCTCCCTCACCCTTCCTTCCTTCTCTCCCTCACTCTTCCTTCTCTCCCTCACCCTTCCTTCCTTCTCTCCCTCACCCTTCCTTCCTTCCCTCCCTCACCCTTCCTTCCTTCTCTCCCTCACCCTTCCTTCCTTCCTTCTCTCCCTCACCCTTCCTTCCTTCTCTCCCTCACCCCTCCTTCCTTCTCTCCCTCACTCTTCCTTCTCTCCCTCACCCTTCCTTCCTTCTCTCCCTCACCTTTCCTTCCTTCTCTCCCTCACCCCTCCTTCCTTCTCTCCCTCACTCTTCCTTCCCTCCCTCACCCTTCCTTCTCTCCCTCACTCTTCCTTCTCTCCCTCACCCTTCCTTCCTTCTCTCCCTCACCCTTCCTTCCTTCCCTCCCTCACCCTTCCTTCCTTCTCTCCCTCACTCTTCCTTCTCTCCCTCACCCTTCCTTCCTTCTCTCCCTCACTCTTCCTTCTCTCCCTCACTCTTCCTTCCCTCCCTCACCCTTCCTTCCTTCTCTCCCTCACTCTTCCTTCTCTCCCTCACCCTTCCTTCCTTCTCTCCCTCACCCTTCCTTCCTTCCCTCCCTCACCCTTCCTTCCTTCTCTCCCTCACTCTTCCTTCCCTCCCTCACCCTTCCTTCCTTCTCTCCCTCACTCTTCCTTCTCTCCCTCACTCTTCCTTCCCTCCCTCACTCTTCCTTCTCTCCCTCACCCTTCCTTCCTTCTCTCCCTCACTCTTCCTTCTCTCCCTCACTCTTCCTTCTCTCCCTCACACTTCCTTCCTTCCCTCCCTCACCCTTCCTTCCTTCTCTCCCTCACTCTTCCTTCTCTCCCTCACCCTTCCTTCCTTCCCTCCCTCACCCTTCCTTCCTTCTCTCCCTCACTCTTCCTTCTCTCCCTCACCCTTCCTTCCTTCTCTCCCTCACTCTTCCTTCTCTCCCTCACCCTTCCTTCCTTCTCTCCCTCACTCTTCCTTCTCTCCCTCACCCTTCCTTCCCTCCCTCACCCTTCCTTCCTTCTCTCCCTCACTCTTCCTTCTCTCCCTCACCCTTCCTTCCTTCTCTCCCTCACTCTTCCTTCTCTCCCTCACTCTTCCTTCTCTCCCTCACCCTTCCTTCCTTCTCTCCCTCACCCTTCCTTCCTTCTCTCCCTCACTCTTCCTTCTCTCCCTCACCCTTCCTTCCTTCCCTCCCTCACCCTTCCTTCCTTCTCTCCCTCACCCTTCCTTCCTTCCCTCCCTCACCCTTCCTTCCTTCTCTCCCTCACTCTTCCTTCTCTCCCTCACCCTTCCTTCCTTCCCTCCCTCACCCTTCCTTCCTTCTCTCCCTCACTCTTCCTTCTCTCCCTCACCCTTCCTTCCTTCTCTCCCTCACTCTTCCTTCTCTCCCTCACCCTTCCTTCCTTCCCTCCCTCACCCTTCCTTCCTTCTCTCCCTCACCCTTCCTTCCTTCTCTCCCTCACTCTTCCTTCCTTCTCTCCCTCACCCTTCCTTCCTTCCCTCCCTCACCCTTCCTTCCTTCCCTCCCTCACCCTTCCTTCCTTCTCTCCCTCACCCTTCCTTCCTTCTCTCCCTCACCCTTCCTTCCTTCTCTCCCTCACTCTTCCTTCCTTCTCTCCCTCACCCTTCCTTCCTTCCCTCCCTCACCCTTCCTTCCTTCCCTCCCTCACCCTTCCTTCCTTCTCTCCCTCACCCTTCCTTCCTTCTCTCCCTCACTCTTCCTTCTCTCCCTCACCCTTCCTTCCTTCTCTCCCTCACTCTTCCTTCTCTCCCTCACCCTTCCTTCCTTCTCTCCCTCACTCTTCCTTCCCTCCCTCACCCTTCCTTCCTTCTCTCCCTCACCCTTCCTTCCTTCTCTCCCTCACTCTTCCTTCCTTCTCTCCCTCACCCTTCCTTCCTTCTCTCCCTCACCCTTCCTTCCTTCCCTCCCTCACCCTTCCTTCCTTCTCTCCCTCACTCTTCCTTCCTTCTCTCCCTCACCCTTCCTTCCTTCTCTCCCTCACTCTTCCTTCCCTCCCTCACCCTTCCTTCCTTCTCTCCCTCACTCTTCCTTCTCTCCCTCACCCTTCCTTCCTTCCCTCCCTCACCCTTCCTTCCTTCTCTCCCTCACCCTTCCTTCCTTCTCTCCCTCACTCTTCCTTCCTTCTCTCCCTCACCCTTCCTTCCTTCCCTCCCTCACCCTTCCTTCCTTCCCTCCCTCACCCTTCCTTCCTTCTCTCCCTCACCCTTCCTTCCTTCTCTCCCTCACCCTTCCTTCCTTCTCTCCCTCACTCTTCCTTCCTTCTCTCCCTCACCCTTCCTTCCTTCCCTCCCTCACCCTTCCTTCCTTCCCTCCCTCACCCTTCCTTCCTTCTCTCCCTCACCCTTCCTTCCTTCTCTCCCTCACTCTTCCTTCTCTCCCTCACCCTTCCTTCCTTCTCTCCCTCACTCTTCCTTCTCTCCCTCACCCTTCCTTCCTTCTCTCCCTCACTCTTCCTTCCCTCCCTCACCCTTCCTTCCTTCTCTCCCTCACCCTTCCTTCCTTCTCTCCCTCACTCTTCCTTCCTTCTCTCCCTCACCCTTCCTTCCTTCTCTCCCTCACCCTTCCTTCCTTCCCTCCCTCACCCTTCCTTCCTTCTCTCCCTCACTCTTCCTTCTCTCCCTCACTCTTCCTTCCTTCTCTCCCTCACCCTTCCTTCCTTCTCTCCCTCACTCTTCCTTCCCTCCCTCACCCTTCCTTCCTTCTCTCCCTCACTCTTCCTTCTCTCCCTCACCCTTCCTTCCTTCCCTCCCTCACCCTTCCTTCCTTCTCTCCCTCACTCTTCCTTCTCTCCCTCACCCTTCCTTCTCTCCCTCACTCTTCCTTCCTTCTCTCCCTCACCCTTCCTTCCTTCCCTCCCTCACCCTTCCTTCCTTCTCTCCCTCACTCTTCCTTCTCTCCCTCACTCTTCCTTCCCTCCCTCACCCTTCCTTCCTTCTCTCCCTCACTCTTCCTTCTCTCCCTCACTCTTCCTTCTCTCCCTCACCCTTCCTTCCTTCTCTCCCTCACTCTTCCTTCTCTCCCTCACCCTTCCTTCCTTCTCTCCCTCACTCTTCCTTCCCTCCCTCACCCTTCCTTCCTTCTCTCCCTCACCCTTCCTTCCTTCTCTCCCTCACTCTTCCTTCCCTCCCTCACCCTTCCTTCCTTCCCTCCCTCACCCTTCCTTCCTTCTCTCCCTCACTCTTCCTTCTCTCCCTCACTCTTCCTTCCTTCTCTCCCTCACCCTTCCTTCCTTCTCTCCCTCACTCTTCCTTCCCTCCCTCACCCTTCCTTCCTTCTCTCCCTCACTCTTCCTTCTCTCCCTCACCCTTCCTTCCTTCCCTCCCTCACCCTTCCTTCCTTCTCTCCCTCACTCTTCCTTCTCTCCCTCACTCTTCCTTCCTTCTCTCCCTAACTCTTCCTTCTCTCCCTCACCCTTCCTTCCTTCTCTCCCTCACTCTTCCTTCTCTCCCTCACCCTTCCTTCCTTCTCTCCCTCACCCTTCCTTCCTTCCCTCCCTCACCCTTCCTTCCTTCTCTCCCTCACTCTTCCTTCCCTCCCTCACCCTTCCTTCCTTCTCTCCCTCACTCTTCCTTCCCTCCCTCACCCTTCCTTCCTTCTCTCCCTCACTCTTCCTTCCCTCCCTCACCCTCCCTTCCTTCCTTCTCTCCCTCACTCTTCCTTCTCTCCCTCACCCTTCCTTCTCTCCCTCACTCTTCCTTCCCTCCCTCACCCTTCCTTCCTTCTCTCCCTCACCCTTCCTTCCCTCCCTCACCCTTCCTTCCTTCTCTCCCTCACTCTTCCTTCTCTCCCTCACCCTTCCTTCCTTCTCTCCCTCACTCTTCCTTCTCTCCCTCACTCTTCCTTCCTTCTCTCCCCCTCACCCTTCCTTCCTTCTCACCCTCACCCTTCCTTCCTTCTCTCCCTCACTCTTCCTTCCTTCTCTCCCTCACCCTTCCTTCCTTCTCTCCCTCACTCTTCCTTCCCTCCCTCACCCTTCCTTCCTTCTCTCCCTCACCCTTCCTTCCTTCTCTCCCTCACTCTTCCTTCCCTCCCTCACCCTTCCTTCCTTCTCTCCCTCACTCTTCCTTCTCTCCCTCACTCTTCCTTCCCTCCCTCACCCTTCCTTCCTTCTCTCCCTCACTCTTCCTTCTCTCCCTCACCCTTCCTTCCTTCCTTCCCTCCCTCACCCTTCCTTCCTTCTCTCCCTCACTCTTCCTTCTCTCCCTCACCCTTCCTTCCTTCTCTCCCTCACCCTTCCTTCCTTCTCTCCCTCACCCTTCCTTCCCTCCCTCACCCTTCCTTCCTTCTCTCCCTCACTCTTCCTTCCCTCCCTCACCCTTCCTTCCTTCTCTCCCTCACTCTTCCTTCCCTCCCTCACCCTTCCTTCCTTCTCTCCCTCACCCTTCCTTCCTTCTCTCCCCCTCACCCTTCCTTCCTTCTCTCCCTCACCCTTCCTTCCTTCTCTCCCTCACTCTTCCTTCTCTCCCTCACCCTTCCTTCCTTCTCTCCCTCACTCTTCCTTCTCTCCCTCACTCTTCCTTCCCTCCCTCACCCTTCCTTCCTTCTCTCCCCCTTCCTTCCTTCTCTCCCTCACTCTTCCTTCTCTCCCTCACCCTTCCTTCCTTCCTTCCCTCCCTCACCCTTCCTTCCTTCTCTCCCTCACTCTTCCTTCTCTCCCTCACCCTTCCTTCCTTCTCTCCCTCACCCTTCCTTCCTTCTCTCCCTCACCCTTCCTTCCCTCCCTCACCCTTCCTTCCTTCTCTCCCTCACCCTTCCTTCCTTCTCTCCCTCACCCTTCCTTCCTTCTCTCCCTCACTCTTCCTTCTCTCCCTCACTCTTCCTTCTCTCCCCCTCACCAACAAGGTCAGGGAGGGGAGCGTTGTTAGGTAGGTTGGGGGGTTACCTGAGCAGCCGAGCCTGGGTCAACTCAGGTCAGGTCAAGCAGTGCGTCTTTAATGTTCCCCCTCTCTCTTCCTCCCCCTCTCACCCTCCTCCCCCCTCTCCTCCCCCTCGCCTCCTCTCCCCTCTCCAGTCCTCTCCTCCCCCTCGCCTCCTCTCCCCTCTCCAGTCCTCTCCTCCCCCTCGCCTCCTCTCCTCTCCAGTCCTCTCCTCCCCC
>CAUDMG010001333.1:1684805-1687305 GCA_958450375.1 Homarus gammarus
CATATTTAGGGGTGAGTTGTTGTACTAGCAAGTTAATGGAGCATATTTAGGGGTGAGTTGTTGTACTAGCAAGTTAATGGAGCATATTTAGGGGTGAGTTGTTGTACTAGCAAGTTAATGGAGCATATTTAGGGGTGAGTTGTTGTACTAGCAAGTTAATGGAGCATATTTAGGGGTGAGTAGTTGTACTAGCAAGTTAATGGAGCATATTTAGGGGTGAGTAGTAGTACTAGCAAGTTAATGGAGCATATTTTGGGGTAAGTAGTAGTACTAGCAAGTTAATGGAGCATATTTAGGGGTGAGTTGTTGTACTAGCAAGTTAATGGAGCATATTTAGGGGTGAGTTGTTGTACTAGCAAGTTAATGGAGCATATTTAGGGGTAAGTAGTGGTACTAGCAAGTTAATGGAGCATATTTAGGGGTGAGTAGTAGTACTAGCAAGTTAATGGAGCATATTTAGGGGTGAGTGGAGGTACTAGCAAGTTAATGGAGCATATTTAGAAGCGAGTAGTTGTACTAGCAAGTTAATGGTATATAGTGGCGTATTTGCCCAGAAAATTATATAAAACAGCAACATTTTGATCGGGCGATGATGGAGGTAAGAGAGAGAGAGAGAGAGAGAGAGAGAGAGAGAGAGAGAGAGAGAGAGAGAGAGAGAGAGAGAGAGAGAGAGAGAGAGAGAGAGAGAGAGAGAGAGAGAGAGAGTTTAAAGTTGTGCTGTCGTGTGTGTGAGGAGAGGTCAGCGAGGGGCTACACAGGCACATAGTGGAGGACAATTGCCAACCTGCAGCCTGACAACTTCCAACACAACCATAACAACATGAGGATGGAAGACACTGCAGCGGGTCCATACTGAGCAGTCCCGTTTACACCCAACCCCTATCACTCATATATCCACCCAACCTACAGTGTTTGAAGCTGTCCAGCGTATTAGAGTTAATGATGATGTTTGGTAACTTGTTCCACTCATCCACTACTCTATTTCCAAACCAATGTTTACCTATTTCGCGCCTAAATCTGAATTTGTCTAATTTAAAACCATTGTTACGAGTTCGCTCCTGGTTGGATAGTTTGAGTACCTTTGTTATATCACCTTTGTTTAGCGGTGACTTCCATTTATACACCTCTATCATATCGCCCCTCACTGTACGTCTCTCGAGGGAGTGCAAATCAAGATGCTCTAACCTGTCTCTGTACTCAAGGCTCCTAATGCCCGGGATCAGTCTTATTCTATATCCATTCTGCAGTACGGTGACCAGAACTGAGCCGCGTAATCCAAGTGAGGTCTCACAAGCACAAGATATAGTTTTAGGATGACCTCGCTAGTCTTGTAACTAACACTCCTTGTTAGCCTTGTTTAGAGCAAAAACACATTGTTTACTTGGCTTAAGATTCCTATTGATCATTACTCCTAAATCTTTCTCACAGTCGGATTTCTCCATAACATCGTTGTTCATCTGGTATCTGGTTTCTCTGTTTACATCTCCTATACTAAGCACTGTACATTTGTCCACATTAAATTCATCTGACATTTTTCAGACCATTGGAAAAATTTGTCTAGATCTTCCTGTAGTTTTGTGGAGTCCTCGACAGATTTATTTACTCGCCCTATTTTGGTGTCGTCAGCAAATTTACTTATGTTGCTGCCTACGGCTTCATCGATGTCGCTTATGTACGTGTTGGGCTCAAAGACCAAATTCGTCCAATGAGCAAAAAAAACCCGACCACAAAGAGTTCTGGACACAGAAAGCGAAATTCACGTTGTGGGTTACTCCAAAATAGCCACAACGTGTTCTGGTAGGTTAGGTTATGTTAAGTGAAATCGCATTCTGGCAACATTACTATTGACACATCGCGTTGTGGATGAAAACTTGGCACCCACATAACCTCCACAAACACAACACAGGGTCGGGTCAGGTTAGGTTAGGTTAGGTTATGTTAAGTGAAATCGCATTCTGGCAACATTACTATTGACACATCGCGTTGTGGATGAAAACTTGGCACCCACAACACCTCCACAAACACAACACTATACGGACATCAGGTGGGTGTCGGCAGGTGACCCACAAGAAACTGTCACGTGAGTATGGTGATGAGCGGGGGTCCACCTGTGTATGGGGGGGGGGGGGGGGGGGGAGCTAATGATCCAGAAAGGGTTAATGATACCCCTCCCCCCCCCCACCCCTCTCCTTCCCTACCAGCCTCTGTCTACCGCCTCCCCCCCCCCCCTTCTCTTTCACTACCAGGTGAGGGAGTAACACACTGTCAACAGGCACTACAGGTAACGACTCTAGTGATCACCTAAGGAATAACCACCCAACCTTATCTCAACCTAGACATTAGCCACCCTAACCTAACCTAACCTAACCTAACCAAATCAAACCTATCCTATCCTTCCCTACCTTCAGCATACCTAACCTAACCTAACCTACCCTAACCTAACCCAACCTAACTTAACCTAACCTACCCTAACCCAACCTAACCTAACCCAACCTAACCT
>CAUDMG010001333.1:1689805-1937305 GCA_958450375.1 Homarus gammarus
TACACTCCTGCACCACACTCCTGCACCACACTCCTCCTGCACAACACTCCTCCTGCACTACACTCCTGCACCACACTCCTCCTGCACCACACTCCTCCTGCACCACACTCCTGCACTACACTCCTCCTGCACCACACTCCTTCTGCACCACACTCCTGCGCCACACTCCTCCTGCACCACACTCCTGCACCACACTCCTCCTGCACCACACTCCTCCTGCACCACACTCCTGCACCACACTCCTCCTGCACCACACTCCTGCACTACACTCCTCCTGCACCACACTCCTGCACTACACTCCTCCTGCACCACACTCCTGCACCACACTCCTCCTGCACCACACTCCTGCACCACACTCCTCCTGCACCACACTCCTGCACCACACTCCTCCTGCACCACACTCCTGCACTACACTCCTCCTGCACCACACTCCTGCACTACACTCCTCCTGCACCACACTCCTCCTGCACCACACTCCTCCTGCACCACACTCCTGCACCACACTCCTCCTGCACCACACTCTGCACCACACTCCTCCTGCACCACACTCCTGCACCACACTCCTCCTGCACCACACTCCTGCACTACACTCCTCCTGCACCACACTCCTGCACCACACTCCTGCACCACACTCTGCACCACACTCCTCCTGCACCACACTCCTCCTGCACCACACTCCTGCTGCACCACACTCCTCCTGCACCACACTCCTGCTGCACCACACTCCTCCTGCACCACACTCCTCCTGCACCACACTCCTGCACCATACTTCTGCACCACACTCCTCCTGCACCACACTCCTCCTGCACCACACTCCTCCTGCACCACACTCCTCCTGCACCACACTCCTCCTGCACCATACTTCTGCACCACACTCCTCCTGCACCACACTCCTGCGCCACACTCCTCCACCGCCTAATCAACCAGTCACCACCTCCACCATGTGGTGGGATGAAATCCTAAACAAGGTTCTTGAAACTCCAAAGCACGAGCAGTAGATATATTCCATAAGTAGTACAAGACTTGGCAGGATAACCAACAGGTACAGAAAAACAGGGACAAGCAAAAGGGACTCCGTGCCGTAGCCAGGCCGAAGCCGATCTGAGGGAAGTTAGCTAGCTAGGCAGGGAGAGTTGCTAGACATTACTAGGACAATAAATGAGGTCTTCTAGTTACTCGACTAGCGCGGTACAGACATAGTACATCGGTACATAGTAAGTGAACATAGGCATTAGACATAAGCATAGATATCAGGCATGCTATAATAATATGTAGTAATACAGACATGTGAATAAATGGTACAATGAATGGTAACAGAGTCCTGCCGTCAGGCGTGTTCACATATCTTGGTATTTCCATATCTATACACACCATACAGGGAGTAACACACTTCACCTGGAACACTGTGGTTATATTTAGCAACACTTGTGGGGCTACTCTCTCTCTCTCTCTCTCTCTCTCTCTCTCTCTCTCTCTCTCTCTCTCTCTCTCTCTCATGAATAACTGGGCTTAGGGGATATATATGTGTGTGTGTGTGTGTGTGAATCACCACTACAGGTGATCATCCCTATCACAGGAGAGAGAGAGAGAGGTGGGGGGGGGGGGGGCATGCATTAACTCAAGGTTGTAAGGTAGAGCATAAATTAGTAAACAAACCCGTCTCTAACCTCACAGCCATTAATTAAGCCAGCGTTCTCTCAGGTAACTACCGTAACTCCCTAATAACCTCGTTAAAGTCAAGGTATAGCTCCTGATTGGACACACACACACACACATGACCCCTGACATTACTGGACCAGCACACTTGTATGTTATGAGGGTGTACACACACATCGGTCAGTGGTACTCCAAGGTAAAAGATCTCTGTGGTCTCAACCATCAGTCTCCCACACTTCCTTTCATCTCACATTTACCTAGTGAGGAGGCAGGTGAGATAATTAATAACCACTTTGCTACCATATGTCATACCATACCCAGTCTTGACCTCACTCTCCTCCCGGCTTACTTACCTTCCCCCTCCCCCCTCCCAGTGTTCAACCATATGAAATCGGCAACAAACTCCTGAAATTTAAATCCAAACGCTGCACGACCCCAATTGACCTCCCAATCAAAATATACAAGGAGTTTGCAGTCGAGCTTGCCACCCCCCTCTGTTCTATTATTAATGCTTCCCTCAGACAAAGCAAATGCCCTAATGAATGGAAAACCGCATATGTCACCCCCATCCCCAAAGTCACCACCCCACAGTCCCCTAACGTCCTCAGGCCGGTTGCCATTACCCCCATACCCAGTCTACTCTGTAAGGACTTTGTTTTTGAGTGGGCATTTGCCAGAATCTATCAGTCAATTGATCCATAGCAATTTGGCAATATGAGGACCTCCTCTACATCACACTGTTTAGTGAGCTTTCTGGATTCTCTGCACAAAAACCTGCAGAAACGTAAGACATCACTGGCCGTTGCCCTTGTTGACTTCAGGAAGGCCTTTGACCTTGTTGATCACTGCACTGTTATCAACAAGGCCATTGCACTTGGGCTGCCCACCAACCTGGTCTCATGGCTCACTGATTTCTTGAGTGGACGTAGTCAGGCAGTGAGGTAGTAGGGCTCAGTCTCCATATTCCAACACCTCATCTGCGGTGATCCCCAGGGGACCAAGATGGGACCACTGTACTTCCTCATCCTGATCAACCCGCGCTATCAGACACTCCTCACAGGTAGAAGTACGTGGGGGTTTCAGTGGACAACACCGCACCAGACTACTCATCGCTACAAGGCACCCTGGACAGGCTACAGGCATGGACTACGGAGAACAAGGTCACCATCAACCACACCAAAACCGTAGTCATGTACATCAATACCGCCACCACTCCAGTGCAAGCCCCAGCAGTCACGGTGGGTGCCCATCCTCTCCAGCTGGTGCAGTCTGCCAAACTCCTGGGTGTAACTATAGACAACAAACTTGACTGGAAGGCCCTTGTAAACAACACAGTCAAGGCAGCCTCGTACCGTCTCTACATGCTACGACGACTTGGGTCACTTGGGACACCCACGCCAGAGCTGAGGACCATCTACAACGCCTTTATTCTCCCCAAACTAACGTATGCGTCACCAGCCTGGTCGTCTTCTCTCAACTCCACCCAACAACGTCAGCTAGAGAAGGTACAGAAAAGGGCCTGCAGAATCATGCTCGGCACAGAATACTCCGGCTACACCAACGCTCTCTCCACCCTGGAAATGCCATCCCTCAGTGACCTCCACCACCAAGCACTGGAAAGGTTTGGAAGCCAACTAATGCACCATCCTCGTCATCGCCACCTACTGCCACCAGCAGTCCCCCACCCACCTCGCGCAGTCCGCCACTACAACAAAATTCAGCCCATAAGAGCCCGCACCGATAGATATAAGAACAGCACCATCCCATCTATTGTTAAAATAATAAACAACTCCTGATTTATGTACTGCACAGCCCTGTAAATGTATTCAATGCATATTATATCATTATGTCTAAATCACATGTAAGTCTGTATATTGTGAGCCACCGACTGAAACTCTATAAATAAACAGTTTGTTATTATTACCACACACACACACACACCAAATTTAGCTGAAATCCATCTTTTTTCTACTTCTCGACGGACGCACTGCTACGGCTTTACTAACGAGGACGAGGTCGAGTACAAACCTACCGTACTCGAGGAACAGGTCATAACCCCACGAGTACAACACTATCGTACTCAAAGGATAAAGTCATTGTAATGAGGGGGGGGATGTGGGACTGTAATCAAGGAGGTTGCCACTGTACTCAAGATTATATCATTGTATCAAGGAGGATATATCACTGAACTCAAGGAGGACACATCACTGTATTCAAGGAGGACACATCACTGTACTCAAGAAGGATATATCACTGTACTCAAGGAGGATATATCACTGTACTCAAGGACACATCACTGTACTCAAGGAGGACACAGCACTGTTCTCAAGATTATATCACTGTACTCAAGGAAATTATATCATTGTACTCACTACTCAAGGAGGATACATCACTGTACTCAATATATTAAGTCATCGTACTCAATATATTAAACCATCGTACTCATTGCGTGGAGACATTACGCAGACACTCAGCAGGGTCTGGCGTTTGCTGTGACTGATTTCCGGAGCATTCATGGATGGCGCCACACTCCAGCCGTCATGAATACACGGGTTCGATCCCCGCCACGTATTATTAATTACGACCCACCTGAAGATTAACCACCCTATATGGGGGGGGGGGAGGTTAGGTCGGATTAGGTTGACACAGTGTTGGGTTGAGACAGTGTTGGGTTGACACAGTGTTGGGTTGACACAGTGTTGGGTTGACACAGTGTAGGGTTGACACAGTGTTGGGTTGAGACAGTGTTGGGTTGAGACAGTGTTGGGTTGAGACAGTATTGGGTTGAGACTGTGTTGGGTTGAGACTGTGTTGGGTTGAGACTGTGTTGGGTTGACACAGTGTTGGGTTGAGACTGTGTTGGGATGAGACTGAGTTGGGTTGAGACTGTGTTGGGTTGACACAGTGTTGGGTTGACACTTTGTTGGGTTGACAGTGTTGGGTTGACACAGTGTTGGGTTGAGACAGTGTTGGGTTGACACTTTGTTGGGTTGAGACAGTGTTGTGTTGACACAGTGTTGGGTTGAGACAGTGTTGGGTTGAGACAGTGTTGGGTTGACACAGTGTTGGGTTGACACAGTGTTGGGTTGAGACAGTGTAGGGTTGAGACAGTGTTGGGTTGAGACAGTGTTGGGTTGACAAAGTGTTGGGTTGAGACTGTGTTGGGTTGAGACAGTGTTGGGCTGAGACTGTGTTGGGCTGAGACAGTGTTGGGTTGAGACTGTGTTGGGTTGACAGTGTTGGGTTGAGACTGTGTTGGGTTGAGACTGTGTTGGGCTGAGACTGTGTTGGGTTGAGACTGTGTTGGGTTGACACAGTGTTGGGTTGAGACTGTGTTGGGTTGACAGTGTTGGGTTGAGACTGTGCTGGGTTGACACAGTGTTGGGTTGACACAGTGTTGGGTTGACACAGTGTTGGGCTGAGACAGTGTTGGGCTGAGACAGTGTTGGGCTGAGACAGTGTTGGGTTGAGACTGTGTTGGGTTGAGACTGTGTTGGGTTGAGACTGTGTTGGGTTGAGACTGTGTTGGGTTGAGACTGAGTTGGGTTGAGACTGTGTTGGGTTGACACAGGGTTGGGTTGAGACTGAGTTGGGTTGAGACTGTGTTGGGTTGAGACTGTGTTGGGTTGAGACAGTGTTGGGATGAGACTGTGTTGGGTTGAGACTGTGTTGGGTTGAGACAGTGTTGGGTTAAGACTGTGTTGGGTTGAGACTGTGCTGGGTTGACACAGTGTTGGGTTGACACAGTGTTGGGTTGACACAGTGTTGGGTTGAGACTGTGCTGGGTTGACACAGTGTTGGGTTGACACAGTGTTGGGTTGAGACTGTGTTGGGTTGAGACTGTTGGGTTGACACAGTGTTGGGTTGACACAGTGTTGGGTTGACACAGTGTTGGGTTGACACAGTGTTGGGTTGAGACAGTGTTGGGTTGAGACTGTGTTGGGTTGACACAGTGTTGGGTTGACACAGTGTTGGGTTGACACAGTGTTGGGTTGAGACAGTGTAGGGTTGAGACAGTGTTGGGTTGACACTTTGTTGGGTTGAGACAGTTTGGGTTGAGACAGTGTTAGGTTGACACAGTGTTGGGTTGAGACAGTGTTGGGTTGACACTTTGTTGGGTTGAGACAGTGTTGGGTTGAGACAGTGTTGGGTTGAGACAGTGTTGGGTTGAGACTTTGTTGGGTTGAGACTGTGTTGGGTTGAGACTGTGTTGGGTTGACACAGTATTGGGTTGAGACAGTGTTGGGTTGAGACAGTGTTGGGTTGACACAGTGTTGGGTTGAGACAGTGTTGGGTTGACACAGTGTTGGGTTGAGACAGTGTTGGGTTAAGACTGTGTTGGGTTGACACAGTGTTGGGTTGACACAGTGTTGGGTTGACACAGTGTTGGGTTGAGACAGTGTTGGGTTGACACTTTGTTGGGTTGAGACAGTGTTGTGTTGACACAGTGTTGGGTTGAGACAGTGTTGGGTTGAGACAGTGTTGGGTTGAGACAGTGTTGGGTTGAGACAGTGATGGGTTGAGACAGTGTTGGGTTGAGACAGTGTTGGGTTGAGACAGTGTTGGGTTGAGACAGTGTTGGGTTGACACAGTGTAGGGTTGAGACAGTGTTGGGTTGAGACAGTGTTGGGTTGAGACTGTGTTGGGTTGAGACTGTGTTGGGTTGAGACTGTGTTGGGTTGACACAGTATTGGGTTGAGACAGTGTTGGGTTGAGACAGTGTTGGGTTGAGACAGTGTTGGGTTGAGACAGTGTTGGGTTGAGAAGTGTTGGGTTGACACAGTGTTGGGTTGAGACAGTGTTGGGTTGAGACAGTGTTGGGTTGACACTTTGTTGGGTTGAGACAGTGTTGTGTTGACACAGTGTTGGGTTGAGACAGTGTTGGGTTGAGACAGTGTTGGGTTGAGACAGTGTTGGGTTGAGACAGTGTTGGGTTGACACAGTGTAGGGTTGAGACAGTGTTGGGTTGAGACAGTGTTGGGTTGACACAGTGTAGGGTTGAGACAGTGTAGGGTTGAGACAGTGTTGGGTTGAGACAGTGTTGGGTTGACACAGTGTTGGGTTGACACAGTGTTGGGTTGAGACTGTGTTGGGTTGAGACTGTGTTGGGTTGAGACAGTGTTGGGTTGAGACAGTGTTGGGTTGACACAGCGTTGGGTTGACACTTTGTTGGGTTGGCACAGTGTTGGGTTGACACAGTGTTGGGTTGAGACAGTGTTGGGTTGACACAGTGTTGGGTTGACACAGTGTTGGGTTGAGACTGTGTTGGTTGAGACTGTGTTGGGTTGAGACTGTGTTGGGTTGAGACTGTGTTGGGTTGAGACAGTGTTGGGTTGACACAGTGTTGGGTTGAGACTGTGTTGGGTTGAGACTGTGTTGGGTTGACACAGTGTTGGGTTGAGACAGTATTGGGTTGACACTTTGTTGGGTTGAGACAGTGTTGGGTTGAGACAATGTTGGGTTGACACAGTGTTGGGTTGAGACAGTGTTGGGTTGAGACAGTGTTGGGTTGACACTTTGTTGGGTTGAGACTGTGTTGGGTTGAGACAGTGTTGGGTTGAGACAGTGTTGGGTTGAGACTTTGTTGGGTTGAGACAGTGTTGGGTTGACACTTTGTTGGGTTGAGACAGTGTTGGGTTGAGACAGTGTTGGGTTGAGACAGTGTTGGGTTGAGACAGTGTAGTGTTGACACAGTGTAGGGTTGAGACAGTGTTGGGTTGAGACAGTGTAGGGTTGAGACAGTGTAGGGTTGAGACAGAGTTGGGTTGAGACAGTGTTGGGTTGAGACAGTGTAGTGTTGACACAGTGTAGGGTTGAGACAGTGTTGGGTTGAGACAGTGTAGTGTTGACACAGTGTAGGGTTGAGACAGTGTTGGGTTGAGACAGAGTTGGGTTGAGACAGTGTAGGGTTGAGACAGAGTTGGGTTGACACTTTGTTGGGTTGAGACAGTGTTGGGTTGACACAGTGTTTGGTTGAGACAGTGTTGGGTTGAGACAGTGTTGGGTTGACACAGTGTAGGGTTGACACAGTGTAGGGTTGAGACAGTGTTGGGTTGAGACAGTGTTGGGTTGAGTAGAATTGAATTGAGTTAGCTTAAGAGAGAGAGAGAGAGAGAGAGAGAGAGAGAGAGAGAGAGAGAGAGAGAGAGAGAGAGAGAGAACGACGTTGTTTATATACCGTGTCAAGTGGTTCACCAGGCACAGAGAGAGAGTGTGAGGGGGAGAGGGGGAGGGGGGACAGGCGGATCTAGCCCTTCCCCTCAGTATATCCTGTAGTGGGGTGATGTGTGAGAGGGGGGGAGGTGTGAGAAGGGGGGAGGTGTGAGAAGGGGGGAGGTGTGAGAGGGGGGAGGTGTGAGAGGGGTGGAGGTGTGAGAGGGGGGGAGGTGTGAGAGGGGGGAGGTGTGAGAGGGGGGAGGTGTGAGAGGGGGGAGGTGTGAGAGGGGGGAGGTGTGAGAGGGGGGAGGTGTGAGAAGGGGGAGGTGTGAGAAGGGGGAGGGGTGAGAGGGGGAGGGGTGAGAGGGGGGAGGTGTGAGAGGGGGGGAGGTGTGAGAGGGGGGGAGGTGTGAGAGGGGGGAGGGGAAGGGGTTTACTCCTCAATCAGTGGTGTACCTCCCCCCAGGTCACCCCACTCCCCTTCAAACCTGACAGTACATGACGGCCTAAAATATAAGATCCTCCAATTCCCACCAACATTGAGAAGCTGCTTTGCAACTTTGACGGCAGAAATGCTAGACTGAGGGTAGGACTACACACAGGAGAGACCTTCCCACTCATGAGCGGAGTCCCTCAGGGGAGCGTTCTCTCCCCCACCCTATATATTATCTGCACAAGTGACGCCCCGCCTCCCACTAGAATAGGTAACGAAGATATTATGTATACAGATGACATCACTCAAATACCAACACATCAAGGAAAATCGTGAGCGCTACAGGTCGACAACACCAGGCGGGAATTAGAAAGGGTAAATAATTACGAAAAATAATGGAAAATCCAAAACAGTCTCCCGAAATTCACAGTGATACCCTTATGGAGAAGGAAAACCCATCCATTAGTAACCAATAATGCCCAGAGAGAATACAAAGGCAGAGGCACCCTCCTGGGCCTGAATATATCCACGACAGGTTACTCCCATCATGCCCACACCAGGAAGGAAAAGGCAAGAAGGGAGCTGAGAAAACTATACCGCTTTAAAGCGCTTCCTGAGAAAATAAAACTCCGCCTGGTGACATCATTTATCACACCGATATTAACTTACCCAGCAGTACCTCTTCATACTATGAGTACCACTCAAATATTAAAATTACAGGTGGTCCAAAATGAAGCAATAAGATTCGTCACAGGTGAAAGATATCCCTTCACCAGAACCACAGCCGAGATACATAGAGACCTGAGAATAAAACCCATCAACCAGCAGCTGCACACACTGGCCAGCAGAGTCTGGCACAAGATAGAACGATCTGAGCAAGAACTCCTTCAAAGACTCCCACCAGATAACGACAACAACCATACATGGTTCCCAAAAAGTTACCAAATCTCAAAAGGTCCATTACCACCCTCGACCTATACGGCCAGGCAATAGACAACCTCCCTAGACCAGCATCCGCCAGTAGGGTCGGCGGAATATGAAATAAGGCCCTTAAAACACCCATATATGGGACAGGGTAGGATGTCTAGTGCCTGTACCGACAGACAATAACTAACCCATGACACAACCCTAACACCATTACCTTAGCGAGGCGGTCAGCCCGCCCTCTCTTACCTCCTCCTAAACTTCTTCAATCTCCGCACTATAACTTCCTGCCCCCACCTCTAGTCTTCCTTCACCTCTCCTTTGTCTACAAAAAAAAAATTAACCTAACCTACCAATGACCTAACCTAACCACAGAGACAGAAGGACGAACAGAGAGACAGAGGGACGAACAGAGAGACAGAGGGACGAACAGAGAGACAGAGGGACGAACAGAGGGACGAACAGAGAGAGACAGGGGGACGAACAGAGACAGACAGGGGGACGAACAGAGAGACAGGGGGACGAACAGAGAGACAGGGGGACGAACAGAGAGACAGAGGGACGAACAGAGAGACAGAGGGACGAACAGAAAGAGACAGGGGGACGAACAGAGAGAGACAGGGGGACGAACAGAGACAGACAGGGGGACGGACAGAGAGACAGGGGGACGAACAGAGAGACAGGGGGACGAACAGAGAGACAGAGGGACGAACAGAGAGACAGAGGGACGAACAGAGAGAGACAGGGGGACGAACAGAGAGAGACAGGGGGACGAACAGAGACAGACAGGGGGACGAACAGAGACAAACAGGGGGACGGACAGAGAGACAGGGGGACGAACAGAGAGACAGGGGGACGGACAGAGGGACGAACAGAGAGACAGAGGGACGAACAGAGAGACAGACAGAGGGACGAACAGAGAGACAGACAGAGGGACGAACAGAGAGACAAAGGGACGAACAGAGAGACAGAGGGACGGACAGAGGGACGAACAGAGACAGACAGAGGGACGAACAGAGACAGACAGAGGGACGAACAGAGAGACAGACAGACGGGACGAACAGAGAGACAGACAGACGGGACGAACAGAGAGACAGAGGGACGAACAGAGAGACAGAGGGACGAACAGAGACAGACAGAGGGACGAACAGAGACAGACAGAGGGACGAACAGAGAGACAGAGGGACGAACAGAGAGACAGACAGACGGGACGAACAGAGAGACAGAGGGACGAACAGAGACAGAGGGATGAACAGAGAGACAGAGGGACGAACAGAGAGACAGAGGGACGAACAGAGAGACAGAGGGACGAACAGAGAGAGACAGAGGGACGAACAGAGAGACAGAGGGACGAACAGAAAGATAGATAGACGGGACGAACAGACAGAGGGACGGACAGAGAGACAGACAGACGGGCAGAGACAGAGAAGGATGGACAGACAGAGGGACGGGCAGAGGAACGAAAAGTGACAGACAGACGGGCAGAGAGACAGACAGAGGGATGGACAGAGAGAGAGACAGACAGACGGGCAGAGAGAGACAGGGACGGACAGAGGGACGAACAGAGACAGATAATAATGAGATAACTCCCCCATGAACAATAATTATCTACACCATTCAGTTACATTATGAAGAACATGTATGAGTTAACGAGCTGCATGACCCAGTGTTTAAGGTGTAGAAGCTGTCGCCAACACAACAACCACACCCTAAGTTAACGAGCTGCATGACCCAGTGTTTAAGGTGTAGAAGCTGTCGCCAACACAACAACCACACCCTAAGTTAACGAGCTGCATGACCCAGTGTTTAAGGTATAGAAGCTGTCACCAACACAACAACCACACCCTGAGTTAACGAGCTACATGACCCAGTGTTTAAGGTGTAGAAGCTGTCGCCAACACAACAACCACACCCTGAGTTAACGAGCTGCATGACCCAGTGTTTAAGGTGTAGAAGCTGTCGCCAACACAACAACCACACCCTGAGTTAACGAGCTGCATGACACAGTGTTTAAGGTGTAGAAGCTGTCGCCAACACAACAACCACACCCCGAGTTAACGAGCTGCATGACCCAGTGTTTAAGGTGTAGAAGCTGTCGCCAACACAACACCCACAACCTAAGTTAACGAGCTGCATAACCCAGTGTTTAAGGTGTAGAAGCTGTCGCCAACACAACAACCACACCCTGAGTTAACGAGCTGCATGACCCAGTGTTTAAGGTGTAGAAGCTGTCCCCAACACGACAACCACACCCTGAGTTAACGAGCTGCATGACCCACTGTTTAAGGTGTAGAAGCTGTCGCCAACACAACAACCACACCCTGAGTTAACGAGCTGCATGACCCACTGTTTAAGGTGTAGAAGCTGTCGCCAACACAACAACCACACCCTGAGTTAACGAGCTGCATGACCCAGAGTTTAAGGTGTAGAAGCTGTCCCCAACACAACAACCACACCCTAAGTTAACGAGCTGCATGACCCAGTGTTTAAGGTATAGAAGCTGTCGCCAACACAACAACCACACCCTGAGTTAACAAGCTGCATGACCCAGTGTTTAAGGTGTAGAAGCTGTCGCCAACACAACAACCACACCCTAAGTTAACGAGCTGCATGACCCAGTGTTTAAGGTGTAGAAGCTGTCCCCAACACAACAACCACACCCTGAGTTAACGAGCTGCATGACCCACTGTTTAAGGTGTAGAAGCTGTCGCCAACACAACAACCACACCCTGAGTTAACGAGCTGCATGACCCAGAGTTTAAGGTATAGAAGCTGTCGCCAACACAACAACCACACCTTAAGTTAACGAGCTGCATGACCCAGTGTTTAAGGTGTAGAAGCTGTCGCCAACACAACAACCACACCCTAAGTTAACGAGCTGCATGACCCAGTGTTTAAGGTATAGAAGCTGTCGCCAACACAACAACCACACCCTAAGTTAACGAGCTGCATGACCCAGTGTTTAAGGTGTAGAAGCTGTCGCCAACACAACAACCACACCCTGAGTTAACGAGCTGCATGACCCAGTGTTTAAGGTGTAGAAGCTGTCCCCAACACAACAACCACACCCTAAGTTAACGAGCTGCATGACCCAGTGTTTAAGGTGTAGAAGCTGTCGCCAACACAACAACCACACCCTGAGTTAACGAGCTGCATGACCCAGTGTTTAAGGTGTAGAAGCTGTCACCAACACAACAACCACACCCTGAGTTAACGAGCTGCATGACCCAGTGTTTAAGGTGTAGAAGCTGTCGCCAACACAACAACCACACCCGAGTTAACGAGCTGCATGACCCAGTGTTTAAGGTGTCACCAACACAACAACCACACCCTGAGTTAACGAGCTGCATGACCCAGTGTTTAAGGTGTAGAAGCTGTCGCCAACACAACAACCACACCCCGAGTTAACGAGCTGCATGACCCAGTGTTTAAGGTGTAGAAGCTGTCGCCAACACAACAACCACACCTTAAGTTAACGAGCTGCATGACCCAGTGTTTAAGGTATAGAAGCTGTCGCCAACGCAACAACCACACCCTAAGTTAACGAGCTGCATGACCCAGTGTTTTAGGTGTAGAAGCTGTCGCCAACACAACAACCACACCCCGAGTTAACGAGCTGCATGACCCAGTGTTTAAGGTGTAGAAGCTGTCGCCAACACAACAACCACACCCCGAGTTAACGAGCTGCATGACCCAGTGTTTAAGGTGTAGAAGCTGTCGCCAACACAACAACCACACCCTGAGTTAACGAACTGTTTAAGGTATAGAAGCTGTCGCCAACACAACAACCACACCCTGAGTTAACGAGCTGCATGACCCGGTGTTTAAGGTGTAGAAGCTGTCGCCAACACAACAACCACACCCTAAGTTAACGAGCTGCATGACCCAGTGTTTAAGGTGTAGAAGCTGTCGCCAACACAACAACCACACCCTGAGTTAACGAGCTGCATGACCCAGTGTTTAAGGTGTAGAAGCTGTCGCCAACACAACAACCACACCCTGAGTTAACGAGCTGCATGACCTACTGTCAAGGAATAGTCCGAGAAGACCGGACAACTCGCCAGCTGCACTGGCTGACCATTACCCCGGAACACGATCCACAAATCGATTAACATTCAGGTCCCCAATTACTGCTGGGTAGACAGAGGCAAATGGCGTAAAGAAACTTGCCCATAGTTTCACCTTGCCCGGGGATCGAACCTGGGTCCACTCGCTTGTGAGGCGAGGATGCTGACTATTACACCACAGGTCGCACATCGTGTACGTACACACACACACACACACACACACACACACACGTCAAAATAAACAGTCCAATCTCTGAACACAAACCCTTCCTTTCTCCTCCCCCTCCGTGTCTCACCCTCCTCCCTGCCTCTCCCCCCGTCTCACCCCTCCCTGTCACATCCCCCTCCCTGTCTCACCCCCCGTCTCACTCTTCCTCCCTGTCTCACTCCCCCCCTGTCTCACTCCCCCCTGTCTCATCCCCCTCCCTGTCTCACCTTCCCCCTGTCTCACCCCCCCCTGTCTCACTCCCCCCTGTCTCATCCCCCTCCCTGTCTCACCTTCCCCCTGTCTCACTCTCCCTTCTCCTCTCTCTCTAAAATTCCCCAAAGACATGTGGAAAAAATCGATTCCAATTTGGGCCGAGAGAGAGAGAGAGAGAGAGAGAGAGAGAGAGAGAGAGAGAGAGAGAGAGAGAGAGAGAGAGACGCCTATAACTGCACACCAGCCACCAATTTTAATTAACTTGGTGGTGTCAGGTGCCCGTGTGAATCATTCAGGGGGAGAGGAATCATTCAGGGGGAGAGGAATCATTCAGGGGAGAGGAATCATTCAGGGGGAGAGGAATCATTCAGGGGGAGAGGAATCATACAGGGGGAGGAATCATTCAGGGGAGAGGAATCATACAGGGGAGAGGAATCATACAGGGGAGAGGAATCATTCAGGGGGAGAGGAATCATTCAGGGGGAGAGGAATCATACAGGGGGAGGAATCATTCAGGGGAGAGGAATCATACAGGGAGAGGAATCATACAGGGGAGAGGAATCATTCAGGGGGAGAGGAATCATACAGGGGAGAGGAATCATACAGGGGAGAGGAATCATTCAGGGGGAGAGGAATCATACAGGGGAGAGGAATCATACAGGGGAGAGGAATCATACAGGGGAGAGGAATCATTCAGGGGGAGAGGAATCATACAGGGGAGAGGAATCATACAGGGGAGAGGAATCATTAAGGGGGAGAGGAATCATACAGGGGAGAGGAATCATTCAGGGGGAGAGGAATCATTCAGGGGGAGAGGAATCATTCAGGGGGAGAGGAATCATACAGGGGGGAGGAATCATTCAGGGGGAGAGGAATCATACAGGGGAGAGGAATCATTCAGGGGGAGAGGAATCATTCAGGGGGAGAGGAATCATTCAGGGGAGAGGAATCATTCAGGGGGAGAGGAATCATTCAGGGAGAGGAATCATTCAGGGGAGAGAATCATTCAGGGGGAGAGGAATCATTCAGGGGGAGAGGAATCATTCAGGGGGAGAGGAATCATTCAGGGGAGAGGAATCATTCAGGGGGAGAGGAATCATTCAGGGAGAGAGGAATCATTCAGGGGGAGAGGAATCATTCAGGGGGAGAGGAATCATTCAGGGGGAGAGGAATCATTCAGGGGGAGAGGAATCATTCAGGGGGAGAGGAATCATTCAGGGGGAGAGGAATCATTCAGGGGGAGAGGAATCATTCAGGGGGAGAGGTGTTAGGTTAGGTTTATTGACCATACATACAGGAGGGTGTGAATAATTCTATGGTAGACAGACAGACAGACATACATATATACACAAACAAACACATATGAGACAGGATTACACATACAGACACATACAGCTGAGAAGAGATGCCCCGCCCCCTCCCCAAGAGTTACAGCTGATTGGCTCTTGCGAATCTGTTCGATTTTGTCCTCAAGTAATGGTGTATTTTTAAAGGAGTTTATTAATAATCGTTGGGATGACCGTTTATGACGAGAAATATATTTAGCTAAATTATATAAAGATACATATATTCATTATTATAAACATGAGCACGTAGGAAGTTTATCAGAAATCTTGTACAAGAATTAACTGTTAAACTCTGATAACAAATTCACGCTTTCGGAGGAAGCATTTAATATATACTTACTTTTACCTACAATAAGGCAAACTAAGACAAATTACCTATCAGTTAAACCACATTATGCAAAAACAACATTTTAAAAGATCACAACCACAGTGAAACACTACACGACCTCTGAACCTTGGAGGAGTGTGGCAGACTTGGCCGTCAGCAGAGGCGGGGAATATAACTGTGAACAACTTGGTGTTACAGTGTGAGTCTGAGGGAGGAGGAGTGATAGTGAGGGAGGAGGAGTGGTAGTGAGGGAGGAGGAGTGATAGTGAGGGAGGAGGAGTGATAGTGAGGGAGGAGTGGTAGTGAGGGAGGAGGAGTGGTAGTGAGGGAGGAGGAGTGGTAGTGAGGGAGGAGTGATAGTGAGGGAGGAGGGGTAGTGAGGGAGGAGGGGTGATAGTGAGGGAGGAGGAGTGGTAGTGAGGGAGGAGGAGTGATAGTGAGGGAGGAGGAGTGATAGTGAGGGAGGAGGAGTGATAGTGAGGGAGGAGGAGTGGTAGTGAGGGAGGAGTGATAGTGAGGGAGGAGGAGTAGTGAGGGAGGAGGGGTGATAGTGAGGGAGGAGGAGTGGTAGTGAGGGAGGAGGAGTGGTAGTGAGGGAGGAGGAGTGATAGTGAGGGAGGAGTGGTAGTGAGGGAGGAGGAGTGGTAGTGAGGGAGGAGGAGTGATAGTGAGGGAGGAGTGGTAGTGAGGGAGGAGGGGTGATAGTGAGGGAGGAGGAGTGATAGTGAGGGAGGAGGAGTGGTAGTGAGGGAGGAGGAGTGGTAGTGAGGGAGGAGGAGTGATAGTGAGGGAGGAGTGGTAGTGAGGGAGGAGGGGTGATAGTGAGGGAGGAGGAGTGGTAGTGAGGGAGGAGGAGTGGTAGTGAGGGAGGAGGAGTGATAGTGAGGGAGGAGTGGTAGTGAGGGAGGAGTGGTAGTGAGGGAGGAGGAGTGGTAGTGAGGGAGGAGTGATAGTGAGGGAGGAGGAGTGGTAGTGAGGGTGGAGGAGTGATAGTGAGGGAGGAGGAGTGGTAGTGAGGGAGGAGGAGTGATAGTGAGGGAGGAGGAGTGATAGTGAGGGAGGAGGAGTGGTAGTGAGGGAGGAGTGATAGTGAGGGAGGAGGAGTGGTAGTGAGGGAGGAGGAGTGATAGTGAGGGAGGAGGAGTGGTAGTGAGGGAGGAGGAGTGATAGTGAGGGAGGAGTGGTAGTGAGGGAGGAGGGGTGATAGTGAGGGAGGAGGAGTGGTAGTGAGGGAGGAGGAGTGGTAGTGAGGGAGGAGTGATAGTGAGGGAGGAGGAGTGGTAGTGAGGGAGGAGGAGTGATAGTGAGGGAGGAGGAGTGGTAGTGAGGGAGGAGGAGTGATAGTGAGGGAGTGAGGGAGGAGTGATAGTGAGGGAGGTAGAGTGGTAGTGAGGGAGGAGGAGTGGTAGTGAGGGAGGAGGAGTGGTAGTGAGGGAGGAGGAGTGGTAGTGAGGGAGGAGGAGTGGTAGTGAGGGAGGAGTGATAGTGAGGGAGGAGGAGTGGTAGTGAGGGAGGAGTGATAGTGAGGGAGGTGGAGTGGTAGTGAGGGAGGAGGAGTGGTAGTGAGGGAGGAGGAGTGATAGTGAGGGAGGAGTGGTAGTGAGGGAGGAGGGGTGATAGTGAGGGAGGAGGAGTGGTAGTGAGGGAGGAGGAGTGGTAGTGAGGGAGGAGGAGTGGTAGTGAGGGAGGAGTGATAGTGAGGGAGGAGGAGTGGTAGTGAGGGAGGAGGAGTGATAGTGAGGGAGGAGGAGTGGTAGTGAGGGAGGAGGAGTGATAGTGAGGGAGGAGTGATAGTGAGGGAGGAGGAGTGGTAGTGAGGGAGGAGGAGTGGTAGTGAGGGAGGAGGAGTGGTAGTGAGGGAGGAGGAGTAGTGAGGGAGTGAGGGAGGAGTGATAGTGAGGGAGGAGGAGTGGTAGTGAGGGAGGAGGAGTGGTAGTGAGGGAGGAGTGAGGGGGAGGGAGTGGAGGAGGGTGAAGTGAGGGAGGAGGAGTGGTAGTGAGGGAGGAGGAGTGATAGTGAGGGAGGAGTGATAGTGAGGGAGGAGGAGTGGTAGTGAGGGAGGAGGAGTGGTAGTGAGGGAGGAGGAGTGATAGTGAGGGAGGAGTGGTAGTGAGGGAGGAGGGTGATAGTGAGGGAGGAGGAGTGGTAGTGAGGGAGGAGGAGGGTGTAGTGAGGGAGGGAGTGGTAGTGTGGGAGGAGTGATAGTGAGGGAGGAGGAGTGGTAGTGAGGGAGGAGGAGTGTTAGTGAGGGAGGAGTGATAGTGAGGGAGGAGGAGTGGTAGTGAGGGAGGAGGAGTGGTAGTGAGGGAGGAGTGATAGTGAGGGAGGAGGAGTGGTAGTGAGGGAGGAGGAGTGGTAGTGAGGGAGGAGGAGTGTAGTGAGGGAGGGAGGAGTGGTAGTGAGGGAGGAGGAGTGGTAGTGAGGAGGAGGAGTGTAGGTGAGGAGGAGTGTAGTGGAGGGAGGAGTGATAGTGAGGGAGGAGGAGTGGTAGTGAGGGAGGAGGAGTGATAGTGAGGGAGGAGTGGTAGTGAGGAAGGAGGAGTGAGTGAGGGAGGAGTGGTAGTGAGGGAGGAGGAGTGAGTGAGGGAGGTGAGGGAGGGAGGAGTGGTAGTGAGGGAGGAGGAGTGTTAGTGAGGGAGGAGGAGTGGTAGTGAGGGAGGAGGAGTGGTAGTGAGGGAGGAGGAGTGGTAGTGAGGGAGGAGGAGTGGTAGTGAGGGAGGAGGAGTGTTAGTGAGGGAGGAGTGGTAGTGAGGGAGGAGTGGTAGTGAGGGAGGAGGAGTGGTAGTGAGGGAGGAGTTCTTATTGTGAGGGAGGAGTGGTAGTGAGGGAGGAGTGGTAGTGAGGGAGGAGGAGTGATAGTGAGGGAGGAGTAGTAGTGAGGGAGGAGGAGTGGTAGTGAGTGAGGAGGAGTAGTAGTGAGGGAGGAGGAGTGGTAGTGAGGGAGGAGGAGTGGTAGTGAGGGAGTAGTTGTAGTGAGGGAGGAGGAGTGTAGTGAGGGAGGAGGAGTGGTAGTGAGGGAGGAGTGATAGTGAGGGAGTGAGGGAGGAGTGGTAGTGAGGGAGGAGGAGTGTAGTGAGGGAGGAGGAGTGTAGTGAGGGAGGAGGAGTGTAGTGAGGGAGGAGGAGTGTAGTGAGGGAGGAGGAGTGGTAGTGAGGGAGGAGGAGTGTTAGTGAGGGAGGAGGAGTGGTAGTGTGGGAGGAGGAGTGTTAGTGTGGGAGGAGTGATAGTGAGGGAGGAGGAGTGTAGTGAGGGAGGAGGAGTGATAGTGAGGGAGGAGGAGTGGTAGTGAGGGAGGAGGAGTGGTAGTGAGGGAGGAGGAGTCGTAGTGAGGGAGGAGTGATAGTGAGGGAGGAGGAGTGGTAGTGAGGGAGGAGTGGTAGTGAGGGAGGAGGAGTGATAGTGAGGGAGGAGGAGTGGTAGTGAGGGAGGAGGAGTGTAGTGAGGGAGGAGGAGTGTAGGGTGAGGAGGAGGAGTGGTAGTGAGGGAGGAGTGTAGTGAGGGGAGGAGTGTAGTGAGGGAGGAGTGTAGTGAGGGAGGAGGAGTGTAGTGAGGGAGGAGTGATAGTGAGGGAGGAGGAGTGTAGTGAGGGAGGGAGTGATAGTGAGGGAGGAGGAGTGGTAGTGAGGGAGGAGGAGTGATAGTGAGGGAGGAGGAGTGATAGTGAGGGAGGAGGAGTGATAGTGAGGGAGGAGGAGTGGTAGTGAGGGAGGAGTGATAGTGAGGGAGGAGGAGTGGTAGTGAGGGAGGAGGAGTGATAGTGAGGGAGGAGTGGTAGTGAGGGAGGAGGAGTGGTAGTGAGGGAGGAGGAGTGATAGTGAGGGAGGAGGAGTGTAGTGAGGGAGGAGGAGTGGTAGTGAGGGAGGAGGAGTGTTAGTGAGGGAGGAGGAGTGATAGTGAGGGAGGAGGAGTGATAGTGAGGGAGGAGGAGTGGTAGTGAGGGAGGAGGAGTGATAGTGAGGGAGGAGGAGTGGTAGTGAGGGAGGAGTGATAGTGAGGGAGGAGTGGTAGTGAGGGAGGAGTGGTAGTGAGGGAGGAGGAGTGATAGTGAGGGAGGAGGAGTGGTAGTGAGGGAGGAGGTGGTAGTGAGGGAGGAGGAGTGGTAGTGAGGGAGGAGGAGTGATAGTGAGGGAGGAGGAGTGATAGTGAGGGAGGAGTGGTAGTGAGGGAGGAGGAGTGATAGTGAGGGAGGAGTGGTAGTGAGGGAGGAGGAGTGATAGTGAGGGAGGAGGAGTGGTAGTGAGGGAGGAGTGATAGTGAGGGAGGAGTGGTGGTGAGGGAGGAGTGGTAGTGAGGGAGGAGGAGTGGTAGTGAGGGAGGAGTGTAGTGAGGGAGGAGGAGTGATAGTGAGGGAGGAGGAGTGGTAGTGAGGGAGGAGGAGTGGTAGTGAGGGAGGAGTGATAGTGAGGGAGGAGTGATAGTGAGGGAGGAGGAGTGGTAGTGAGGGAGGAGTGATAGTGAGGGAGGAGGAGTGATAGTGAGGGAGGAGGAGTGATAGTGAGGGAGGAGGAGTGGTAGTGAGGGAGGAGGAGTGGTAGTGAGGGAGGAGTGATAGTGAGGGAGGAGTGATAGTGAGGGAGGAGGAGTGGTAGTGAGGGAGGAGGAGTGGTAGTGAGGGAGGAGGAGTGATAGTGAGGGAGGAGGAGTGGTAGTGAGGGAGGAGGAGTGGTAGTGAGGGAGGAGTGATAGTGAGGGAGGAGTGATAGTGAGGGAGGAGGAGTGGTAGTGAGGGGAGGAGTGATAGTGAGGGAGGAGGAGTGATAGTGAGGGAGGAGTGATAGTGAGGGAGGAGGAGTGGTAGTGAGGGAGGAGTGATAGTGAGGGAGGAGGAGTGATAGTGAGGGAGGGGGAGTGATAGTGAGGGAGGAGGAGTGGTAGTGAGGGAGGAGGAGTGATAGTGAGGGAGGAGGAGTGATAGTGAGGGAGGAGGAGTGATAGTGAGGGAGGAGGAGTGGTAGTGAGGGAGGAGGAGTGATAGTGAGGGAGGAGGAGTGATAGTGAGGGAGGAGTGATAGTGAGGGAGGAGTAGTGAGGGAGGAGGAGTGATAGTGAGGGAGGAGTGGTAGTGAGGGAGGAGGAGTGATAGTGAGGGAGGAGTGATAGTGAGGGAGGAGTGATAGTGAGGGAGGAGTGATAGTGAGGAGGAGTGATAGTGAGGGAGGAGTGGTAGTGAGGGAGGAGGAGTGGTAGTGAGGGAGGAGGAGTGGTAGTGAGGGAGGAGGAGTGGTAGTGAGGGAGGAGGAGTGGTAGTGAGGGAGGAGGAGTGGTAGTGAGGGAGGAGGAGTGATAGTGAGGGAGGAGGAGTGGTAGTGAGGGAGGAGTGGTAGTGAGGGAGGAGGAGTGATAGTGAGGGAGGAGGAGTGATAGTGAGGGAGGAGGAGTGGTAGTGAGGGAGGAGGAGTGGTAGTGAGGGAGGAGTGATAGTGAGGGAGGAGTGATAGTGAGGGAGGAGGAGTGGTAGTGAGGGAGGAGTGATAGTGAGGGAGGAGGAGTGGTAGTGAGGGAGGAGGAGTGATAGTGAGGGAGGAGGAGTGGTAGTGAGGGAGGAGTGATAGTGAGAGAGGAGGAGTGATAGTGAGGGAGGAGTGGTAGTGAGGGAGGAGGAGTGATAGTGAGGGAGGAGGAGTGGTAGTGAGGGAGGAGTGGTAGTGAGGGAGGAGTGGTAGTGAGGGAGGAGGAGTGATAGTGAGGGAGGAGGAGTGGTAGTGAGGGAGGAGGAGTGGTAGTGAGGGAGGAGGAGTGGTAGTGAGGGAGGAGGAGTGATAGTGAGGGAGGAGGAGTGATAGTGAGGGAGGAGGAGTGGTAGTGAGGAAGGAGGAGTGGTAGTGAGGGAGGAGGAGTGATAGTGAGGGAGGAGGAGTGGTAGTGAGGGAGGAGGAGTGGTAGTGAGGGAGGAGGAGTGATAGTGAGGGAGGAGGAGTGGTAGTGAGGGAGGAGGAGTGGTAGTGAGGGAGGAGGAGTGGTAGTGAGGGAGGAGTGGTAGTGAGGAAGGAGGAGTGGTAGTGAGGAAGGAGGAGTGGTAGTGAGGAAGGAGGAGTGGTAGTGAGGGAGGAGGAGTGATAGTGAGGGAGGAGGAGTGATAGTGAGGGAGGAGGAGTGGTAGTGAGGGAGGAGGAGTGGTAGTGAGGGAGGAGGAGTGGTAGTGAGGGAGGAGGAGTGATAGTGAGGGAGGAGGAGTGGTAGTGAGGGAGGAGGAGTGATAGTGAGGGAGGAGTGGTAGTGAGGGAGGAGGAGTGATAGTGAGGGAGGAGTGATAGTGAGGGAGGAGGAGTGATAGTGAGGGAGGAGGAGTGATAGTGAGGGAGGAGTGGTAGTGAGGGAGGAGGAGTGGTAGTGAGGGAGGAGGAGTGATAGTGAGGGAGGAGGAGTGATAGTGAGGGAGGAGGAGTGATAGTGAGGGAGGAGGAGTGATAGTGAGGGAGGAGGAGTGATAGTGAGGGAGGAGGAGTGGTAGTGAGGGAGGAGGAGTGGTAGTGAGGGAGGAGGAGTGATAGTGAGGGAGGAGGAGTGGTAGTGAGGGAGGAGGAGTGGTAGTGAGGGGGGGGAGGGAGAGGTGATACTGAAGGAGGAAGAGGCGTGATACTGAGGGTCTGAGGGAGGGAGGGGGAGGGGGGGAGGGAGGTGGGGGGGTGTTGCGAGAGAGAGGAAGTTTTGAAATTTCCTCTCACCTCTACTAACACGCACCTAAGTGTGTTGTAAAGTAAGTTATAAGTACCCCCTCTTCACTTAACGGTATTCAAGCTCATACTTACAGTACTTAAATGTTGAGTATACTTTTCCTGTTACTTATAAAACTTAACAGAATTGAAGAGGCCAAACTTGCTATCGTCTGTCTGTCTCCGTGAAGTAATATGGTCATAAATAAGAACTAAAGAGGAGGTTGGAAGGACTGGTCCTGTACACCAAACAGGACGTGACACACACATATGGAGGCCGAGTTGAAGGTCCAACTTTATTGTTACACTATATTGTTTTGTATCATAAATTGTTCATTTTATAATAATAATAATAATAATAATAATAATAATAATAACAATAATAATAATATCAATAAAAATAATATAATTAAAAAAACTAGTAATAATACTAACAACAATAATAATAATAATAATAATAATAATAATAATAATAGTCATTTTTACCCTTTACCCTCTGTTTGACACCTTAATCAGTGTGTGGTTTCCTGACTCTACACGAGACAGCTGCCAACACAACCATTTTTTTCACATCAAGTTTATATTACAATAAATGTGTTGCCAACTTCCTGGTTCATGTGATTACCAATTAATTCCTTCAGTACGATGTCTTCTCATCTTTTTTATTACAGCTCTCCAACCTGACCATAATCCGTGTGCTCATAAATGGCGTCTTTTACATGTATTCATCTCTGTCTCATCCTGTAGTAACTTGAGTCTTTTCATCCGCCAGTGCTAGACCATTACTGCCAGCTGAGGAAACACCGTCAGTATTATCCTGCGTTGTGACCTTCCCCACTGAGATACTGCAAGCTTTCCTTCCTGCCCCCTCTACTAGAACTGTACCCCCCGACACACCCCTCCCCCCTCTACTAGAACTGTACCCCCCGACACACCCCTCCCCCCTAACTAGAACTGTACCCCGGCCCCCCCGACACACCCCTCCCCCCTCTACTAGAACTGCACCCCGGCCCCCCCCTCCCCCTCTACTAGTACTGTACCCCCCGACACACCCCTCCCCCCTCTACTAGAACTGTACCCCGGCCCCCCCGACACACCCCTCCCCCCTCTACTAGAACTGCACCCCGGCCCCCCCCTCCCCCTCTACTAGTACTGTACCCCCCGACACACCCCTCCCCCCTCTACTAGAAGTGTACCCCGGCCCCCCCGACACACCCCTCCCCCCTCTACTAGAACTGTACCCCGGCCCGACACACCCCTCCCCCTCTACTAGTACTGTACCCCGGCCCCCCGACACACCCCTCCCCCCTTCTACTAGTATTGTACCCCCCGACACACCCCTCCCCCCTCTACTAGTACTGTACCCCGGCCCCCCCGACACACACCGGCGTCCTCTACTTGTACTGCACGCCCCAAAACACCCCTCCCCCCTCTACTAGAACTGTACCCCCCGACACACCCCTCCCCCCTCTACTAGTACAGTACCCCCCGACACACCCCTCCACCCTCTACTATAACTGTACCCCGGCCCCCCCGACACACCCCTCCCCCCTCTACTATAACTGTACCCCGGCCCCCCGACACACCCCTCCCCCCTCTACTAGAACTGTACCCCGGCCCGACACACCCCTCCCTCTACTAGAACTGTACCCCGGCCCCCCCGACACACCCCTCCCCCCTCTACTATAACTGTACCCCGGCCCCCCGACACACCCCTCCCCCCTCTACTAGTACTGTACCCCGGCCCGACACACCCCCCCCCTCTCCTAGCACTGGACCCCGGCCCCCCCGACACACTCCTCCCCCTCTATTAGAACTGTACCACCCGACACACCCCTACCCCCTCTACAAGTACTGTACCCCGGCCCCCCGACACACCCCTCCCCCCTCTACTAGAACTGTACCCCGGCCCCCCCGACACACCCCTCCTCCCTCTCCTAGGACTGTACCACGGCCCCCCCCCCGACACACCCCTTCCCCCTCTATTATTACTGTACCCCCCGACACACCCCTCCCCTCTACTAGAACTGTACCCCGGCCCCCCTCACGCACCCCTCCCCCCTCTACTAGTACAATACCCCCCGACACACCCCTCCACCCTCTAATAGTACTGTACCCCGGCCCCCCCGACAAACCCCTCCCCCCTCTACTAGAACTGTACCCCGGCCCCCCCGACACACCCCTCCCCCTCTACTAGTACTGTACCCCGACCCCCGACAAAACCCCTCCTCCCTCTAACAGTACTGTATCCCGGCCCCCCGACACACCCCTCCCCCCTCTACTAGTACTGTACCCGGCCCCCCGACACACCCCTCCCCCCTCTACTAGTACTGTACCCCCCGACACACCCCTCCCCCCTCTACTAGTACTGTACCCCGGCCCGACACACCCCTCCCCCTCTACTAGTACTGTACCCCCCGACACACCCCACCCCCCTCTACTAGTACTGTACCCCGGCCCCCCCCCACACACCCCTCCCTCTCTCTCCCGCTCACTACAAAAATGCTTCGAACTTAGAATTGAGAGAGAGAGAGAGAGAGAGAGAGAGAGAGAGCAATGGCAATGCTAAGTGGTAAAATGACTGGTGGAGCTAACTTTATTGTACATTGCACTCATCTGGGTTCGTCTCATCTTAAATATGTAAATTAATTTACTAACAAAAATGATTATTTATATTTCTATCATAATTTCACGGGATGATGATGTTTAGGGTCATCCCGCGGGCCACACCCAACCATCTCAATGGCCACATTTGGCCCATGAGTTTGACACACCTGCATTAAACCCTTAAAAGTTAACATCTGTATACAGTCTCTTGTAGTTGTGGGTCATTTCAAGTTTCCTCACCTCTGCCTCTCCTTGACAACACTCGGAGGGGCTGTAAGTCAGTGTTCACAACAATATTATTGGTTATTTTCTTTTATTTATTTACCTTCTCCTTCTACAACAAGTCAATGTGATGTTTCCTCATCATGTATCACTCCATTCTCTCATGACCACTACTGTACTGTACACGGGGTCCCCCACTTACCAACATCCGCAGATATGAACCAAGTCAAATTTTAAATTTACAATACAATATTTTATTTACCTGAAGACTTAATTTTTACTTTTATTTATTGTATTTTGTCATTCTATTTCTACTTCTCTCTTAAATTAAGTTAGTTTAGATGTATATTATAGTGTAGATTAATATAACCTTTCCTCTTCTATTTTTAATTTCTTTTTACTCTTATTTCCCCCCCGGCCCCGTTGTGGGTCGATGACCTAAGCCCGGGCGGGCTATTACCAGTTAAAAAAACTTAGGCCAAGATATAGTGGGACCATAAACATTGTTCACCGTACAGTGTGAACATAGCTGGTGTTACGACTTAAGAACGTCCTCAGGAACGGAACCCATTGATAACCCGGGTACTTCCTGTAGTACTGAACTAATATAATACAGTACAGTACAGTATATATAACAGTATGTTCTTCAGTAGTGTATTCCGAAGTGAAGTTTTCTGTTACAGTACAGTAATACTTTTTGAGACATTACTTAAATCACCACAGTAATGAATCAATTAAACTGAACTATAGTTTAACACACTGGAGATACAGATACAATTATATATTTTCAGTACAATCATCCAACAATATTTCATTCTTCATAATTCTACATTCTCAACCCTAATGTCCAGTACATGTACTGTAGAGTACGTCCTCGTTTAACGTCGCTATTCTTTACATACCCAAGATTCAGACAACATCGCCACGGTGGTGCACACTGTGTACGGCGGCGCACACTGTGTACGGCGGCGCACACTGTGTACGGCGGCGCACACTGTGTACGGCGGCGCACACTGTGTACGGCGGCGCACACAGTGTACGGCGGCGCACACAGTGTACGGCGGCGCACACTGTGTACGGCGGCGCACACTGTGTACGGCGGCGCACACTGTGTACGGCGGCGCACACTGTGTACGGCGGCGCACACAGTGTACGGCGGCGCACACAGTGTACGGCGGCGCACACAGTGTACGGCGGCGCACACAGTGTACGGCGGCGCACACTGTGTACGGCGGCGCACACAGTGTACGGCGGCGCACACAGTGTACGGCGGTGCACACAGTGTACGGCGGTGCATCACCGTCCCTCACCCAGTCACAGTGGGAGGAGGAGCCACCCTCCAGGTCTTAGTGACTCGCCACCCCCCCCCCCTCCTCCTCTCCCATTTATTTATAAATGTATTTACTGTATTAATTATTCATTTATTTTATTTTATTTAGTTTTTATGGGTAATAGCCCACCCGGGCACAGGTCATCGACCCACAACGGGGCCTGCTGGGGGGGGGGGGGGGAATTTGAATAAAAAGAAATTAAAAACAAACAAGGAAAAGGTTACATTAATCTACACCGCGAAGATGACATTTTCTTTCCAAATACCATTGAATTTCTGTATATGTAACGTATTTTATGGGACAAAGAAGAGGCTGGCGAACATAACTCCCGTACTGTATTCTATTTATTCCTTATGGGGAAAATTGATTCCGTTAACGTCGCGGTTTTCAGGAACGGAACAACGACGTTAAGCGAGGACTAACTGTACTGTAGAGTGTAGTGCAGTAGAGTACTGTAGAGTGTAGTGCAGTAGAGTACTGTAGAGTGTAGTGCAGTAGAGTACTGTAGAGTGTAGTGCAGTAGAGTACTGTAGAGTGTAATCACTAGTTGTTACTACATCACACTGCCCCATGACACAGGAAACAGTTCACATCAGGTGGATCATTATCAGTACTGTGTCTTACCTCCCCTTTACACACCAGTCCAATCAAGGAGTTTTCATTACTTAGATAAGGTCTGCTGTACTGCTCCAGACACAAGGTCTGCTGTACTGCTCCAGACACAAGGTCTGCTGTACTGCTCCAGACACAAGGTCTGCTGTACTGCTCCAGACATAAGGTCTGCTGTACTGCTCCAGACATAAGGTCTGCTGTACTGCTCCAGACATAAGGTCTGCTGTACTGCTCCAGACACAAGGTCTGCTGTACTGCTCCAGACACAAGGTCTGCTGTACTGCTCCAGACATAAGGTCTGCTGTACTGCTCCAGACACAAGGTCTGCTGTACTGCTCCAGACATAAGGTCTGCTGTACTGCTCCAGACATAAGGTCTGCTGTACTGCTCCAGACATAAGGTCTGCTGTACTGCTCCAGACATAAGGTCTGCTGTACTGCTCCAGACATAAGGTCTGCTGTACTGCTCCAGACACAAGGTCTGCTGTACTGCTCCAGACACAAGGTCTGCTGTACTGCTCCAGACATAAGGTCTGCTGTACTGCTCCAGACATAAGGTCTGCTGTACTGCTCCAGACACAAGGTCTGCTGTACTGCTCCAGACACAAGGTCTGCTGTACTGCTCCAGACACAAGGTCTGCTGTACTGCTCCAGACACAAGGTCTGCTGTACTGCTCCAGACACAAGGTCTGCTGTACTGCTCCAGACACAAGGTCTGCTGTACTGCTCCAGACACAAGGTCTGCTGTACTGCTCCAGACACAAGGTCTGCTGTACTGCTCCAGACACAAGGTCTGCTGTACTGCTCCAGACACAAGGTCTGCTGTACTGCTCCAGACACAAGGTCTGCTGTACTGCTCCAGACACAAGGTCTGCTGTACTGCTCCAGACACAAGGTCTGCTGTACTGCTCCAGACACAAGGTCTGCTGTACTGCTCCAGACACAAGGTCTGCTGTACTGCTCCAGACACAAGGTCTGCTGTACTGCTCCAGACACAAGGTCTGCTGTACTGCTCCAGACACAAGGTCTGCTGTACTGCTCCAGACACAAGGTCTGCTGTACTGCTCCAGACACAAGGTCTGCTGTACTGCTCCAGACACAAGGTCTGCTGTACTGCTCCAGACACAAGGTCTGCTGTACTGCTCCAGACACAAGGTCTGCTGTACTGCTCCAGACACAAGGTCTGCTGTACTGCTCCAGACACAAGGTCTGCTGTACTGCTCCAGACACAAGGTCTGCTGTACTGCTCCAGACACAAGGTCTGCTGTACTGCTCCAGACACAAGGTCTGCTGTACTGCTCCAGACACAAGGTCTGCTGTACTGCTCCAGACACAAGGTCTGCTGTACTGCTCCAGACACAAGGTCTGCTGTACTGCTCCAGACACAAGGTCTGCTGTACTGCTCCAGACACAAGGTCTGCTGTACTGCTCCAGACACAAGGTCTGCTGTACTGCTCCAGACACAAGGTCTGCTGTACTGCTCCAGACACAAGGTCTGCTGTACTGCTCCAGACACAAGGTCTGCTGTACTGCTCCAGACACAAGGTCTGCTGTACTGCTCCAGACATAAGGTCTGCTGTACTGCTCCAGACACAAGGTCTGCTGTACTGCTCCAGACATAAGGTCTGCTGTACTGCTCCAGACACAAGGTCTGCTGTACTGCTCCAGACACAAGGTCTGCTGTACTGCTCCAGACATAAGGTCTGCTGTACTGCTCCAGACACAAGGTCTGCTGTACTGCTCCAGACACAAGGTCTGCTGTACTGCTCCAGACACAAGGTCTGCTGTACTGCTCCAGACACAAGGTCTGCTGTACTGCTCCAGACACAAGGTCTGCTGTACTGCTCCAGACACAAGGTCTGCTGTACTGCTCCAGACACAAGGTCTGCTGTACTGCTCCAGACACAAGGTCTGCTGTACTGCTCCAGACACAAGGTCTGCTGTACTGCTCCAGACACAAGGTCTGCTGTACTGCTCCAGACACAAGGTCTGCTGTACTGCTCCAGACACAAGGTCTGCTGTACTGCTCCAGACACAAGGTCTGCTGTACTGCTCCAGACATAAGGTCTGCTGTACTGCTCCAGACACAAGGTCTGCTGTACTGCTCCAGACATAAGGTCTGCTGTACTGCTCCAGACACAAGGTCTGCTGTACTGCTCCAGACATAAGGTCTGCTGTACTGCTCCAGACACAAGGTCTGCTGTACTGCTCCAGACACAAGGTCTGCTGTACTGCTCCAGACATAAGGTCTGCTGTACTGCTCCAGACATAAGGTCTGCTGTACTGCTCCAGACACAAGGTCTGCTGTACTGCTCCAGACATAAGGTCTGCTGTACTGCTCCAGACACAAGGTCTGCTGTACTGCTCCAGACATAAGGTCTGCTGTACTGCTCCAGACACAAGGTCTGCTGTACTGCTCCAGACACAAGGTCTGCTGTACTGCTCCAGACATAAGGTCTGCTGTACTGCTCCAGACACAAGGTCTGCTGTACTGCTCCAGACATAATGTCTGCTGTACTGCTCCAGACACAAGGTCTGCTGTACTGCTCCAGACATAAGGTCTGCTGTACTGCTCCAGACACAAGGTCTGCTGTACTGCTCCAGACATAAGGTCTGCTGTACTGCTCCAGACACAAGGTCTGCTGTACTGCTCCAGACATAAGGTCTGCTGTACTGCTCCAGACACAAGGTCTGCTGTACTGCTCCAGACATAAGGTCTGCTGTACTGCTCCAGACATAAGGTCTGCTGTACTGCTCCAGACATAAGGTCTGCTGTACTGCTCCAGACATAAGGTCTGCTGTACTGCTCCAGACATAAGGTCTGCTGTACTGCTCCAGACATAAGGTCTGCTGTACTGCTCCAGACATAAGGTCTGCTGTACTGCTCCAGACATAAGGTCTGCTGTACTGCTCCAGACATAAGGTCTGCTGTACTGCTCCAGACATAAGGTCTGCTGTACTGCTCCAGACATAAGGTCTGCTGTACTGCTCCAGACATAAGGTCTGCTGTACTGCTCCAGACATAAGGTCTGCTGTACTGCTCCAGACATAGACCTGAAACAGACCAAAGCCCGGTGTACAGTACTGTAAAACAACAAACCTGGTGTACAGTACTGCACATAACTGAACAGCAACCTACTGTCGTACGTAATGAAGGTAACACAGCACAGTACTGAAGTTTGAGAATAATTATCAAGAACTGATTTCTCCTAAACATTAGAGTACTGTACAGTACTTATCCTTATGCAGTACATACAGTACTGTACTACACTGTACAGTACTGTACTGTATAGTACTTATCCTTATACAGTACATACAGTACTTATCCTTATGCAGTACATACAGTACTGTACTACACTGTACAGTACTGTACAGTACTTATCCTTATACAGTACATACAGTACTGTACTACACTATACAGTACTGTACTGTACAGAACTTATCCTTATACAGTACTGTACTACACTGTACAGTACTGTACAGTACTTATAGTTATGCAGTACATACAGTACTGCACTGTACTGTTCTATGCTGTATTGTACTGCACTATACAGTACTTATCCTTATGCAGTACATACAGTACTGCACTGTACTGCACTATGCTGTATTGTACTGCACTATACAGTACTTATCCTTATGCAGTACATACAGTACTGCACTGTACTGTACTATGCTGTATTGTACTGCACTATACAGTACATACAGTACTGTACTGTACTACACTGTACTGTACCACACTATACTGTACTTCACTGTACAGTACTACACTGTACAGTACTACACTGTACTGTACTACAATGTACTGTGCTACACTGTACTGTACAGTACTGTACAACACTGTACTGTATTACACTGTACTGCCTTGTACAGTACTGTACTATACTGTACCATACTGTACTATACTGCACTATACTGTACTGAACTATACTGCACTATACTGTACTGTACTGTACTGTACTATACTATACTGTACTATACTATACTGTACTACTGTATACTGCACAATACTGTACTATACTTTACAATATAAATTTACAAAAACATGATTCTCGGTCCTGTACTGTAGAGTAAGCCTTCAGAGACACAGCTGACAGCTCTGTCCTCTTGTACTGCTTCCCTCCCTTATCATATTTATGTGTATCAACTCCACTGTAAAATATGTACGTATATACTTATAATATAATGTAAAAAAAAAATAGCTAAATAAAATAACTAAATATTGAAGTGATAATTGTGGTAACATTCTGATATGTTGTTATTACCACCATGCTATTGTACTATACCACATGTTACATAATACTTCCTTGAGATAAATGTACAGTGACCCCTCGGTTAACGAACTCAATCCGTTCCAGAAGGTCGTTCGTTAACCGAAAAGTTCGTTAACCGAAACCATTGTTTCAATGGGTTTTTGGGAAATTGGTTCCAGCTCACCGAAAATTTCCTAAATTCAACAAAAATGGTAGAAAAGTTCACTTACTTTGAGGTGTGTATGTAGAAGGCTCCTGGATGATGATGATGATGATGGGATTTAGAATGGGGGTGGAGGAGAAGGAAGAAGAGAAGGCATTGGGGTGGAAGAGAAGTCACCCCATGGCACCATTTCACCCATAAAATTTTAGCTCTCTTGGTGTAATTCAAGATTATTTTCTTTAAATCAACACTGCACTGCATTATATATTGTCAATATGTAAAATATATTTCAAAATGACCAATAATTTGCTTGGAAACACAGAAAAAAGGCGTTTAGTTGAAGAGAGTCTCAAGCAAGATGTTACCTCCAGTGAAAACAGAGAGAGACTAACTCCTGTTTGCTGTGTTAAGAGGCTGGGTGCCGCGCATTAAACTTGTCACTTTACCTTCAATTATGTTCAATAATTGTTAAAATGACTAAAAAATTGAATATTAAACTTTTAAAATTATTGAATAGTATAAACTTTTTGATATTTACTAAAATAGTAAGGAATTTAAGCCCTAGAACCGATTAATGTATTGGCGGACTGATACTAAAGCTGGTTGCCCGGTCAGTGCAAGCGAAAACATGTTGAGGTCGGTTCGTAAGAAATTCGTTAACCGAATTTTTGTTCGTTAACCAAATTGAAGATCCTTATGGAAGGCAGTTCGTTAACCGAAATTTCGTTAACCGAGGCGTTCGTTAAACGAGGGGTCACTGTATAGTATATATCAGGTGCACCTCAGGCTCTCAACTGGCTCAGCCATGTTAATATTGATATTATTATCCACTCTGTATCTGTGTTCTTCTGGCTAAATAAACTGTTTCAATATAAAGCAATGTTGACAGACTGAACCAACAAACCCCTAACCTAACAATACTGTCTTAGATTATTGTCCAGTTAAGTCACCATATACTAAGTTAAGTTAGGTTAGGTTAACACTAGTCATCTACTGTATTCTCAGCAAAGGTTAACCCCTCTTAACACCTGTGTCTATATGACAAAGATGCTTTTATCCTTCAACTATAGAGCCACAAGGAAACAGTCAATGTCTTCAATTGTGTATTGGTTTTAACATCCCCTAAGAGTGTCCTGGTAGACTCCTTAGTACATCTCTCAGTTGCCATTGGAAGACAAGAGTTCATTGACATTACTGGTAGTCTGCCCCCAGCTCTCTTCCCCCTAGTAGCTCAGCCCCCACACACTCCACCATTTATACAGTATTTTCATTCTTATTCTTCTGCAAGCATATACAGTACACCCGGATAATTTGCAGATTTTTATTTCGCGTTCCTCTATTATTCACGCATGACACCCTGGATGTACCCAAGGGTAGTTTTAAAGTTGCTGGCATTTTCGCAGCTGGGACAGACAGCCAATCGTTCTAGAGACAGTAAATTCCCTCGCAGCCATTTGAGAACCTAACCCCCGCGAATTTGGGGGCCTACTGTACTGTACCATATATACTGTATTTAATTTTATAGGAATATAACAAGTTTTCATATTTTGTGTTTACAGGAACAGTACAGTATTGTGTAAACAGAGGTAACCATGGTTCGTTTTGCAAGAATGTCATGCCCGTATTATTAAACAACATCTTCCCTTCAAGAGGTTCGTCGTGTTTCAACCTGAGTTTTAAACTAAATGAGTCGTGAGGGACACCGCAGTACTGTACTTAACAGGGTGGTGTGGCAGTAAAATTAACTAATTCCAATATTATTAATTAATATTATTGGAACTCGGGTTGAAACACGACGACCCTCTTCAAGGGACGATGTTGTTTAATATATTATACGGGCGTCAGACTTAATGTGTAGCAGTACTTAGGGCCACACTAATGTACTGTATAATAAGGCATTAGGATCCTACAAAAAATCTAAGTTAAATTTAAACATTTAAACAAAAATGGTATCTTGGCTGTAGTGATGGCAACCATTTTGGTGCCTTCATTTATGCTTGGGGGCTGGAGCCAGTGGTCCCTGGTGTAAGACACTTTATACAGTACAGTACTGAAGTAAAATTTATCTCGCTTATTTCATTGTTTTCACCGAAGTCAAATGTAGAGTTGTGGACAGGGAGGGAGGGAGGGAGGATAAGCTGCATCTGTCTCATAATTAAACTAAAAAAACATTCTTGGTGTGAAGGGAAAATGACTGACCTTTAATTACTACAGCACAGTTATGTACAGTAGGATGGGGTCAAGGCTCTACCTCTCTCCCTCCCTCCCTGTACAGTATTCTGGTGTAAACTCAAACCAACACATCTTAGACGACCTCAGACAAAAACACTGAACAGTACTAGGATATATGGCGGCGACCATCTTCTTAACCATTACCCACACAACTTATTCAGAGCTTCAAGAGAACACGACTTTATATTAACCAAACAAATGGTTTTATATACACAGCGTTTAAAGACGAGTGTGCACACCAGACTACAATATGTGGCCGGCTTATGTAAATTTAAATAAGGTTAGGGCGGGTTAGATAAAGTTAGGTTGGGTTATGTAAGGGTTGACTTGGGTTAGGTTAGGTTAGAGAAGAGAGCAGTAAGGTACTGTACTGGGATGGTCATAATGCCACAGGTCACAACACACCCTGGGACTGGTTCACAAATTCTCCGGCACACTAAGTTAAGTCTGGCTACAGGTCACAGTGCCGTGGTATGTCCTCATGTTTCTCTCTCCAAGTACAACAGCTAAATAAAAGGTAACAGCAGCATCTCAGACAAATCACATGGCTCTATATGGCAATCCCCCCCTCCCAAAGTCAACCACACAAGCATAGTGGTTACTGTGGTCAAAACGGCCAAGAATTGAATGATTATCAGGAAACCTGACCTAACCTGACCAACCATACGACATAGCGGTCACTGGGGCCACAACAGCCAAGAATTGAATGACTCTAGAGAAACCTGACCTGACCCGACCTGACCTGACCTAACCTAAATCAAGACACGAGCTGAGCACAATTCCTCGGGCGACGCACAAGATGCGGTGGATTTGTCCGTACATTTAGCCATGGTGTATAAGCCAATACGTACTGTACATCTTATGTTCACCTGAAGTACAGTGTTCATCCTGTAGGTTAATGGGACAACTATCACTTTATTTCTCGACAATTTATAATAAAATCTTGCCGTTATGTTCCTGTTGTTGTAGAGACTAGAAATGATGTGAATAAATGTGACCTTAAATCTCACACTGTCAGTCACCTGTTGACAGATGTATGTACAGTACAGGTGAGTGGCAAAAGCATTAAAACTTTTCTGGGGTAATACTGTACTTGACAGGACTGCTCCAGCCTCACCAACACCATGACGAATTTCTCCATAGAATACTGTATAAAGGGTTATTAACTCACACAGAGGAGGAAGGCATTTTGCAAGATATCCAGTTTTGACGACGTGTAAGGTGCAGAGGAAGATGGTCCAACATGATCTGGCCATGAAAGCAGCGTCTAGACAACAGGTAATAATGATTGTGTTCACATGAAGGAGTCTTATTCTATTATAAAATAGAGGTATAAATGAGGAAATACTGTAGTATTTTAAGTTAGACCTTGAAGAATAGTCTTCTTCACTATATTAAAAATAAATTAGCTATTATGGTAAACCTGAAGGACAGCGGCTGGGCTGCTCCTCCACAGAAGCAACACACATTCCTCCTGCAGGTTTTGTACATTTATGCTAAGGCCCAACAGCTCTCATGAAGTACTGTACTGTGTATGTCGATTTTACACACCAGAATAAACCAAACCTAACCTAACTTAACTTAATAATCCAATTTTGTTTATGTTCACAGGGTAATTAACCCTCTATTGGACTGTTATCTGTGAGACTAACAAAATCTGTAACATCTAAACAAGTGACAATCAAAACATAATGTCAGTTTGTCTTGATAATTCACACTGGAAAAAATCATCTGATGGCTGTAGTCCTCAGTCAACTTGTCTGACTGTTTACTATTGTTGTACACAGCAGCTGTAGTACAACTGATCTAAGAAGTACCTTGCATCGTGACCCCAGAGACCAATGGGACGGAAAACGAGCGATAATACCAGACGCGTTATGTACCGGTCGTGTCGGTCAATGGTTCATATTGTCTCAGTAGTCTGGGGTCTAGATGCTTAATGGATTACTTGTCCATTATTAACTGTATATTAGCACAGTCTATGTATACCTGTGTTAACTGTACACAAACTGAAGCACTGTATGATGGTTTACTGAGTACAGGTTATATTATAGTGTAGGCAATAAATAAATTCTGTACAGAGGAAGGTCGCTACAGTTACCCCGAGAGATACAACGCCTGTAGTGACCCGGCTTATACCAGAAGCAGACAAGAGATGACTTAATACAAGTTAATAAACACCTTAAGGGACAAAGCTCGGTCAAGTGTTCACACCTGCAGCCCGGGGTCACAGTGGATGGTTGGAGAAGACAAAAATTCAGATAATTGTGAAGACAAACTTTAATGGTTGCAGCTCCTTTGTGTTATTAGAACAGGTTTTCTTGGTGTATTAACTGTATTGGACTCAAATCTCACCTTCATTTTTGTGCAAATGAGAGATTTTTTTTTTACAAAATTATCGCACTTGACCAAAAATGATTTGAGTAAAATACACTTAAGTCACCAAGAGAACTGTTCTAATAACATGAAGGAGCTGCAGATAACTGTTGAAGCCTAACCTAACCAGACCTACTTATCCTAACATAACCAGACCTACTTATCCTAACCTAACCAGACCTACTTATCCTAACCTAACCAGACCTACTTATCCTAACCTAACCAGACCTACTTATCCTAACCTAACCAGACCTACTTATCCTAACCTAACCAGACCTACTTATCCTAACCTAACCAGACCTACTTATCCTAACCTAACCAGACCTATTTATCCTAACCTAACCAGACCTACTTATCCTAACCTAACCAGACCTACTTATCCTAACCTAACCAGACCTACTTATCCTAACCTAACCAGACCTACTTATCCTAACCTAACCAGACCTACTTATCCTAACCTAACCAGACCTACTTATCCTAACCTAACCAGACCTACTTATCCTAACCTAACCAGACCTATTTATCCTAACCTAACCAGACCTATTTATCCTAACCTAACCAGACCTACTTATCCTAACCTAACTAGACCTACTTATCCTAACCTAACCAGACCTACTTATCCTAACCTAACCAGACCTACTTATCCTAACCTAACCAGACCTACTTATCCTAACCTAACCAGACCTACTTATCCTAACCTAACCAGACCTACTTATCCTAACCTAACCAGACCTACTTATCCTAACCTAACCAGACCTACTTATCCTAACCTAACCAGACCTACTTATCCTAACCTAACCAGACCTACTTATCCTAACCTAACCAGACCTACTTATCCTAACCTAACCAGACCTACTTATCCTAACCTAACCAGACCTACTTATCCTAACCTAACCAGACCTACTTATCCTAACCTAACCAGACCTACTTATCCTAACCTAACCAGACCTACTTATCCTAACCTAACCAGACCTACTTATCCGAACCTAACCAGACCTACTTATCCTAACCTAACCAGACCTACTTATCCTAACCTAACCAGACCTACTTATCCTAACCTAACCAGACCTACTTATCCTAACCTAACCAGACCTACTTATCCTAACCTAACCAGACCTACTTATCCAAACCTAACCAGACCTACTTATCCTAACCTAACCAGACCTACTTATCCTAACCTAACCAGACCCATTTATTCTAACCTAACCAGACCTACTTATCCTAACCTAACCAGACCTATTTATCCTAACCTAACCAGACCTACTTATCCTAACCTAATCTACTAATCTGCCCAAGGAAAGAAATATATTTGTCATCTGTTTTTTTTTAATACGTAAACCTAGAATAACCAAATACGAATATTTTGCAGCAGCCATTAAACAAACACTAACGTTGTGACGGCACCGAGTGTGAGCTGTTACAAGACCAGACCTGACCAACACTGGAGCAGGTTCAGGGGCCAGTACATGCCCACTATGACCAGTACTTGCCAACAGTGTGTAACAGAGAAGCGATCCACTGCCCAAACGGTTAACGAGGTGATTGGTGGTGAGGAGGATATAGGCCGCCAGTAAAAGTAATTACTCTACATCACCCTCATCTGTCTGGTGATTAATTACAAACTTTTCCAAGCCCAATATTACCCCACAGTTTGACTCATTCTAACATTCACTTAACAACTTAGGTGGTCAAAGATCTGCTTAACATTCCTTTAATGGCTCTGGCTCCTGTGTTATGACAATAAGGGTTTAGTGTAATGGCTCTGGCTCCTGTGTTATGACAATAAGGGTTTAGTGTATTGGCTCTGGCTCCTGTGTTATGACAATAAGGGTTGAGTGTATTGGCTCTGGCTCCTGTGTTATGACAATAAGGGTTGAGTGTATTGGCTCTGGCTCCTGTGTTATGACAATAAGGGTTTAGTGTATTGGCTCTGGCTCCTGTGTTATGACAATAAGGGTTTAGTGTATTGGCTCTGGCTCCTGTGTTTAGGTGTTTTATTCAACCACAGCCATTAAACGAAAATTTACCAGGTATCTACACCTCAGTCAGTGTAGGCTACACCTGAGGTAGTCAGAGTAAGGCTATCTACACCTCACAGTCAGTGTAGGCTACACCTGAGGTAGTCAGAGTAAGGCTATCTACACCTCACCGTCAGTGTAGGCTACACCTGAGGTAGTCACAGTAAGGCTATCTACACCTCACCGTCAGTGTAGGCTACACCTGAGGTAGTCACAGTAAGGCTACCTACACCTCACCGTCAGTGTGGGCTACACCTGAGGTAGTCACAGTAAGGCTACCTACACCTCACCGTCAGTGTGGGCTACACCTGAGGTAGTCACAGTAAGGCTACCTACACCTCACCGTCAGTGTAGGCTACACCTGAGGTAGTCACAGTAAGGCTACCTACACCTCACCGTCAGTGTAGGCTACACCTGAGGTAGTCACAGTAAGGCTACCTACACCTCACCGTCAGTGTAGGCTACACCTGAGGTAGTCACAGTAAGGCTACCTACACCTCACCGTCAGTGTAGGCTACACCTGAGGTAGTCACAGTAAGGCTACCTACACCTCACCGTCAGTGTAGGCTACACCTGAGGTAGTCACAGTAAGGCTACCTACACCTCACAGTCAGTGTAGGCTACACCTGAGGTAGTCACAGTAAGGCTACCTACACCTCACAGTCAGTGTAGGCTACACCTGAGGTAGTCACAGTAAGGCTACCTACACCTCACAGTCAGTGTAGGCTACACCTGAGGTAGTCACAGTAAGGCTACCTACACCTCACAGTCAGTGTAGGCTACACCTGAGGTAGTCACAGTAAGGCTACCTACACCTCACCGTCAGTGTAGGCTACACCTGAGGTAGTCACAGTAAGGCTACCTACACCTCACAGTCAGTGTAGGCTACACCTGAGGTAGTCAGAGTAAGGCTATCTACACCTCACAGTCAGTGTAGGCTACACCTGAGGTAGTCAGAGTAAGGCTATCTACACCTCACAGTCAGTGTAGGCTACACCTGAGGTAGTCAGAGTAAGGCTATCTACACCTCACAGTCAGTGTAGGCTACACCTGAGGTAGTCAGAGTAAGGCTATCTACACCTCACAGTCAGTGTAGGCTACACCTGAGGTAGTCACAGTAAGGCTATCTACACCTCACAGTCAGTGTAGGCTACACCTGAGGTAGTCAGAGTAAGGCTACCTACACCTCAGTCAGTGTAGGCTACACCTGAGGTAGTCAGAGTAAGGCTATCTACACCTCACAGTCAGTGTAGGCTACACCTGAGGTAGTCAGAGTAAGGCTATCTACACCTCACAGTCAGTGTAGGCTACACCTGAGGTAGTCAGAGTAAGGCTATCTACACCTCACAGTCAGTGTAGGCTACACCTGAGGTAGTCACAGTAAGGCTATCTACACCTCACAGTCAGTGTAGGCTACACCTGAGGTAGTCAGAGTAAGGCTATCTACACCTCACAGTCAGTGTAGGCTACACCTGAGGTAGTCACAGTAAGGCTATCTACACCTCACAGTCAGTGTAGGCTACACCTGAGGTAGTCACAGTAAGGCTACCTACACCTCACAGTCAGTGTAGGCTACACCTGAGGTAGTCCGCTGCCCTGGCTGGTGTAACAGCGTGTTAATATTCTACTGTGTGACCCTGACAGGTGGAACACTTGACGCCGGTCACCTGTGGTTCACCACCTACCTGGTGGGGTGAACATGTTAGTAAACAGTACACTTGAAGACTCCCCTTCCGGGGGTGTGAGGCGGACCTCGTCTCAGAGTACACTGCCGTCCATTAACTGTCAAGAGACTGTGTATCAAACTGGCACACTATAAGACACCATCACTTACCTGGCACGACAGTTTCTCTCTCAACATTCTTGGTTAATTCCATTATCACGCGGGAAAACTATCAGGCACAACCTCACACTCCCACCTCTACCATAACTCTACTTAAAGTAATAAGGTAAAGGACGGGTTGGTGTTAGAGGAGAGTTGAACACCAGTCAAGAGATTCAGGTAGTGTCTCAAGACCTTCCAGTAGTTCTGCCTTATGTTATTATCTTTATACATACAAGCCTAAAAATATTTTGCATTGATTTATGCAAAATATGACGGTGAAATATCTGAAATTTGATTGAAGTTAGCTATTGTAATTTTAATTATGTAAAATATAGTGATAAACAACTTATGCACAATTCTATTACAACTTTAAATAAAATTATATATCAGTTGTCTTTTCTTACTTTCTTTATCGAGACCGTATATTCTATATTACAAAGAATAATTTTGAATTAAAAAATTCAAATACTCAAAAGTAAAATTAAATCTTATCAATAGATTTCAAAATTGCTGGAGGTGCAGAGAAAAAACTATATTTAGTGTTGTAGTCCCTGGAGAGGCTCGCCAACCAAACCAGTTCCCAGACCAGTGTGGAGGTTGTCGCCAGGGGAGGTGGAGCAGGTTCAGTGCTGTGTCGTCTCTCTATAATGCCAGTTATGGAGTCCAAGTACCTTGTGAGAATTATTGTGGACTTAACAATATTATGTACAGGTGAGATAACGACTAATGGAATTTATCTTAACAAATAAGTATAGAAGGAAGTATGGGTGAGTAGACGAGAGGATGACCTATGTTGTTAAATATACCACGAACAGTACCGGGGAGAGGCCTAGCCAATACTACTTTATATTATTAACCAAAACCAAACCTAACTTAACGACCCTAAGGTGATTTAGTAGTAATTACAACCGTGTCCTATCAATTATAAAAAACCCCCATACAATACATCATTCGTGTTAGTGGTATATAAGACTCCTAGTGGTAGTGGGCGGGTACCTTAGCGTCCTGCCCTTGAAATATGTTGTCCTTTCCCAGGTAGTGATGGACGTCCTCCCTCCACCACACTCAACATTTTCCTTCCTCACAGTGTGGTGACTCAGCCTCCCATTAACTAGTATTTATATATTATTTTATTATGATGCTAAATAAAATAATGACTATTACCTTACTACAGTGACTACCTTACTACAGTGACCACCTTGCTACAGTGATTACCATACAACAGTGACCACCTTACTACAGTGACTACCTTGCTACAGTGACCACCTTACTACAGTGACCACCTTACTACAGTGACCACCTTACTACAGTGACCACCTTACTACAGTGACTACCTTGCTACAGTGACCACCTTGCTACAGTGATTACCATACTACAGTGACCACCTTACTACAGTGACCACCTTACTACAGTGACTACCTTGCTACAGTGACTACCTTACAACAGTGACCACCTTACTACAGTGACCACCTTACAACAGTGACCACCTTACTACAGTGACCACCTTACTACAGTGACTACCTTGCTACAGTGACCACCTTGCTACAGTGATTACCATACTACAGTGACCACCTTACTACAGTGACCACCTTACTACAGTGACTACCTTGCTACAGTGACCACCTTGCTACAGTGACCACCTTACTACAGTGACCACCTTACAACAGTGACTACCTTACAACAGTGACTACCTTACTACAGTGACTACCTTACTACAGTGACCACCTTACAACAGTGACTACCTTACTACAGTGACCACCTTACAACAGTGACTACCTTACAACAGTGACTACCTTACAACAGTGACTACCTTACTACAGTGACTACCTTACTACAGTGACCACCTTACTACAGTGACTACCTTACAACAGTGACCACCTTACTACAGTGACCACCTTACAACAGTGACCACCTTACTACAGTGACCACCTTACTACAGTGACTACCTTGCTACAGTGACCACCTTGCTACAGTGATTACCATACTACAGTGACCACCTTACTACAGTGACCACCTTACTACAGTGACTACCTTACAACAGTGACTACCTTACTACAGTGACCACCTTGCAACAGTGACTACCTTACAACAGTGACTACCTTACTACAGTGACCACCTTACAACAGTGACTACCTTACAACAGTGACTACCTTACAACAGTGACTACCTTACTACAGTGACTACCTTACTACAGTGACCACCTTACTACAGTGACTACCTTACAACAGTGACCACCTTACTACAGTGACCACCTTACAACAGTGACCACCTTACTACAGTGACCACCTTACTACAGTGATTACCTTACTACGGTGACCACCTTACTACAGTGATCACATTACTACAGTGACCACCTTGCTACAGTGACCACCTTGGTACATTGACCACCTTGGTACAGTGACCACCTTGGTACAGTGACTACCTTGCTACGGTGACCACATTACTACAGTGACCACCTTGCTACAGTGACCACCTTGGTACATTGACCACCTTGGTACAGTGACCACCTTGGTACAGTGACTACCTTGCTACAGTGACCACCTTACAACAGTGACCACCTTGCTACAGTGACCACCTTGGTACAGTGACCACCTTACTACAGTGACCACCTTACTACAGTGATTACCTTACTACGGTGACCACATTACTACAGTGACCACCTTGCTACAGTGACCACCTTGGTACATTGACCACCTTGGTACATTGACCACCTTGGTACAGTGACCACCTTGGTACAGTGACCACCTTGCTACAGTGACCACCTTACAACAGTGACCACCTTGCTACAGTGACCACCTTGGTACAGTGACCACCTTGCTACAGTGACCACCTTGCTACAGTGACCACCTTGCTACAGTGACCACCTTGCTACAGTGACCACCTTGCAACAGTGACCACCTTACTACAGTGACCACCTTACTACAGTGACCACCTTACTACGGTGACCACCTTACTACGGTGACCACCTTACTACAGTGACCACCTTACTACAGTGATTACCTTTCTACAGTGACCACCTTACTACAGTGATTACCTTACTACAGTGACCACCTTACTACAGTGATTACCATACTACAGTGACCACCTTACTACAGTGACCACCTTACTACAGTGATTACCTTACTACAGTGATTACCTTACTACAGTGACCACCATACTACAGTAATCACCTTACTACAGTGACCACCTTACTACAGTGACCACCTTACTACAGTGACCACCTTACTACAGTGACTACCTTACTACAGTGACCACCTCACTACAGTGACCACCTTACTACAGTGGCTACCTTACTACAGTGACCACCTGACTACAGTGATTACCTTACTACAGTGACCACGTGACTACAGTTTGAATTGAATTAAATTGAAACAGTTTATTTAGCCAGAACACAGATACAGAGTGGACAATAATAACAATATTAACATGGCTGAGCCAGTTGAGAGCCTGAGGTGCACCTGATATATACTGTACATTTATCTCAAGGAAGTATTATGTAACATGTGGTATAGTACAACAGCATGGGGGTAATAACAACATATCAGAAGGTTACCACAGTTATCACTTCAATATTAAGTTATTTTATTTAGCTATTTTTGTTTACATTTATTTTTTATATATATATATATATATATATATATATATATATATATATATATATATATATATATATATATATATATATATATATATATATATATATATATATATACAGTACATAAATTACAGTTCAGTGGAATTGTTAAACATAAGTATCATGGGGGAGCAGTACATCCTGGGTTGTACAGTAATATGGTTGAACAAGAGGACAGAGCTGTCAGGGTTATGTCTAGTTGGCAATTATGTTTATTGCAATGGTAATTACTTGTCTATTTTCATGATAATTTCCGATAAAACGGTTTTGATGGTACAATAAAAGCAGGTACTGTAAATATAGTAAGTGTTACAAGAAATATTAATACTTCGACAATTGATATTTTTTACGAGATGATTTAAAGGAAGGGAGCGTAGTGTTTGGTGGGGGTAAGTTGTTCCACCCAGTAACCTTCATACACTCTACTGTACTTCACCTCTACACTTGGTGGGATGGGTGGGGGTAAGTTGTTCCACCCAGTAACCTTCATACACTTCACCTCTACACTTGGTGGGATGGGTGGGGGTAAGTTGTTCCACCCAGTAACCTTCATACACTTCACCTCTACACTTGGTGGGATGGGTGGGGGTAAGTTGTTCCACCCAGTAACCTTCATACACTTCACCTCTACACTTGGTGGGATGGGTGGGGGTAAGTTGTTCCACCCAGTAACCTTCATACACTTCACCTCTACACTGGTGGGATGGGTGGGGTTAAGTTGTTCCACCCAGTAACCTTCATACACTTCACCTCTACACTTGGTGGGATGGGTGGGGGTAAGTTGTTCCACCCAGTAACCTTCATACACTTCACCTCTACACTTGGTGGGATGGGTGGGGGTAAGTTGTTCCACCCAGTAACCTTCATACACTTCACCTCTACACTCACCTTTTCCCAAACCAATACTTATACTGTTGCCTTCAGTTTTCCAACATTGTATATTAATTGTTTTTTCATCCATAGTGAACTGTACTGTACAGCACAGTACTGTACTAAGTTGCAAGACTGTACTGTAATACTGTATGATGCTTAATTAGTACAGTACAAGATAGTACAGTACAGTACAGTACAATACAGTAGAGTACTGTACTGTACATTACTGTACAGTACTCTACTGTACTCTACTGTACAGTACTGTACTGCACTGCACTGTACTGAATTGTACTGTACTGTACTGTATTGTACTGTACTGTACATTACTCTACCATACTGTATTGTACTGCACTGTACTGTACTGCACTGTACTGAATTGTACTGTACTGTACTGTACATTACTCTACCATACTGTACTGTACTGTACTGTACTGTATTGTATTATTTTATACTCTACTAATTAAGCATCATTCAGTGCAGTCTTGTAACTTAGTACTGGTAGTGTATCACTAATCCTTGTGTTCAAACATCGACCATTCTAACTAGACCAAAAATAAAGTTGGATGTAAATTGTCTGTTGTGTTTAAGCCAGCCAGGTGTTAGAGCTTTGTTTATTTTACTCTACTTTATCATCTTCGCTACTGATCGGCTGCTTGGGCGGTTGGTCACATCTGTGTTACGCACTGTTGACAAGTACACTACTTGTTCCAGAATGTATCTGTACCTGGTCTAGTGTTGGTCAATTATGTTCTTGTTCACAACACTCTGTGGCAGATTGTTCCAAGAGTTCACAACACTTTCTGGTAGATTATTCCAAGAGTTCACAACTCTCTCTGGTAGATTGTTCCAAGAGTTCACAACTCTCTCTGGCAGATTGTTCCAAGAGCTCCCAACTCTCACTCCCCAAAAATTTGCCTTCACAGTTTTCTGGACTTGTGGCTTCTTCAACCTTGAGCTGTGACCCCTTGTGGGGTGGGCGTCTGCCAGCTCCAGGTATGGACACTCGACTGAGTTGTGCCCTGAGATGTTTATACACTTCAATTAGGTCACCCCTGGCCCGTCTGTAGTATATGCTTGGCAGTTGCAAGTATTCTACTCTCTCTGGGTAGCTGAGGTACTGTAGTGCAGGCACCAGTCTGGTGGCCCTCCTTTGGATATTTCCAATCAAATGAGAGCCTCTAGCATATCTCGAGGACCATACAGGGTGACAGTACTCAGACAGGGAAGCACCTCACTCCTGAAGATCATTATGAGGGACGGACCGTCTAGATATGTGAACGACCTTCTTATAAGACCCAATAATTTATTTGCCTGATTTACCTTCTTCTCACAATGGCCCGAGAACTTCAGTTCATTGTTAACATACACACCCAGGTCTTTGTCACATTTGGTCTTTATTAATGCTGTTTCCTCCTCCCGTTGGGACTTATGATACGCCTCCTTTCCGTTGGCATGACCCCGGTGCAGCCTCTTGCACTTCATGATATTGAATCTTAACAGCCATTTCCTCGACCATTCTTGAAGCTCACAGAGATCCTTCTGCAGCTCTTACAGTCTGCTTGGTTCTGACTTTCCCTGAATAACTTGGCATCATTCACAGACATTTGTATGGAGGAATGTATAGCTTCCGTCATGTCATATATGAAACAAACAACAAAAACGAGCCCAGTACACTGCCCTTTGGTACTCTGCTTATCACTGGTACACATGGCGATTTGGTTCCATTAATTAATCACCACATACTGCTCGTGGTCATGAAGAAAGTCTCCTATCCACTCTAGGAAACTTCCCTTGATTTCAAGCCTTTCCAATTTAATTCTCAACCTTTCGTGGGATATGCTGTCAAAGGCCTTGGCAAAATCCAGGTACTATATATATTGTAGTGTCAATATTGCCACACTGTTCCAGAAACTGATGCAAACTGAGGAGTGAAAAATGGAAGAACATCAAAATGTCCAAAGTTTGCTGCTGGTTCTTTTACTCCATTGTCAAAGTCTTGTATGTTTGTTTTAATTAACAGTCTAAAATTATTTATATACAGTATTTATCTTTTCACAATACTGTATCAACTCAGTAACTGTGTGGGTGTTGATCTGTTCTGTGTTATTGTCCAGTGTTAGTACAGGAGGAGACCTGCCATGTTTGTTAGTGTCACTCTTCTCACATCTGTCCCAGACTCAGGACATAGCTGGTAGTGGTGCCACACATGACCACCAACTTGTGTACAGTATATTTTACTCAGGGACCTCCAGTAAATGTTCCCATACTGTATTGTACTGCACTGTATATGCTTCACTGTACTGTATATACTACGTATGCTGTACTGTATATACTATGCTGTACTGTATATACTATACTGTACTGTATTTTATATTTTATGTATATTTTAGGTCCCTTATTTCCCAAATTCTGAAAATTCCAAAATGTGGTCTGTTTCTTTTCCCAAGCTTGCCAGGTAATTGATATACAGTACTGTACAGTTGTACTATACTACTGTATAGTACAGTACTTGTATTAGTAACTTGTTGGATTCTTGTTAGATGCTAGAACTGTGTACAGTACTGTACTGAAGGCAGAGACTCAGGTAAACTAAAGACTGGGTCCCCAGAAAGATACAAAATCTTGGAAAATTATAAAAACAGCCCAAGAACGTTTAGAGTGGAGGACTGTGGTCGCCAACCCTCAGAATATGAGGACGGTACCGTACTCTGATTGGTTGAGGCACTGGCAAGTTCTGCCATGTCTAGTATCTCACAGTATGATCCAGTGAGCCATTTAGTCATCTCTTAAGCTAGAAGGTATTTCCTGGATTGAGATAAGAGGCACAATAGGATAGACCTTATCTACCATCAGTCATAAAGTGTTGTGTTGCAAGTCTTACTGACATAACTCAGAATATCATGTGGAATACTGTACAGTAAACCCTCAAAAGTCTGGACCTTATCTGGGCAAGAAAAATTTGTCCAAACCCTTAAATATTTGTCGTTTGAAATTCCTGTCACGCACGGGCATTAGAAATTTCCACCAGCCAGCAATCCCTTGGCCTCTTTCCTCCTCTCAGACCCGTGAGTTAGCAGGTTATTTCCCCACTCTTAGAATGGACTCAAACATAATGTTGCACTAATTTTGGGCGGGAGGGCATTAGCCCACCTGGACATAGGTCACTGACCCACATCAGGGTCTGGGGGGTGAAAATATAATAATAATAAAGGAACATAAATAAAAATATATATAAAAATATATAAATAAAGGTTGAGAAACGATACACAGTATGTATGTTGTGTTGTCAAAGTAAGAGAAACAATTGAGACCCTGCAATTATGTATAAATGAGGCAGAAAGTAAGATCAGTAACCTGGTCACAAATGACAGCAGGGTCTACCATTAGACAACAAATTATGCTTCCAATATCTTCTAGTACCTCCCTGTTTGGTAGCTGCCTACTATCTATAAGTTGACACACATTCAGCCACAAAAATGGCAAAATATTAGGTCAAACAGTGGTGATGGTAGTCCTCCCAGGAAGAGAATGGAAGACTAACACATCATCCATGACACACTTGGAGCAGTACATCATGTCCATTAATTACCGTACAGGTTATATATTGTACAGGTTGAACCCCTCTAATCCGGGACCTGATAGTCCGGCAGCTTGGATGGTTCAGGTAATAGCTCACTTGTAGTGGCTGTTAGTTTACCCCCATACTTATAATTTATCCCTAAATATGCCTCCTAAGAGACCAGCAAACATTGGTTGTAATGTGGCAAACATAAACAAGTGACATGAACTGTTTTATAAAAGGTGTCTCTACTGAACACATTTGACATTAATAGTACATTTTATGTCTTATTTTGCCTTTTTTAACCTCGGCTTCGATGGTTTGGAATTTTTGGTGATCCATAACCTGTCTGGTACCCAGTGTTAGTGAGGTCCAGCCTGTACTGTGTTCTGTTATTTAATATTTTATATTATTAATGATGCAGCATACTCCCCTCCCCCCCCCCCCCTGCCCCTCCCCACTGACAGGGAAGATATTAACTAATGATTCAAATTGTAATTTTATTTTGAAATCAAATTATATATTGTATTTTTTCTCTTATTTAATACCGTATGTTATATTATTTATGATGAAACATACACCATAATAGGCTGATCATACTGTACAATAATTACGTGTAATAAATAAAAACAAACTTGTGATCGTGGTGACGGCCAGCCACCACCACCACGTCAAGTAACCCATTACCGTACCTCTCTTTACGCCTATATCATATCTGATTACACCAGTATATATTTTAATAATACACAAGGTGATATATTTTATAACCAAAGTAAGTCCGGACAATCTGGAGGTCTGGACCGAGTTTCCTCCAAATTGTCCGGACTGTGTGTGGTCAACATGGGTTTATTGTTACTGTTCCACCACAGGTCCTGGCTGATGTAACATGAGGGACGGTATGTTGTAGATGGTAGTACTGTATTTATTGTGATTTAGGTACAGTACAGTGTTTACAAAAACTATTAATGATTGGTGACACTGCATTTTATGTGAGCCAAGAGGGTTGCCTAACTCACTCATGACCAGTATATCATCATTACTCCAACTGTAAACTACGCCTTCATAATGGTGATGTACTTAAGTGCTCCGTCTTAGTTGATATGTAGGGTAATATTTTAGATTGATCACTTACAGACAAAGTCACGTAAAGAAAGAACCGTTTATGGTGTGCAAGTGAGGTATGGTCACAGCTAATGGGCAGCTCACCATACAGTACAGAGTTCACCTCGGGGGTGATAACACTGACTTGAGGACCAAATACATTTTAAGAGTTATTGTACTGACTCCCTGATTTAGTCACCAAGTGGAGGCTATACTTTATGACTCACAATTAGTGGTTACATACTGTACTGTACAGTTATTTGTGTTCATAGATATAACAATTGCAATAATATTGGAGTAATTTTGTTTGCAAAAGAACAAAAGATGATAGAAATAATTTTTTTAAGATAAATACAATACTGAGATATTTGCGATATTTGTGTTTCTTAATTTATCAGGCCTTTTGATTTTCACTATTTTGTGCTTCTGAGTAAAGTAATGTACGTACAGTACAAGTTTCTTTGACACAACTGTGCAGTATAGGTGATAAGTTAGTGAGGCAGGTTAGGTTGAGGTTCATCTCTTCCATCAGCTTAATGTGTTACAAAGCTACCGGAGCCACTGTGTGCAACACTATCATCTGACCTTATGAACAGTACTGTGTTGTACACCATGTGAGGTCAGTAGTAAGGTAGATGAACACAGGACCTGGCAGACATACTGTAATAATATTAATAATAATTAATCAGTTTTATTGTTTTGCAGGTTTACAGTAAGAGAGGCTTTTACTGTACTGTACCTACAGGAGACCTTCAAATGTTGTAGTCATTTATGAACCTAAAGAATAGACTACAGTACAGCGCCCTGTGAGGCTACAGTGGGCTTAGTCATCAATAGTGTTTAAAGAGACAACAGTTTAAAATCAGTTGTAGAACAAGAGGTGTTAATACTATGACCACATTATAAACCTTTAACCCTCAGAGTACACCATTCCTGCCTTCCTCCCACACACAACAAATGGACATTTGGAAGAAAAAATCATTGGGAAATTTGGGTCACGTGGACTCAGAGAATTTTGGGAGTTGGGGAATACCAGACAAATTCCTGTCCTGTACTGTCCTGTACTGTACTGCTTCACCACTGGTACAGTACCACCTCAAAGTGAAATACTGTATCGGTGTTACTAAAAAATGGGGACAGTTTTTATTTATGAACATAAAAACAGCAAAAAAAAAAGTGAAGTACAGTCGGCCACAGGAATAAGCACACACACTGTAGCTGTAAGGTCGTCTGGTAACGTTGACACTGTGCATCCAGACGCATGATGAAGCTCAGCTCCCCCCACCTGTTATCTCTAACTATTTTTTGTTTCTCCTTCTTTATTCTTCTATTTATTCATCTTCCTTCCTTTACTAATCCAAATACCAGTAAAAAAAAAGTAGGGTAAGAGGAAAATGGGGGGGGGGGGGGCAGGGAGCTGTACGATAACTGCAATCCCATTGGGCAACAAGTTTACAACCATTGGATACAATATATTACTTGTAATATAAACACAAGACACTAGTAAAACATTCACAACAAATGTATTGATAACATATTTGTAGGAATAAAACATAAATTACAGGTCATTTTGTCTGTTCTGTTGAGGACAGTGTTACCAGATATAAGGTCTCAAACACCAACCATAGGTGTATACTTATTCTTGTGGCCGACTGTACATACAGGCCAAGTGTTGTACAGTGCTGTATAATGGTACAACATGGGACGAGTGGTAGAGCTGGAGCAGTAGAGCTGGAGTGGTACAGCTGGAGTGGTACAGCTGGAGTGATACAGCTCGAGTGGTAGAGCTAAAGTGGTAGAGCTGGAATGGTACAGCTGGAGTGGTAGAGCTCGAGTGGTAGAGCTGGAGCAGTAGACCAGGTGTATCGGTCTCACAATCACTGATCTCTGTCTCATCACCACTACTAAAAGTTTTGTTGACAGACTCTGGCAGGTGTTCAGTGTATGTGTGGGTGCCTTAAACACTGGTGGAGTGAGCCAGGGAGGTGTGTGAGAGGAGGCTGTCATCTTCAGTGCCTCTACTGTACTCTACAGGTATCCTTTACTATACAAATGGGTCTGGTTCCTTGAAAACCATTTGGTTATAGAGTTCCTGGATTGTGAATAACATAAGAAATTAAAAAAAAAATAGGAACAATAAAAACACAATATTGTATTACAGTATACCTAAAAATGAATTCAGCTCAGGAACAAAAAAATCCACAATGTTATGCCTAAAACATTGATAAATTAAATAAAGTAACGGATATATAGTACATTACCTTATGCATCGGGGGACAAACTGACTACCCCAGCTGATTCTTGGGACATGTCTGACATGCAATTTGAATTTTCAATGAGACTAACATTTGGATAAGCAAATGTCGCCATTAGAAAGCAAAAAAGAGGTGCAAGAAAAGAAAATTTGGATAAGCAAAGTTTTGGATATCACTCATTCAGTTAGTGAGGGACGCCTGTAGTTGCCAGATAATACTTTTCTATGGTTCAGTAGCCACGAGGCTCTGTTTAGGTGCCAAAGGGAGGCACCCAATTTAAAATTACAATTGGGGCACAATAGTATTGTACTGTTTTGTGTGTGGAATTGTTACTGCTTTATCTGCTAATACAACCATGAAAAAAAAGGTAGCAAAAGAGAGAGTGATAAGTCTCCAAGAGGGTCATCCTAATATCTCCACCACAGCTTCCTGCCCATATTTAAGACCATCTCTCACCCTGTTTATACTTAACATGCAAAAGACCCCAATAATCCAGACTAGTTTTCTCATCCATAGTTAAACTGTAACAAGTCCAGCGCCTGTATCGTATGCATGACAAAAGTCGAGGGTGTGATTTGGTTATGGTCTGTATTATTGCAGAACATAATTAAACCTTGAAATAATATGTCTGTGGCATTTTTCACCTGTATTTTGTCTTTACAGAACAACTTAATGCTGCATGTATTGTATTATTCCTTTTGTCACATTACATTTGTTGCTTTCAGCCTTTATATTATTGTGTTTGTCTTGAATGTTTATGAGTGCAGTGATTGGCCTCTGACGTACAGTAGTGGGTGACCGGTCAAATGAGCCACAGTCCTAATGAGCTTTAGTCCTGATAACGTCCAGCCTAATGTAACATAACCATTAGGACTGAGCCCCTAGCCCTAATGGGTCCCTAGCCTTAATGGGTCCCTAGTCTTAAAGGGCCCCTAGCCTTAATGGGCCCCTAGCTTTAATGGGCCCCTAGCTTTAATGGGTCCCAAACAAATGAGGCGCTTGGCCAAATGGTCGACTCGTCATTGTACACCCGAGCACCTCATAATAGGTGCCAAACACAGTACTGTAGGTCCCAAACACAGTACTGTAGGTCCCAAACACAGTACTGTAGGTCCCAAACACAGTACTGTAGGTCCAAACACAGTACTGTAGGGCCCAAACACAGTACTGTAGGCCCCAAACACAGTACTGTAGGTCCAAACACATTACTGTGGGTCCCAAACACAGTACTGTAGGTCCAAACACAGTACTGTAGGGCCCAAACACAGTACTGTAGGCCCCAAACACAGTACTGTAGGTCCAAACACATTACTGTGGGTCCCAAACACAGTACTGTAGGTCCAAACACAGTACTGTAGGTCCCAAACACAGTACTGTAGGTCCCAAAGACAGTACTGTAGGTCCCAAACACAGTACTGTGGGTCCCAAACACAGTACTGTAGGTCCCAAACACAGTACTGTAGGTCCCAAACACAGTACTGTAGGTCCAAACATAGTACTGTAGGTCCAAACACAGTACTGTAGGTCCCAAACACAGTACTGTAGGTCCAAACACAGTACTGTAGGTCCCAAACACAGTACTGTAGGTCCAAACACAGTACTGTAGGTCCCAAACACAGTACTGTAGGTCCAAACACAGTACTGTAGGTCCCAAACACAGTACTGTAGGTCCCAAACACAGTACTGTAGGTCCCAAACACAATACTGTAGGTCCAAACAGTACTGTAGGTCCAAACACAGTACTGTAGGTCCAAACACAGTACTGTAGGTCCCAAACACAGTACTGTAGGTCCCAAACACAGTACTGTAGGTCCCAAACACAGTACTGTAGGTCCCAAACACAGTACTGTGGGTCCCAAACACAGTACTGTAGGTCCCAAACACAGTACTGTAGGTCCCAAACACAGTACTGTAGGTCCCAAACACAGTACTGTAGGTCCCAAACACAGTACTGTAGGTCCCAAACACAGTACTATAGGTCCCAACAATAGGTGTCACTCCAGATTACTGTACTACAAGACTGAGGCCCATTTGACTTGCTACTGTGAGTGAAGAGTTGTGTGACCATTATTATAATGCTGGCTTCACTTCCATTAACTGACCAAGTGGAACTAATCTTTGCTTGATCAAACAAATCCTTTGTGCAAAATATGATCCGTTTTCATTCCTGGATGAGGATAACTGTAATGCTGTAGTGGTACGCTTCTGGATGTGAAGTCATCTTTCACGTCACGTGTACGTCACTGGACCTGGGATTAACATGAGTTGTGTGCACTCTGTTGAGTATTCAATCATTCTGATTTTTCAGTGTCAGGCTGCATATTTGTGGTGAAGAAAGTGTGGTCTCCCTTTGAACGGGGCATGTTTTGTGATGACGAGTCAATCCGCTACCCGTTTACCGATCATGAAACAGTGTCTGACATGGCCCTCATGCTTTTTGGGGTGGCCATGCCCGTGGGCCTGGTAAGTTGGGAAGACATTCCACACTTTTGAGTCCCAACACTGGGCCATCCCAGCATTGGATGTTGGGGTATTAGTATACGAGAGTAAAGCGCCACGATTGGTAGTCAGATAACGTGGGTAGTGTTGTCCTCGTAGCTGGTCATGGCTGTTGACGATGTGCTGTAGGATGTGCTTTAACCATTAACGGTTGTGTTATAACGCCTCGAGCTCTATTAATATTTGCTAGTGATGCACACGACCACCCAAGAGCGTTAGTCTTGGCCAACCTACAGCAATGGTCATGTCCAGCCACAGTTTATAGTCCAACACAAAACTAGTGTTTAGGTTCACTGTTTGTTTATAGTTGTACATGAGTTTGAAACACTTTACTTACTAAAAACATACAGCTCATGAATAACTTGTCTTGAGGAGCAGTTAGGGACAGTAGGTTTGTATGTAGAGTAATGGACTACAGTACTTGGAGTCATACCAGTGTAAGCTTTCCTGCTTTGTATTTAATCAGTGTAGGTCTTGGGAGTACTACAGTATAAATGTTTACACTGATGAAGAAGAACCAACTGTATAATGATGTATACAGTACAGTATAACAATTACTCTACTCTTTGTTATTAACTTTATACTGAATTATGTTTTCCATGCAGTACAGTACAAGTCAAGAGATATTGTGTAATGAAAGATAAGTAAAGTCTGTTTCTCAAAACTTTATGACATAATTAACAATGTCTTGTACAGTCTCCTAAGATAATTATTTTTATCCAATATTTGTAGATAAATGTTAATATATTTAGCAGAGGTTGAAACACTGTACAGTAGACCACCATAGTTAACTGTTTCACTTCCTTGGTGGTACAGTATTGTACAGTACTTCATTCTCTGATTTATTTAGGCAATTCATATTTTATATTATTGTTTTTCAGGCTTTTGTCATGTTTAAATGTTAGAAAGGGTTTGTTTTTATATAGTCAGTATCTTTTTATATAGTTTGTGTACAATACAATACTGTCATGGGTCAAAAATAATCTTATATTTTTTTGTGTACAGTACGTATACCATATTTGTCGGCCCATAAGTCTACCTTTGAAATAATTATCCAGCAAACTAGGCGTCACTCTATCTACCAAGACCAAAATGTGAACCTTAAATTTTAAGATGAAAGACAATAAAGTTAATGAAGACAAGAAGACTACAGTACAGTACAGTACAGTGCAGTACAGTACAGTACAGTACAGTACACTACAGTACACTGCAGTACACTACAGTACACTACAGTACAGTACAGTACAGTACAGTACAGTACAGTACAGTACAGTACACTACAGTACAGTATAGTACAGTACAGTGCACTACAGTACAGTACACTACACTACAGTACACTACAGTACAGTACACTACAGTACAGTACAGTGCAGTACAGTACACTACAGTACACTACACTACAGTACACTACAGTACAGTACAGTACAGTACACTACAGTACAGTGCACTACAGTGCAGTACAGTACACTACACTACAGTACACTACAGTACAGTGCAGTACACTTCAGTACACTACAGTACAGTGCAGTACACTACAGTACAGTGCAGTACAGTACAGTACACTACAGTACACTACACTACACTACAGTACAGTGCAGTACACTACAGTACACTACAGTTCAGTGCAGTGCAGTACAGTACAGTACACTACAGTTCAGTGCAGTGCAGTACAGTACAGTACACTACACTACAGTACAGTGCAGTACACTACAGTACACTACACTACAGTACAGTGCAGTGCAGTACAGCACAGCACAGCACAGTACACTACACTACAGTACAGCACAGCACAGTACAGTACACTACAGTACAGTATAGTACACTACAGTACAGTGCAGTACACTACAGTACACTACACTACAGTACAGTACAGTACACTACAGTACATCACTGCCAGCATCTTGTGACCAGGTGGTTTGTTATTGCCTGCCAGCATGATGTACACCCTGGCTCCTGTACACAACATGATGTACACCCTGGCTCCTGTACACAACATGATGTACACCCTGGCTCCTGTACACAACATGATGTACACCCTGGCTCCTGTACACAACATGATGTACACCCTGGCTCCTGTACACAACATGATGTACACCCTGGCTCCTGTACACAACATGATGTACACCCTGGCTCCTGTACACAACATGATGTACACCCTGGCTCCTGAGAGAGAGTGTATGTGTATTTTACAGCATTATCAAAGTTGTAACTAAATTCTATTACAAAATATACAGTTTAATCTATGAACTAGAACTACATATTGAACATGAAAATATTTAATATTTTCTCCAACTACAGCCATCATAAAATACAGCCATCATAAACTACAGCCATCATAAACTACAGCCATCATAAACTACAGCCATCATAAACTACAGCCACCATAAACTACAGCCACCATAAACTACAGCCATCATAAAATACAGCCATCATAAACTACAGCCATCATAAACTACAGCCATCATAAACTACAGCCATCATAAACTACAGCCACCATAAACTACAGCCATCATAAACTACAGCCACCATAAACTACAGCCATCATAAACTACAGCCACCATAAACTACAGCCATCATAAACTACAGCCACCATAAACTACAGCCACCATAAACTACAGCCATCATAAACTACAGCCACCATAAACTACAGCCACCATAAACTACAGCCATCATAAACTACAGCCACCATAAACTACAGCCACCATAAACTACAGCCACCATAAACTACAGCCACCATAAACTACAGCCATCATAAACTACAGCCATCATAAACTACAGCCATCATAAACTACAGCCATCATAAACTACAGCCATCATAAACTACAGCCATCATAAACTACAGCCATCATAAACTACAGCCATCATAAACTACAGCCATCATAGACTACAGCCATTATAAACTACAGCCATCATAAACTACAGCCATCATAAACTACAGCCACCATAAACTACAGCCATCATAAACTACAGCCATCATAAACTACAGCCACCATAAACTACAGCCATCATAAACTACAGCCACCATAAACTACAGCCATCATAAACTACAGCCATCATAAACTACAGCCATCATAAACTACAGCCATCATAAACTACAGCCATCATAGACTACAGCCATCATAAACTACAGCCATCATAAACTACAGCCTTCATAAACTACAGCCATCATAAACTACAGCCACCATAAACTACAGCCATCATAAACTACAGCCACCATAAACTACAGCCATCATAAACTACAGCCACCATAAACTACAGCCACCATAAACTACAGCCACCATAAACTACAGCCACCATAAACTACAGCCACCATAAACTACAGCCACCATAAACTACAGCCACCATAAACTACAGCCACCATAAACTACAGCCACCATAAACTACAGCCACCATAAACTACAGCCACCATAAACTACAGCCACCATAAACTACAACCAACATAAACTACAGCCACCATAAACTACAACCAACATAAACTACAGCCACCATAAACTACAGTACGGCCCTCATATTAAAAAAATGAATTGCTCGCTTCCCCATCCTACACACAAACAGTTTTACCATCAATATCTTGGGTCAGATTGGTCGTTGTATCATGTTAAAGGTTCCGGTTGTTGTATCATGTTAAAGGTTCCATTGTGTCAGATATTGAGGCTGTCTTCATCATCATTCTCTACCACAATAAACACTCTATCTATTGAATTATATACTTCACATTTTCTTAATAACTGTTTATACCTTCATTAGTTCCCAGGTTTTATTTAGAAACCAACATAAGCTTCAAACACCGCTCGTAAACACATCCTTATGCTGTATTGTACACTGGTAGCATTGTATCACTGGTAGCATTGTATCACTGGTAACATTGTATCACTGGTAGCATTGTACACTGGTAACATTGTATCACTGGTAGCATTGTATCACTGGTAGCATTGTATCACTGGTAGCATTGTATCACTGGTAGCATTGTATCACTGGTAGCATTGTATCACTGGTAACATTGTATCACTGGTAACATTGTATAACTGGTAGCATTGTATCACTGGTAACATTGTATAACTGGTAGCATTGTATAACTGGTAGCATTGTATCACTGGTAGCATTGTATCACTGGTAGCATTGTATCACTGGTAACATTGTATCACTGGTAGCATTGTATCGCTGGTAGCATTGTATCACTGGTAGCATTGTATCACTGGTAGCATTGTATCACTGGTAACATTGTATCACTGGTAACATTGTATAACTGGTAGCATTGTATCACTGGTAACATTGTATAACTGGTAGCATTGTATAACTGGTAGCATTGTATCACTGGTAGCATTGTATCACTGGTAGCATTGTATCACTGGTAACATTGTATCACTGGTAGCATTGTATCGCTGGTAGCATTGTATCACTGGTAACATTGTATCACTGGTAACATTGTATCACTGGTAGTATTGTATAACTGGTAGCATTGTATCACTGGTAACATTGTATAACTGGTAGCATTGTATCACTGGTAACATTGTATAACTGGTAGCATTGTATCACTGGTAACATTGTATCACTGGTAGCATTGTATCACTGGTAACATTGTATCACTGGTAGCATTGTTCACTGGTAGCATTGTATCACTGGTAACATTGTATCACTGGTAGCATTGTATCACTGGTAGCATTGTATCACTGGTAGCATTGTATCACTGGTAACATTGTATCACTGGTAGCATTGTATCACTGGTAGCATTGTATCACTGGTAGCATTGTATCACTGGTAGCATTGTATCACTGGTAACATTGTATCACTGGTAACATTTTGCTGTTTTTTACTTTATTATCAGTAGTTATTATTGTAATGTACTGCTGAGGTGGTGAGCTCTACTGCTGAGGTGGTGAGCTCTACTGCTGAGGTGGTGAACTCTACTGCTGAGGTGGTGAGCTCTACTGCTGAGGTGGTGAGCTCTACTGCTGAGGTGGTGAGCTCTACTGCTGAGGTGGTGAACTCTACTGCTGAGGTGGTGAGCTCTACTGCTGAGGGGGTGAGCTCTACTGCTGAGGTGGTGAGCTCTACTGCTGAGGTGGTGAGCTCTACTGCTGAGGGGTGAGCTCTACTGCTGAGGTGGTGAACTCTACTGCTGAGGTGGTGAGCTCTACTGCTTAGGTGGTTAGCTCTACTGCTGAGGTGGTGAACTCTACTGCTGAGGTGGTGAGCTCTACTGCTTAGGTGGTGGGCTCTACTGCTGAGGTGGTGAGCTCTACTACTTAGGTGGTGAGCTCTACTGCTGAGGTGGTGAACTCTACTGCTTAGGTGGTGAGCTCTACTGCTGAGGTGGTGAGCTCTACTGCTGAGGTGGTGAACTCTGCTGCTTAGGTGGTGAGCTCTACTGCTGAGGTGGTGAGCTCTACTGCTGAGGTGGTGAGCTCTACTGCTTAGGCGGTGAGCTCTACTGCTGAGGCGGTGAGCTCTACTGCTGAGGCGGTGAGCTCTGTTGCTGAGGCGGTGAGCTCTACTGCTGAGGTGGTGAGCTCTACTGCTGAGGTGGTGAGCTCTACTGCTGTGGTGGTGAGCTCTACTGCTGAGGTGGTGAACTCTACTGCTGAGGTGGTGAACTCTACTGCTTAGGTGGTGAACTCTACTGCTGAGGTGGTGAACTCTACTGCTTAGATGGTGAGCTCTACTGCTGAGGTGGTGAGCTCTACTGCTGAGGTGGTGAGCTCTACTGCTGAGGTGGTGAGCTCTACTGCTGAGGTGGTGAGCTCTACTGCTGAGGTGGTGAACTCTACTTCTGAGGTGGTGAACTCTACTGCTGACGTGGTTTGCTCTACTGCTGAGGTGGTGAGCTCTACTGCTGAGGTGGTGAGCTCTACTGCTGAGGTGGTGAACTCTACTGCTGAGGTGGTGAGCTCTACTGCTGAGGTGGTGAGCTCTACTGCTGAGGTGGTGAGCTCTACTGCTGAGGGGGTGAGCTCTACTGCTGAGGTGGTGAACTCTACTGCTGAGGTGGTGAGCTCTACTGCTGAGGTGGTGAGCTCTACTGCTTAGGTGGTGAGCTCTACTGCTGAGGTGGTGAACTCTACTGCTGAGGTGGTGAGCTCTACTGCTTAGGTGGTGAACTCTACTGCTGAGGTGGTGAACTCTACTGCTGAGGTGGTGAACTCTACTGCTTAGGTGGTGAACTCTACTGCTGAGGTGGTGAGCTCTACTGCTTAGGTGGTGAGCTCTACTGCTGAGGTGGTGAGCTCTACTGCTGAGGTGGTGAGCTCTACTGCTGAGGTGGTGAGCTCTACTGCTTAGGTGGTGAGCTCTACTGCTGAGGTGGTGAGCTCTACTGCTGAGGTGGTGAGCTCTGTTGCTGAGGCGGTGAGCTCTACTGCTGAGGCGGTGAGCTCTACTGCTGAGGTGGTGAGCTCTACTGCTGTGGTGGTGAGCTCTACTGCTGAGGTGGTGAGCTCTACTGCTGAGGTGGTGAACTCTACTGCTGAGGTGGTGAACTCTACTGCTGAGGTGGTGAACTCTACTGCTTAGATGGTGAGCTCTACTGCTGAGGTGGTGAGCTCTACTGCTGAGGTGGTGAGCTCTACTGCTGAGGTGGTGAGCTCTACTGCTGAGGTGGTGAACTCTACTTCTGAGGTGGTGAACTCTACTGCTGACGTGGTTTGCTCTACTGCTGACGTGGTTCGCTCTACTGCTGATGTGGTGAACTCTACTGCTGTGGTGGTGAACTCTACTGCTGAGGTGGTGAACTCTACTGCTGACGTGGTTTGCTCTACTGCTGATGTGGTTTGCTCTACTGCTGAGGTGGTGAGCTCTGAGTCAGTGGCTGTACAGTAGTGTTCGGGTGTCCACTTATAGAACAAGTACAGTAAGGTATAGACCATTGACTTTAACATGCTCTTTTGAGCTGATAAATTAAGGTTGATTTGTGAACCGACAAACATGGTAACTAATTTACAAAAGTGTAGCGTAGTGTATTAAACTAGGTGTCTTATGGCAGTGTAGGACAGTCAGCAGCATAAATTTGTTTCAGCATTATGTCAATGACCTGGTAACACTGTACAGTGGTCCCTCGGTTAACGAGCACAATTCGTTCCAGAAGGTTGCTCGTTAACCGAAACCATTGTTTCAATGAGTTTTTGGGTAATTGGTTCCAGCTCTCCGAAAATTACATACAAACTAAATATAAATGCAGTAAAGTACACTTACTTTGAGGTGTGCATGTAGAAGGCTCCTGGTTGATGATGATGATGATGGGAATTAGAATGGGGGTGGAGGAGAAGGGAGAAGAGAAGGCATTGGGTTGGAAGAGAAGTCACCCCATGCTGCCATTTCACCCATAAAATTTTAGTTCTCTTGGTGTAATTCAAGATTATTTTCTTTAACTCAACACTGCACTGCATTATATATTGTCAATATGTAAAATATATTTCAAAATGACCAATAATTTGACTGGAAACACAGAAAAAAAGAGTGTATGTTGAAGAGTCTCAAGCAAGATGTTCCTTCCTCTGAACTGGTAAACAAACTGACGCCAAGCTTGGTGCGTTGAGTGGCTGTTTGGGGCGCAAAAAACTAGTTTCCTGTACTTCAATTATGTTCAATGGTTGTTAAAATGACTAAAAAATTTAATATAAAACTTTTAAAATTATTGAATAGTACATCCTTTTTGATATTTGCTTAAATAGTAAGGAATTTAAGCCCTAGAACCGATTACTGGATTGGCGGACTAATACTACAGCTGGTGGGCCGCCAAATGCAGGCAAAAACATGTTGGGAAAAATTCGTAAGGAATTCGTTAACCGAGGGTTGGCTCGTTAACCGAAGTGAAGAATATGGAAGGTAATTCGTTAACCGAGGGTTGGCTCGTTAACCGAAGTGAAGAATATGGAAGGTAATTCGTTAACCGAAATTTCGATAACCGAGGGATCACTGTATGATGAAGACTTGACAAATTAGCTTTTAATGACTAGTTATTTAAGATGTACAGTGATCCCTTGGTTAACGAGATTTTGGTTAACGAATTACCTTCCATAAGATTCTTAACTTCGGTTAACGAGCAATCCCTCGATTAACGAATTCCTTACGAGCGCCCCTCAACATGTTTTTGCTTGCACACTAGCTGTCGTATTAGTCCGCCAATTCAGTAATCGGTTCTAGGGCTTAAATTCCTTACTATTTTAGGAAATATCAAGAAGTTTGTACCATTCAATAATATTAAAAGTCTTATATTAAAATTTTTAGTAATTTTAACAATTATTTAACGTAATTGAATACAGGGAAACTAGTTTTTAGCACGCCAAACAGCCTGTCAACACACCATACAGGCGTCAGTCTCTGTCTTTTCAGTGGAGGTAACATCTTGCTTCAGACTCTCTTCAACATAAACGATTTTTTCCGTTTTTACAGTGAAATTATTGGTCATTTTGAAATTTATTTTACATATTGATGATATATAGCGCAGTGCAGTGTCGATTTAAAGAAAATATTCTTTATTTACAGCAATTAAACTTAAAATATCACATGTTGAAATTGTTTTTGAATCCAGCATGGGTCCCAAGAAATCAAGAAAAGCGATTTCAATCCAGGTGAAACAGGAAATTATTAAGAAACATGAAGAAGGCTTTAGAACAAATGTGCTTAGCAAAGAATATGGCATGTCGACATCAACTGTGTCGACAATTCTTGCACAGAAAGACAAATTCAAGGTAGTGAAAGTGAGAGACAAATCTACCAGAGTGTTCAAAGGTAGATCCCTAATAGCAGAAACTGAGAGGTTACTTCTCATCTGGATTAGGGAAAACAAATGAAAGGTGATTCAGTTTCTACTGAATTTATTTGTGAAAGAGCCAGGGAGATTTACGAACATTTAAAGACAGATCAATCTGGTTCTTCAGGCACAGAATTTGAAGAGTTTAGGGCCAGCAAAGGCTGGTTCGAAAATTTTAAGAAAAGAAGTGACATTTTTAGTGTTGTTAGGCACGGTGAGGCTGCTAGTGCTGATAAGGAAGGAGCAGCAAAATTTTTAGTGGAGTTTAAAGAACTGATGGATGAAAAAAATTATCTTCCACAGCAAGTTTTCAATGTGGACGAAACTGGGCTCTTCTGGAAAAAAATGCCCAAAAGAACATTCATCACCAGAGATGAAGCCTCTTTACCTGGGCATAAACCCATGAAAGACCGTCTCACTCTATTGCTTGGTGCCAATGCTTCAGGGGATTTCCGACTGAAGCCTATGCTTGTCTACCACTCTAAGAACCCCAGGGTGTTCAAGCAACAAAAAGTGGTAAGAGGACTGCTTGGAGTTTATTGGAAGTCCAACCGTAAGGCATGGGTGACAAGACAGCTCTTTAATGAATGGGCTGTTGAGGTGTTTTGCCCTTCTGTGAAGAGCTACCTAACCACCAATAAACTCCCTTTAAAGGCTCTTCTCCTTATGGATAATGCCCCTGGTCATGACCTTCAACTTGCCAGCTCTTTGGAGTCTCAATTTGACTTTGTCAAAGTGTTGTTTTTGCCTCCCAACACTACATCAATCATACAGCCAATGGACCAAAATGTGATCAGCAACTTCAAGAAGTTGTACATGAAGAAAATGTTTAGGAGGTGTCATCAGGCAACTTCCACTGATCCTGAACTAACACTAAAACAGTTCTGGAAGACACAATTTAATATCCTGGAGGATGTAAAATTGATTGTGTCCTCATGGCAAGAAGTCTCCACTAGAACCCTCAATTCTTCATGGAAAGTACTGTGGCCATCAGTAGTCCATGATTTTGAGGGATTTCAGGAAGAAGCAGAGTTGGACCAGGAGATTGTGTCCATTGGTCAGTCATTGGACCTTGAAGTGGAGGAGGATGATGTAGAAGAGCTTGTGATGTCTCATGAACAGGAACTTACTCCTGAATACTTGCAGCAACTGGATGAGTTGTTAGAGGCTGACAGTGGTGAGGAGGAAAAGGAAAGTGATGACCATATGTCAGCTTCAGAGTTGAAAGATGTTGTTGACCACTGGGAGAAGTTCAGGAAACTGGCTTCAAGGCACCCAGATGTGGAAAAATCAGAACTAGTTTTGTGTAATGATGAGGACACAGTGGTCTCCTTCTTCAAACATCAGTTAATGATGAGGAGAGATGCCCCACAGAAAAACAATTGACAGTTTCTTCACTAAAAGGCAGCAGGAACAAGATGCTATCCCTCAGCCTTCCACTTCAAGAAGGAGAGAGGATGTTCCTGCTGGAGAATCTGTCAGTCCAGAGGTTCCTGACATTTTCATGGAAGGTGGCTTGCCTTCCAAGAAGCAGTAAAATGCTTCTCCACCTCCACTTCCTTCTCTTCTCCCTTCTCCTCCTCCACCTCCCACTTCAAATTCACATCAGCATCATCATCCAGGAGCTTTATACATACACACCTCAAAGTAAGTGTATTTTACTACCATTTTTGTTGACTTTAGGCAATTTTCGGTGAGCTGGAACCAATTACCCAAAAACTCATTGAAACAATGGTTTCAGTTAACAAATTTTTCGGTTAACAAGCAACCTTCTGGAACGAATTGTGCTCGTTAACTAAGGGACCACTGTATTATTGCAGATTGTCCCAGAATTTATGCCATTGACTGTACACTAAACAGTTTCATGTCTTGTTACCCCAGTAAAAACTAAATTCAGTAATAAGACAATTAAGATGGTCCTTTTTACACCATAAATGTGAGGTGCACAGTATGTCATCATGGCAATAGACTTACCATAGTACTTGTACCTATACTGTACAGGCAGAACAACATGGTGACTAGCTCTCAAAAGCCCTTAAGATAATATTGTGTAAGTAGTGTCCCATCAGCCATAATAAGTTATCCTTGAGTCACACCTAAATGTCATAGGTGAGTCTTAATTCCCCACAGTTTATTTGGACCAGCTTCAAACTTCACTGTATGGAATATTTATAGGCTGCTCAGTGCTAGTGTAGTGAGGCTCTTGATTAAAATTAAGTTCAAAGTTTAAATGTTTTTAGCAGGAGAGAAAAGTCACTGATAATGAAGTTAACTTGACATGAAGGCCAACATCACCTACTACTGCATATTGTTGTTGTTGTACTGTACTTGTTTGATGTAAATTGCTTGTGGTGTTAGTTTGTTTGTTATTAGTTCCCTCCTGGGTTAACTGGAAGGAAACTCTGGAATATCTCTTCATCCCTTTCTTTATATTCAATTTTCTGTCATGACTTATTTTACAGGAACCCTTAAAGGAGTTTTTTGTCAACTTGGCCTTAATAAGGAGGGGTAGTAGGACACTAATGCAACAGGCCGTGCCCAGTAGGGGACATTTATTTTTGTATGGCAGCTACAACTTGTTATTTATAGGTCAGGTGTGACAGTATACAGTACAGCATAAAGATAACAGCTCTTGCCAGACAACAGGTCAGGTGTGACAGTATACAGTACAGCATAAAGATAACAGCTCTTGCCAGACAACAGGTCAGGTGTGACAGTGTGCAGTACAGCATAAAGATAACAGCTCTTGCCAGACAACAGGTCAGGTGTGACAGTGTGCAGTACAGCATAAAGATAACAGCTCTTGCCAGACAACAGGTCAGGTGTGACAGTATACAGTACAGCATAAAGATAACAGCTCTTGCCAGACAACAGGTCAGGTGTGACAGTGTGCAGTACAGCATAAAGATAACAGCTCTTGCCAGACAACAGGTCAGGTGTGACAGTATACAGTACAGCATAAAGATAACAGCTCTTGCCAGACAACAGGTCAGGTGTATGGTATAAAACAGGTTTTTAATGTAATTTTTATTAACTACTGTACATACAGCAGTATTTGAAGCAACTGTGCTGTACTGCAGGGATTCTCAAACTTTTTTCAACCAAGGATCCCTTATATACCATGACGCATACAAATATTGTCAATAATTAAATAATAAATCATAGTCCAAAGCATTTGTTCATTTCAACCCAAATCCAAAATATCCTGCGAATTGGAATCGCCAAATCTCTCACAAACCTTAAACTCACTATTTCTCAAAAGCTTTTCGTGGACCCCAGTTTGAGAATCACTAATGTACAGTATATAATTTACTTCTGCTTTTTTGCTGTAGAGGACGAGTAGGTGACCGTACAGGCAGGAAAGTTTATCTGGTAATTTAAAATGTTGAACCACTGTTTACATCGGAGGCTGGGGAATGACAGTTGTTGAGGCTATAGGCTGCAGCCAACGCTCGGTGAGTCAAAACTAAAGCACAGCAAGTCGTTAGCAGGAGTATGGCCAGATCTCAAACGTTTCTCAGGTAATTGCATTTTTCCTGGGAGCCTTCCTTGTTTTATCCTGTAGCCACTTACTCTATTATTCTTGTCTAGACATGGATGCTCATAAATTGCCGTACAGTACTAATAAGCATGTCCATTACTTACATATAATTTCTTTGGTTATGCTACTAATCATGATACCTGGATTTGGTATGAGTAATAACCATGATATTTATTAATCCCTTATGCTTCCTCTGCAATACTTTGAAGTATGTCTTCCCAGCTTTACCAGATATAGGGAGTTTCACTAGACAGAACCCACAATGGTAGCGTATGCCGGTGTTCTGTGCCCGTCCTGTTTAAGGAGTACAGTATAGTATGTGTGTTCACAAATTCACAACCTGTTTTTCTTTGATATCCCTCTTAGCTTTAATACAGTTTTGTAAAAGCAGGATTTTTCAAGGTGTGATTATATTATTGTTTTGCCTTTTACAGAGCAGTTAGCTTATTTTATTAACAGTGTTTATGTTGCTCCCACCTGTTGAAGATCCACCTGCCCTGCCTCCCTCCATACCCCACCCAGCTCCTACAGTTAATGAACGCCTCTATGGTCTGCACAGGTAGACAGACGCTTGATATGTGACAGGCCTTTACCTCCCCAACGTTGTGGCTCTGCAGTGTGACCCTCTGCTGTGTTGTAAATTTTTTTAATAATCTTTATTTTTCAAGAAAGATTTTGTAGATGTTGTATATAAAGATGCTTTAATAATTTAAAAATGTTTAAGTGCATATGTAAACCTTCACTGTGGCATATTGTGTTTTTTAAAGTAATGATTGCAGTAGGATAATTAAGGATTCCCAAACCCTGCTGCTTTTGTATTTAGATCAGTTTTATTTTGTGTCCTGTTGCTCCTGCCATTGTTGGAGGTCCAGGATCACTTGTGGTTCAGTAACTAATGAGGTGCAAGAGTAAGACTATCTAACTGGATGTGGTGGTATAATACAGTACAAGGACAAGAAGGAAAACTAATATGAAGTGATCCCTGTGTACAGCTTTAGAACCCAGACACTACAGTAGGCGACCTTTGGGAAGGATGCCATGCATGATGCGAATGTTGCGCTGCCTCACTCATTTTTTGTCCCCTCTGTCCCTCTTGTTTTCCAGTGGCCATCCCTATCCTTCTGTTCTTTCTGTTGGGCAAGCCATTTGAACGCGGGTTTAACTGCAACGACGAAAGCCTGCGTTACCCTTATAAGGACTCCACAGTGAGCAGTGGGGTGCTCTATGTGGTGGGCATGTTTCTGCCTGCCATATCGGTAAGTTGGCTGGATCCCTCATGCCCTCCCCCACCTTCCCCCCACCATCCCCACAACCAACCCTTGTTACTCACTCATCCTACTTGCCTCTGCACGTCCCTCACAGACGCTGTGTGTGTGTGTGCGTGCATGTGTGTGTGTGTGTGTGTGTGTGTGCGTTTGTGCGTGTGTGCGTGTGTGCGTGTGCGTGCGTGTGTGTGTGTGTGCGTGCGCTTATATAGGAAAATGGATTGCATGAGACAGGCACCAGATAACTTTCATGCGATACAAATAGATTATTGACAAGGTACGATAGGTGTCGTGTGACCATCTGGTGGTGCCAGCTACACAAATATAGCTATAATAGGTACTGTACCCCATTACCTTCTGATATATATTAGGGAAAATATATAACAGGATCAAAATGTTACAGTGTGGCAAAAATAGTGCAGAGATAAAACCAAGTGTGGCATAAATATCATTATGTAGGTATACACCGAGTGTTTGCTGAGGAAGTGACACGCAGTAAGTTATCTTGGCTTCACCCGTGTTGTCAATATTTCCCCCAAGAAGTCAAGTTGTTGTTCATGACTGAGGTTGTGACACACATCAACACATTCTGTTTTAGTTAACACTGAACTGCTTTTAACAAGTTAAGATTTGTTGCCATTATAAAACTGTTCATATTGAAGACATAATTTTTTAATGGTGTATTACTGTACTATGATAACACTAATATTAGAACTAGCGTATATTACTGTATTTCTCTCTTACTTTTCATTGTTTTTCTCTAATTTTAACTTCTTTACCTTATTGTTCATCTCATAAATGGGAAAGTTCCACAACAAGGATACACTGTACAGTATATGTGAGACAAAGGTCACTAGGCAGAGTTGACAGTGAGTGTTGATACAGTATGAACTTATCTTAAGTAAAGAGTGGCATAAGAGCCACCTTGGAGTAGCCCCCACATGAGGTTTACCATCAGTAACTGAAGAAGATTTAGAGTCTTATGTAAGGATGAGTTCAGTGATCACCATTTATTATAAGCACATTATAGTTAAGTTCCCTGATGGACTGGAAGGTCTCTTAACCCCTTCATTGTGGGTTTGTCATGACTGACACTGTAGCAGGTGATGTTATTCAGTTCTACACACACAGTTAATGTTGAGTCTTACACACTAGAGAGTTTCAAGGAAGTACAGTACAGTTTTTGCAGGAACCGCAATATTTGGCCAACAGTTTACATAAGGAATTCACTCCAAGGGTCTGAGGTAACAGCGACTACCTGTACAGTGCATCTATAGACAGTATTAAAGAATTAGTCCTTCACTATAATTTTAAATTAAACTTGCCGTGTTTAGGAGAGTCATTACACGTCGTATATACAAGTAGTATAATATTTATCCACGACGCCTCAATACTTCTAGAGTTTTAAGCTAAACTGTCAGTCACTTTTGTGGAATGTCTCATATTATGTTCTCTGAATTTACCCAGACTTGTTGTCACTTACATGTACGGTATAGTACAGTACTGATGCTAGCCAGTAATAACATGAGAACTGGTAATAATGATGTGCTTTAAAGACATAATTTGTTAGAAATAAAAAATATACTGTACAATAATTATTTTTTTCTGTTAGGAAATTATGGAAAATCACATTTGTGTTTTGTCAGTTTGGTGGAGTGGATGACCCATGAGCAGTGGTGCCTAGACCAATGATTTGTTGAATAAACCAACAGAGTGAATGACCCATGAGCAGTGGTGCCTAGACCAATAACTTGTTGAATAAACCAACAGAGTGAATGACCCATGAGCAGTGGTGCCTAGACCAATGATTTGTTGAATAAACCAACAGAGTGAATGACCCATGAGCAGTGGTGCCTAGACCAATAACTTGTTGAATAAACCAACAGAGTGAATGACCCATGAGCAGTGGTGCCTAGACCAATAACTTGTTGAATAAACCAACATTTGTTATGTTAGTCTATTATCTCTTGAACAGTTGTAGTTGTTACACTGACTACAGTACAGGTATAAGGTTAAACAATGTGCATCATGCTGTACAGTGTCTTCTACAGTATTTGGAATATACAGTAAAGTCTACAGTATACTATACTAACTTAGAAGTTATCTTCATCCCCCCCCCCCTCTTTTTATAATAATTTTCACCACTCATCAGCTTCCTGGCTAGTTAGGTGGTTGGTCTGTACAGTATAGTCTGGATTTACGCGGATTTTGTTTACGCGTTTGGTTATTTACGCCAGAATGAAATGTTTTAATCACGCGGTAAATTTCATCATTTACGCGGGAAGCGGCGCGGGCAGGGTGCGCACAAGGTCGCCCAGTCAAAACATTACAGAGTTCTTCACCCGCCACCCACCACAGCCGGACCAAGTCAGTGATAGTGAGGTTATGGACTTTGAGGGGTTTGACAAAGAGGCCCTGCAAGCCTCTGTGGTGGATAGTGATACAATTGATACAAGTGATACAGGTGAGGGCCAATAATCTGCCCTCTGCCTCGGAACCAACCCCCGATCCCCGTGTGCCCAGCCATCTTTTCTACTAACGTAAGTGTTAAAAAACCTAATATTATTGATATTTCTCTTAAATATTAATTGTATGTGCATACCATCATAAAATTAAGATGTTATTTTTACTACAATGTATGTATTGTGTCGGAAAAAGTGTAGTTTGGGGGTCGGCCCAGTTTCTATTTCAAATAATCCCATATGTTCTGTTGTTTCGTTAACGCGTTTCTCGTTTTACGCGGGCCTCCACGGGTTCAATTGACCGCGTAAATGCAGACTATACTGTACATTGTTGCAACCTTCATTGTCCAGTGTTAGTACTGTACTGTACAGGAGGATGCTGTAGTACTGTACAGTACCTGGAGAACACGTGTCATGATGAGTAGGGTCACACTGGATAACAAACATTGCAGGTTTTTGCCAGGTACTGTACTGTACTCTGGTTTTCTTCTGTACTGTACTGTACAAACACTGGAAAGTGAAGGGTTTAGGTACGGTAATGCCCATTAAAATAATAATACAAAAACAAATATTTGAACTTGTTTGTCAGGGAGTTCATAATAATGGAGGACACTGCAGTGGGCCCATACTGGGCAGCCCCATTTACACCCAACCCCTATCACTCATATATCCGTCCAGCCTATATTTGGAGCTTATTACTCACCCTATTATATTGTTGTCAGTAAATACACTTATGTCTAGGCCTATATCTCTCATTACAAATGGTCTACTTGGGCTGATTGTCATTTTTTTTTCATGTCAGAGTTAGATAATTATTCATGGTGTCATAACATGAATGCTGACCATCTGAAATAAACTCACTGGCACTCAGGCGAACATTGACAGCAGATAATATAGATACAGTACTACAGTAACTCACTACAGTAACTCACTACAGTAACTCACTACAGCATCTCACTACAGTAACTCACTACAGCATCTCACTACAGTATCTCACTACAGTATCTCAATACAGTAACTCACTACAGTAACTCACTACAGTAACTCACTACAGTAACTCAATACAGTAACTCACTACAGTAACTCACTACAGTAACTCACTACAGTAACTCACTACAGTATCTCACTACAGTAACTCACTACAGTAACTCACTACAGTAACTCACTACAGTAACTCACTACAGCATCTCACTACAGTAACTCACTACAGTATCTCACTACAGTATCTCACTACAGCATCTCACTACAGTAACTCACTACAGTATCTCACTACAGTATCTCACAACAGTATATCTCTACAGTATCTCAATACAGAAACTCACTACAGTAACTCACTACAGTATCTCACTACAGTATCTCACTACAGTAACTCACTACAGTAACTCATTACAGTATCTCACTACAGTATCTCACTACAGCATCTCACTACAGTATCTCACTACAGTAACTCACTACAGTAACTCACTACAGCATCTCACTACAGTAACTCACTACAGTATCTCACTACAGTAACTCACTACAGTAACTCACTACAGTATCTCACTACAGTAACTCACTACAGTATCTCACTACAGTATCTCACTACAGTAACTCACTACAGTATCTCACTACAGTAACTCACTACAGTAACTCACTACAGTATCTCACTACAGTAACTCACTACAGTATCTCACTACAGTAACTCACTACAGTAACTCACCACAGTACTACAGTATCTCACTACAGTAACTCACTACAGTACTACAGTAATTCCTACAGTATCTCACAACAATAACTCACTACAGTACTACAGTAATTCACTACAGTAATTCTTACAGTATCTCACTACAGTAACTCACTACAGTACTACAGTAATTCCTACAGTATCTCACTACAGTATCTCACTACAGTAACTCACTACAGTACTACAGTAATTCCTACAGTATCTCACTACAGTACTATAGTAATTACTACAGTATCTCACTACAATATCTCACTACAGTAATTCACTATAGTACTACAGTAACTCACTACAGTACAGTAAGTCCCCAAGTTACGTACATAATGGGGACCAAAAGGTTGTACTTAACTCGAAATGTACGTAACTCGATAATTTCCGCGAGTTTCTTTGGAAAATCCTGTGCTGTTTTCCAATCAGCACTCGCCGCCTCACCAGTCACTCGAACATTATGCAGCTTATTTCGCACCTTGAATCGGTTAAACCACCCATTGCTAGCATTGAATGTCACAGTATCATCAGGGTGATCTTTCTTTAGGTCGTTGAAAAGACTTAGGGCTTTCTCCTGAATCATACTGAGACACAGAGGCTTACGTTTTTGTGTGCAATCCTCGATCCACAGCACAAGATATTTTTCCATTTCTTCCAGAACCTTCCCTCTTCTTTTAGTTATAATCGTAGATTGCATTGGCACTGCAGATTTCACATGTTCCTTGATCTTTTCTTTGCCCTTATCAATTGTATTAACAGTTGACCGACTCAGGTTAAATTTGCGGGCAACATTGGTCAACTTTTCACCACTTTCAAGCAGTTTTATTATGTCCATTTTTACCTCTAGTGAGATTGCTTGACGTTTCGTAGCATTCCCACTGGCTTCACCACTCTTACGCTTTACACCAGTCATTGCACACAGAGTAAAGTGTACAAAATAGGGCAGAAATTCACAGGAGAAGTACTGTATGCACAATGACCACACTTGTTGTTTTGGTGCGTCTAGCGTGTCGTCTGCATGGTCAGTGATAGTGGCGGCGCGGTGCGGCTGGCTCGCCCGCCAAATTTAAAAATTGCTCGCCCTTTTAAGACAATATTTTTGCAATTAAAGACTTCAGAAACGATGTACGTATCGGCCGTTTGTACGTAATTCGGATGTACGTAATTCGGGGACGAACTGTATCTCACAACAGTATCTCACCACTACAGTATCTCACTACAGTATCTTACCACTACAGTATCTCACTACAGTAACTCACCACAGTGCTACAGTATATCACTCCAGTACTACAGTAACTCTCTACAGTACTACAGTATCTCACAATATTATCTCACTACAGTATCTTTCCACAACAGTATCTTACCACTACAGTATCTTACCACTACAGTATCTCACTACAGTAACTCACCACAGTACTACAGTATATCACTGCAGTACTACAGTAACTCTCTACAGTACTACAGTATCTCACAATAGTATCTCACTACAGTATCTTTCTACAACAGTATCTCACTACAGTATCTTACCACTACAGAATCTCACTATAGTAACTCACCACAGTACTACATTAATTCACTACAGTACTACAGTATCTCACTACAGTACTACAGTAACTCTCTACAGTACTACAGTATCTCACTACAATATCTCACTACAGTAATTCACTATAGTACTACAGTAACTCACTACAGTATCTCACAACAGTATCTCACTACAGTATCTTACCACTACAGAATCTCACTACAGTAACTCACCAGAAGTACTACATTAATTCACTACAGTACTACAGTATCTCACTACAGTACTACAGTAACTCTCTACAATGCTACAGTATCTCACTACAGTACTACAGTAACTCACTACAGTACTACATTTATTCACTACAGTATCTCACTACAGTATCTCACTACAGTAACTCACTACAGTATAGTATCTCACTACAGTACAGTAACTCACTACAGTACAGTAACTCACTACAGTACTACAGTAACTCACTGCTGTACTACAGTAACTCACTACAGTATTTCACTACAGTAACTCACTACAGTAACTCACTACAGTAACTCACTACAGTAATTCACTACAGTGATACTGTATCTTACTACAGCACAGTAATGCACTACAGTACTACAGTAACTCACTACAGTACCACATTAATTCACTACAGTGCTACAGTAACTCACTACAGTATCTCACCACAGTAACTCACTACAGTACAATACCTCACTACAGTACTACAGTATCTCACTACAGTACTACAGTAACTCACTACAGTACAGTAACTCACTACAGTACTCCATTAATTCACTACAGTACAGTAACTCACTACAGTACTACATTAATTCACTCCAGTACAGTAACTCACTACAGTACAGTAACTCACTACAGAACATTAACTCACTACAGAACATTAACTCACTGCAGTACAGTAACTCACTACAGAACAGTATCTCACTACATTACTACAGTATCTCACTACAGTACAGTAACTCACTAAAGTACAGTTACTCACTACAGTACTACAGTACTACAGTAATTCACTACAGTACTACAGAAATTCACTACAGTACTACAGAAATTCACTACAGTACTACAGTATTTCACTGCAGTACAGTAACACTACAGTACAGTAACTCACTAAAGTACAGTAACACACTACAGAACAGTATCTCACTACAGTACTACAGTATCTCACTACAGTACAGTAACAGTACAGTAACTCACTACAGTACAGTAACACTACAGTAACTCACTACAGTACAGTAACACTACAGTAACTCACTACAGTACAGTAGCACTACAGTAACTCACTACAGCACAGTAATACTACAGTAACTCACTACAGTACAGTAACACTACAGTAAATCACTACAGTACAGTAAAGTAACTCACTACAGTACAGTAACACTACAGTAACTCACTGCAGTACAGTAACACTACAGTAACTCACTACAGTACAGTAACTCACTACAGTAACTCACTACAGTACATTACACTACAGTAACACTACAGTACATTACACTACAGTAACTCACTACAGTACAGTAACACTACAGTAACTCAGTACAGTAACACTACAGTACAGTAACACTACAGTAACTCACTACAGTACACTAACACTACAGTAACTCACTACAGTACAGTAGCACTACAGTAACTCACTACAGTACAGTAACACTACAGTAACTCACTACAGTACCACTACAGTAACTCACTACAGTACAGTAGCACTACAGTAACTCACTACAGTACAGTAACACTACAGTAACTCACTACAGTACAGTAACACTACAGTAACTCACTACAGTACATTACACTACAGTACAGTAACACTACAGTAACTCACTACAGTACATTACACTACAGTACAGTAACACTACAGTAACTCACTACAGTACAGTAACACTCCAGTAACTCACTACAGTACATTACACTACAGTAACTCACTACAGTACATTACACTACAGTACAGTAACACTACAGTAACTCACTACAGTAACTCACTACAGTACATTACACTACAGTAACTCACTACAGTACATTACACTACAGTAACTCACTACAGTACATTACACTACAGAAACTCACTACAGTACAGTAACACTACAGTAACTCACTACAGTACATTACACTACAGTAACTCACTACAGTACAGTAACTCACTACAGTACATTACACTACAGTAACTCACTACAGTACATTACACTACAGTAACTCACTACAGTACATTACACTACAGTGCAGTATCCTCTACAGTAACTCACTACAGTAAATTACACTACAGTAACTCACTACAGTACATTACACTACAGTAACTCACTACAGTACATTACACTACAGTAACTCACTACAGTACATTGCACTACAGTAATTCACTACAGTACATTACACTACAGTAACTCACTACAGTACAGTAACACTACAGTAACTCACTACAGTAAAGTAACACTACAGTAACTCACTACAGTACATTACACTACAGTAACTCACTACAGTACATTACACTACAGTAACTCACTACAGTACATTACACTACAGTAACTCACTACAGTACATTACACTACAGTAACTCACTACAGTACATTACACTACAGTAACTCACTACAGTACATTACACTACAGTAACTCACTACAGTACATTACACTACAGTAACTCACTACAGTACAGTAACTCACTACAGTACATTACACTACAGTAACTCACTGCAGTACATTACACTACAGTAACTCACTACAGTAATTCACTACAGTACATTACACTACAGTAACTCACTACAGTAAAGTAACACTACAGTAACTCACTACAGTACATTACACTACAGTAACTCACTACAGTACATTACACTACAGTAACTCACTACAGTACATTACACTACAGTAACTCACTACAGTACAGTAACTCACTACAGTACATTACACTACAGTAACTCACTACAGTACATTACACTACAGTAACTCACTACAGTACATTACACTACAGTAACTCACTACAGTACATTACACTACAGTAACTCACTACAGTACATTACACTACAGTAACTCACTACAGTAACTCACTACAGTACAGTAACACTACAGTAACTCACTACAGTACAGTAACACTACAGTAACTCACTACAGTACATTACACTACAGTAACTCACTACAGTACAGTAACACTACAGTAACTCACTACAGTACATTACACTACAGTAACTCACTACAGTCCAGTAACACTACAGTAACACTACAGTAACTCACTACAGTAACTCACTACAGTACAGTAACACTACAGTAACTCACTACAGTACAGTAACACTACAGTAACTCACTACAGTAACACTGCAGTAACACTGCAGTACAGTAACACTGCAGTACAGTAACACTACAGTAACTCACTACAGTAACACTACAGTAACTCACTACAGTACAGTACTTGTGTTCTTCACTTTTCAATACATTAATTATTCACCATTATATTATTGGTGGTTTAGTTGAGAGGATCCATCTGCCAGTGTCAGATGTGTCGTTGTTCAACATTAGTTCATCTCTTATCTAGTAATTATTAATGTTTTATTATTTAGATGAACCACCTCTTGAAATGATCACTTGTTTGATGGGTCCTAGCTGGAGACCATTCCAAGTGGGCCCCAGCCGTAAGAAGATTAAGCACAATAGTTGAGTTAGTTTGGGGCCCATTTGACCAACTCTTTGAAATTATATATAATTAATTTTTCACCTGGTATCAAGGTGTTTATTTTGTTACGTCTAGAATGAGAGAGTTTGTTTATAGTAAATAAAACAGTTTATAATAAAGTGAAGGATATACTGTACTCTTGAGGTGAGAATGTGTGTAGCACTGTACATATGATAATTATATAGTGAAGGCAATTTTACATATACTGCATAGCTTTTGCTTTGTGTACAGTGGAGCCATATATGTATGTAGTGAAGCACTTTATGACACACACACACACACACACACACACACACACACACACACACTCTGTTTATATCACAATACCATGCAAGTAAATGGTGTCTATTTTTTTTTGTATTTTAATAACAAAATGAATGCATAGAATCCCTCATGTGTTGTAGGTTAGGTAAGTTAAATTAGGTTAAGTTAAGTTAGGTTAGGTTAGGTTAGGTTATCGCCACTGGGTCCTGACAAGGGGAGAAGACTTGCAAAATACGTACTTCCTTATGATACAGTTGGGGTCAAAAGGTCATCCTACCCCCCCCCCCCCTCCCTCCCAAAATAAAGCAGTGTTGACCCAAGCCAGATACTGTACAAGTTAGGATAAGTCAGCTTGATGACTCACGCCCCTGGCTCAGCTTGATGACTCACGCCCCTGGCTCAGTTTGATGACTCACGCCCCTGGCTCAGTTTGATGACTCACGCCCCTGGCTCAGCTTGATGACTCACGCCCCTGGCTCAGCTTGATGACTCACGCCCCTGGCTCAGCTTGATGACTCACGCCCCTGGCTCAGCTTGATGACTCACGCCCCTGGCTCAGCTTGATGACTCACGACCCTGGCTCAGTTTGATGACTCACGCCCCTGGCTCAGTTTGATGACTCACGCCCCTGGCTCAGTTTGATGACTCACGCCCCAGGCTCAGTTTGATGACTCACGCCCATGACTCAGTTTGACCCCAGGGAGCTGACTTTTGTCCCATCTGTACATAATTGCTTCTGATAAAAGGAACTAGCTCGCCATTGGCCTTAAATTTGGACATTAAAACAGTCCAAGCTGACCTCATACAGGAATGACCAACATATTGTAGTACGGATGATTGCAGGGATTAACCATAGGTTGCTTAACTTAGTCAGGCGTTGCTTTTGACGTTTTAAGTCTCAGTTGCCGATGATTTTGTCTCGGTAATAGATAGTTAAGGAATAAACAGTCGTTCCGGGGGTGAATAAATTCGATAAGAAGTAGCTGGAAGAAGGAGTGAATTACAAGGTTTATTTTTATTTACTACGGTTAATAAAATACGTGTTAGTATTTGTCTGTTTAAGGACCACCAAGGATATGAGATCTTGCTAGTTACAGTACTTAGTGGTGGTACAGTTGATGGTACGGTGTGGTACTGAGCTGTGGTAGTCACTAGTTACAGTACTTAGTGGTGGTACAGTTGATGGTACAGTGTGGTACTGAGCTGTGGTAGTCACTAGTTACAGTACGTAGTGATGGTACAGTTGATGGTACGGTGTGGTACTGAGCTGTGGTAGTCACTAGTTACAGTACTTAGTGATGGTACAGTTGATGGTACGGTGTGGTACTGAGCTGTGGTAGTCACTAGTTACAGTACTTAGTGGTGGTACAGTTGATGGTACGGTGTGGTACTGAGCTGTGGTAGTCACTAGTTACAGTACTTAGTGATGGTACAGTTGATGGTACGGTGTGGTACTGAGCTGTGGTAGTCACTAGTTACAGTACTTAGTGGTGGTACAGTTGATGGTATGGTGTGGTACTGAGCTGTGGTAGTCACTAGTTACAGTACTTAGTGATGGTACAGTTGATGGTACAGTGTGGTACTGGTAGTCACGTATACTTAACTTATTGACCACATTGTTATTTAAGGTTGAGTTAATATAATAGTATAATAAAACACCTTTATCAGATATAGTTTATGTTGATGTGTTAAGTCAGTCAGTCTGTAAAATACCTGTTAAAATGTTCTGTTTCATGAAGTTTATGTTGTGCATAGGTTAGGTTAGGCCAGGTCAGAGCAGGTTAGGTTAGGTCACGTCAGGTCAGAGCAGGTTAGGTTAGGCCAGGTCAGAGCAGGTTAGGTTACGTCACGTCAGAGCAGGTTAGGTTAGGTTAGGCCAGGTCAGAGCAGGTTAGGTTAGGTTACGTCAGGTCAGAGCAGGTTAGGTTAGGTTAGGCCAGGTCAGAGCAGGTTAGGTTAGGTTACGTCACGTCAGGTTAGAGCAGGTTAGGTTAGGTTAGGCCAGGTCAGAGCAGGTTAGGCCAGGTCAGAGCAGGTTAGGCCAGGTCAGAGCAGGTTAGGTTAGGTTAGGCCAGGTCAGAGCAGGTTAGGTCAGGTTAGGCCAGGTCAGAGCAGGTTAGGTTAGGTTGCGTCACGTCAGGTTAGAGCAGGTTAGGTTAGGTTACGTCACATCAGGTTAGGTCAAGTCAGGTTAGGTTAGGTTACGTCAGGTTAGGTTACGTCAGGTTAGGTCAGGTTAGATAAAGTTAGGTTATGCAGCTGAGAACTGCAAATATTTTCATTAATCTTCAGACTGAACTAAACCTAATCTAACCGAACCTATCTTTATCGACTAACCTAACCTGCTCTGACCTGACCTAACCTAGCCTAACCTGTTCTGACCTGGCCTAACCTAACCTAACCTGCTCTGACCTGGCCTAACCTAACCTAACCTGCTCTGACCTGGCCTGGCCTAACCTAACCTAACCTGCTCTGACCTGGCCTAACCTAACCTCTCTTTATCGATCCTAGCCTAACCTGCTCTGACCTGGCCTGGCCTAACCTAACCTAACCTGCTCTGACCTGGCCTGGCCTAACCTAACCTGACCTATACACAATATAAACATGACATGCAACATTTTCACAGGTATTTTACAGGTTGCCTGATTGACATATTGACTATAAGCTACTGTACAGTATATATTATTTAGAAGTACACTAATGTATTTGGTAGTCTACCTTACATTGTGTGTACATTATTACCACACAGAGAAGATTGAGAACATCTCCATAGAATATTGTTCCTCACGTGTTGCCCACATCCTAATATATCCTTTATTATAATCCTCACTGCCCCGTTCACCCCTCACTGCCCCGTTCACCCCTCACCGCCCCGTTCACCCCTCATCACCCACTGTGTTCCTCTGACTGAGACATTCAAACCTCGTTAGCTTCAACTTGGGGCTCAACTCCTCATGACACAAATTAATTTAATTCAGAGTGATTTTTATTTATTTTTTTACAAAGTGAAAGTTAATTTTGAGGTAAAGGTTATTATTTTGTTATAAGACTGAGAACAAGATATAATGAGGCTTGATTGTTATTGTTGTTGGTGTTTTTCTTGTGACGAGCACCGCAGCGCTCCTGGGCACAGCACTTACAGGTCTTTGGTCGAGGATACCACAAATAAAAACATCACTTCTTCGCCCACCTTAAAACTCAAACCCTCGGCCAGATTTTTGACACAATTACTAACTCGTGGCTGTGTTGTAGTGATAACTGACGTCACTGTAATATAAGGCAGACACTCAGAGTAATATTAACAGTACAGTAACACAGCTTCTTGTCCCCAGCTTAACAAAATTAAGGGATAATGGCTGCCATCAGTTAGTTCTTCTATAGGAGTTACATTTCCAAACTCTAAATTCAAAAACTATTTATAATTTTTTAATAAAACGTCTTTATATAGAGAGGTGTTTCTTGGCCAATAAGTATACAGTATAATTAATATCTCTGTTAGCCAGAATCCCTCAAACCCGGAACTCTCCAATAGCTGGAATTTGAATTTTCTCGGGAAAATCTTTCCCAAAGACATAATTTTCTGGAAATTCCTACTTTTGAAAAGATTTTCGGGGGCACATTTTCCAGAAAATTTTGAGAAAAATTTCCCGATACCCGGAAAATTCCGGGGGATATTTTTTCAGGTTCAAGAAATGACGTACAGTAATGGGAATTTCTGGAAAGTGAGAAAATTTTTCCGTTACCCGAACAATTCCAGAAAATTGCGGGAATGAGGGATTTTTTTCTGGGTTTGAGAGAGTCGTCTTGTTACCCAGAAGTACCCTGCACTAATTGTTCCAGCTAACTGAGATATCACTGTACTTTATCCATTTACTTCAATTGAAATATTTTTGCCCATAATCAAGGAAACAGATGACTGTCTCCATGTTATTAGTTGACTTTCCTTCATTATAATTCCATTAAAAAATATAAACAGTACTACAGTTGTTATTATACATAAAGAAAGGAACTCCCATACAATATAAATCAACTATTTTTAATGATGTCTTTTGAATCTCACCACACAAAGGTTGACCAAGAATGATTAGGTCTGGCTGGCCCGGTACAGTACAGTGTGGGGAAGGGTTTGTATCATGTGTACCTAGAAACATGACGTCTTTGTTGAGTAACAATTAATGCAGGATTAGATTAGTCAACAACTTACATGTCACTGAGTTCTTTACAGAGACTTTGTCATAAACAGTGTACTACTGTAGTTTTAATCCATCTTTGTGGTTAAGTGTTAGTTAAAAAGAGGCCGTGTGTTTGTATGAGCAGTTACATAGTTTGTGGTATCTTAACGACCAGATGGATCGTTTGAATCCATACAGGCTTTGGTTGTTGTCTCAGTACTGATGATGAACAAGTTGCACCCTGATGTTTGTGAAGCTGGGGAAGTTATAACTCCTTGTTAGATAGCTTGTTCGTGCTAATGCATTGTGTCTCTCTTGTTAACCCCGTTAGCATTTCCTCAAAGTGCACGTGAATGTGTGTTTTTGTATATACTCTGTACAGTGTGCACTGTACATGCTCATGCATATGTTCATTTAACACAGTTTAAGCTGTCTTGGATATTGAAATTTTAATTGAAAGTCGTGATAGTAGTAACAGTTACTGTACATAGCACTTGAGAAGTTATTTAATAAAGCCATACAGTACAGTACAGGTACAGTACAATACAATACAGTACAGTACAGAGGCAGTATTTCTGCTGCTTCTTAACATTGTTGTTGTGTTAAAACATATGCATGAGTTTCTTAACCAGTCTGAGGCATGTTTCTGGATATACAGTATAAACTAAATGTAATCTCCTACTGACCCCAGTTTGTGTTGGTCAAGACGCTTGAGTTATTGTATATAATATTCATGGAAAATATCTGCATAGACCAAAGTACAGTACCTGTATAGTTTGATCTGTTTTGAAGTTGTGTGTTGTTAGAGGCTTAATTTATTATTTAGTGAAGTACAGTAATTACTTATATTTTCAAATGCATGAAAGCCAAACTAAGTAAACTTGATTAGTTTTGACCAATTTGTTGTCCTTGGTTAATGATGATGATGATCTGTGCAGAAAATTCAGCCTATATACAAATTTCAAATACTGTATAATTGTTCTCATTCATATTTTAAACCGGCTCAGATGTGCCTTTTGGAGTGGTGGAGGATTCGTCAGGAGGCAGTGGGGAAGCCGCTGGTGATGTGCAGCAGAAACGTTAGCTCGTGGTTCTGGGCTTCGTATGCCACCATTGGCACATTCCTCTTTGGGTGTGCTTGCTCGCAGCTCTCTACTGACATTGCCAAGTACTCTATTGGACGTTTGAGGCCACATTTTATCAGTGTGTGCAATCCTGACTGGTCACAGGTATGCATCTCATTCTTGTTTGTAGCATAGTTCATGTTCGAGGTATTTTGTATGTATGACTTTCTTTCTATAATCAATACTGTACAATGTTAATATTAGATATGTGTTAATCTATTGGGAGGCTCAGTGCACTTGTTCTCCTCTACCTTAAAGATGAATTTAAAAATGGTTTAGTTTTCAGGCAATAAAATAAAGAGGTGAGAAATAAGGAGCAGTCATTCTGGCCCAAATTATTTAAGGTCAAACTTATTATTAAATCCTGCGTGTGGCTTCTTCTCTGTTCTTTCTTTCTCTCAGTTTTTTCCTTTCCTCCTCTTTTCTTCTTTCTTTCATTGTCCTCCTTTGAACTCAAAATTTGTTTACCTTCCTGTTATCCTCGATGCCAGAATACTGCACAGTACTGGACACTTGTTACCCGAGTCATATGTGCAGTATTTTTAACGTTCAGTTATATAGATGCTGTGCCGGGTGTGTTGTCTCCAGTGTTTGTTACAGAGAAAGATAAAGTTATTCAATTTCAGCTCAACTGCACTCAAGACTACAGGTATGTTGACCACATCCCCTGCACATCAAGTGAATCATTCCGATTGAAAGAAGCTCGGCTATCGTTTCCCTCCGGACACGCCTCCTTCTCTGCGTTTACCATGATTTACTTAGCTGTAAGTATACTGTACTTCCAGAGTATTCATCATAAAGTATTCATCAGAGGTGTTAAGTGAGAACTGGTAGAGGCACTAGAGCTGGGTGGATATAACACTCACTTCCCCTCCTGACCAAACAGTAACTGGTTCATGTGTACAGCAGAGCTCCTCTGGGTGCACACTAGATAGTACTGTAGTGTACTTAACTTTATTGTTGCGGAAGTGAAAGGCAGTAGCAGCCATGGTGTCTACTGTATTCACATCGAGTGGACTTTTAGTGCTGTGGAGCATGTACAGTAGACCCTTGCTGTTCACGAGGGATAGCTTCCCAAAAATGGCGAAACTTGGCAAAACCACAAATAGCAACTTATACAATACCTTAGTGCACTAGTATACAGGTATACTGTGTAGGAGAAACTTAAGTCACAATACTGTACTTACATTAGTATGTGGAAGTCTGGAGCTTGATGAAGTGGTGTACTGTACATAGGGAGACATCTGGTTACTGAAGCATAGGTGGATCATCAGGATCATTGGTGGGAGAGGGTGCTGCAGTGGTGGAGTGGTGCACGACCGGGAGGTGGCACATGGCTGGCAGGTGGTGTGTGGCCGGGAGGCGAATGGTGAGGTGGTGGGTGGCTAAACTGTAAACTTTCTGGGTGGTCTGGTGCTTTATCTATAGATAATAACACCTTGAATTCCATCTTCTTGGAAACAAGGTATTTTTCCACTTCCGGGACAAAGCATTTATGGAACCAGTCCAGGAATGCTTGCACAGTTACCCATGACTTTTTTGTTGGACTGGCAAAACACTGACGAAAGATTCTTGTTTATTTCCTTAAGAGTGTTTGCTGAGTGGTAAAGCAAATCAGGCTTGATCATGTGGCCAGCCACATTGCCACAGAAGATGAGCGTCACTCTGTCCTTGGCCGCCTTGAACCCAGAGGCACGCCTCTCCTGCTTGTTTATGTAGGTTCTACCAGGCAGTATCTTGCAAAATATACCGGATTCATCAGCATTAAACACTTGCTCTGGTCTATCGCCTTTCTCTTCTATTATTTTCTTCAGCTTGGCGGTAAATACACCTGCAGCTGTGTGGTCAGCTGATGTGGCCTCCCCAGTCAGCTTCACATTATGGAGCGAGAATATTTTCTTAAAATCCTTGAACCAACCTTTACTGGCACCAAGAGTTGGCTCAGTCACTACACCAGCCCCTTCACCACCTGTTGACTCGTACAAATGACCATAAAGACTTTTAGTCTTTTCACAAATCACGTTGCTGTTGATCGGAACATTTTTGTGATGCTGTTCCTCAATCCAAATGTTCAGTGCTTTCTCAGTTATCACTATGTTCTTGTCATCAACAACCTGCGCCACTTTAGCACTTGCAGGACTACTTGCTTGAACAGAATCATAAATTGCTTGTTCATTCTTTCTTGTGTACCGCACTGTGGATTCGTTCACACCGAACAACCGACCAGCAACGGCAGCACTCATCCCCTCTTTATACTTGTCTAATAATTCAACTTTCTTTGTTAGGGTCATCACTGACTTTTGCCTTTTATGTTTCACTCCACTAGCATCACTAGCACTGACACTAGGCAGTCTTTTAGGGACCATTTTCACAAGGAAACACAAAAGTTTTGAGAGTATGACACAGGATGCTGGGTCACGGGTACTGGGCGAGGGCCAACAGAGCGACATGAGACGGGTGGGGTGACTCGTTGTGCTGAGGGAGGAGGCTCACATGCTAGCCACCCGAGCCACCTGCTGCTTACCTCGAATCGTCGAAATCGTGAATCTTAAACCCGCGAATGGGAGGGGTCTACTGTACACCAAACCCAACACTCTTATTACCAGCTTTATTTAGAGTACTGTAGTAATTTAACAGGTAAATTACTGCTGAGTGTCATAGCTTCAGTACATTGTATGACTAGTGGAAACCAATTTTGCAACAGTATTGTAAAATTGGCTTAAGATTCAGAGATTGTCTAAAATTTTAAGAAATAGGAATAGTGTACTGAACCCTAAGCATATGCAATTTCTACCTCCCATGTTTTGTATGGAGTGGGAGAAAGAGGTATGTAAAGGTCATAGAAAGGGAGAAGAGAATTAGTGAAGGAAGTGGTATACAAAACAATTGGCAGGAATGGTTAACACAACAAAGAGAAATATCATCAAGTAAATAAGCTGATGAATGAGAGTTAGTGCAGTAGATGGCAGCTCCACCTTTGTTATGAAACAGCTTCACTATCCAGCACAAACTAATACACACTAAGATGAAGGAAAACTCTACTCACACATTTAAAAAATAATTGTAATAAAAAAAAAAAGTTATTTGTTGCCCACTGGAGGAGAATGACACATACTTTGAACATGTTCCGCCTACAACCATCCCAGCACTCCTGGGGCCGGAGGTATCAGTTAGCTGTATCTGGAATAAAGTAAGCAACTGGTATTGTATGAGAAATTTTAAACTTATTATATGATGTTCTTTATTCACTTCTCTCTCACACACACACACACACACACGCGCACACACACACACACACACACACACACACACACACACACACACACACACTTTTCCTCACAAGTCATATTACTTCAATGTTTGTACTAAATTTATTCTTCCAGATTTACCTTCAAGTGCGATTTAAGTTCAAAGGTCCCAAGTTGGTTCGGCCGTTCCTTCAGTTTGTGTGCTTAATGATGACCTTCTATTGCTGCCTCTCTCGTGTCTCAGACTACAAGCACCACTGGTCGGATGTTCTCTTTGGTTTTGCTCTGGGAACAACAGTGGCCATCTTAATTGTAAGTTAATCTTTGCATCATCGCACACTTTCACTTTAGTTTGGCAGTATTTTGTAATTTTTTCTATTTTTGGGTAAATCTTGTTTTTTGATTTTTTTGTGTAATTTAAATGTCTGGCTAAGTTCTTTGTTTTGAGTGAAAATCAATGTATGTAATAAGTATTTATAATGTTCACCATTAAAGATTTATTATTATAAATTGCCTGTGACAGTGACCCTGATACAGAGATAAAGGCATTTATGTCCTCATTTTCATGACAACACGACCACCTACTAGTCGGTGTATGTGTCGGATCTATTTAGCGGCTGGCGGGGGTATCGCCCCAAGCATCACCGTGAAGGTGTGGAGGTCATGCAGCTGCAGAACTGTAGTCGTTCGTCATCAGCAGCCAAGATTGACTTTGTATAGAGCATCTCAGGGTCAGGGTCAAATTATTATACATTATGTTTAGTCATGTGCAATAATGTGCTTTTTATAACTACATTTGCATTTTGTTTGCTTGTTATCCTGTGAGATATTCAGAAGAAACCTTAAAACATTAGGGTTTCTGGTCCATGAAACCAGAGAGTTTTATCAACAGTTTGCTACTTTCAGAAGATGTTAATGTTCTCTAGGGCTGTTTGCTCCTTACTGTACAAGGTTCTCCTGCATGTCTCGAGGCATGTTCTATGTTTTGCTTTTGATTATCATTTCCTTGTTTAAATTTTGCTATTTGATGTCTTACTTAATTTTGCATGATGGATATTTGTGGGAATTTATGCACAAACACCAAAACTAATGCATCTTATATTTCTGTCTAGGAGGTTGTAGGTTGTAACTGCTGAAGCCCATCTTTAACTAACCTGCACATAATATACATAGAGACACATGCATTGGTGTCTGTCTGTATTACATTATTTCTCACACTTGTTCAGTGACTGACTTTAAATAATAATGCACTGGATCCTCAAGTGGTTCTGTAATGGTTACACACTCTGACCAAAGTTGTCACATGTGTTGAATCTCATGATAAATGCAGATTATTCTGCATGTATTATTAAAGTAATAAACCACTAATATGCATAAAGGAAAGGAGCAATGTACAGTATGTCCTGTACAGTATGTCCTGTATATTACTGTATATGTAAAGGCTTAGTGTTGTGGCAAATGGTGGCATACATTTATAGTATGTTAGGGATATGAGTTCTCCAAAAGAGTGACATATTTCTTCAATAACAAAAGGTGATCTATCATGGCCACCCTGTCTCAGGGTGATCTATCATGGCCACCCTGTTTCAGGGTGATCTGTCATGGCCACCCTCTCTCAGGGTGATCTGTCATGGCCACCTTCTCTCAGGGAGTAAAATATTTCACATAAAATAAATAAAGATGGTTCTCCTGCAAGATGTCCGCCTTCATTGCTGAAGCACCAGTTGTACCTCAAGCCATCAGCACAGTACAGTAATGGCTGATCCTCCTTATGAAAAACTGAACCACAAGCCAAATACCCATAATTACTTTAGCATAAAGGAAACTCTGAAGAAATGGTGTGTTTTTTCTCTCACTCTCATAAGTCTTTTGCCAACACAGACTCTCCCATCTTGTACAGTCAATCATTTACTCCACTTTTATGTGAGGGTTGATCTTTCACACCCAGGGGCTGTATTGTACTCATAATAATTATTGAAGTATTTTATGCTTAAGTTAGATTAGTTGGGAGTGAATTAGGAGAGAATGAGATAAGTTAGGTTGTGTTTGGTTGAGTTACATAACGTTGCATAAGGTTAGTTTATTATCATGCAAATATCAGATACCTATAACAGTGTATTACATAAGGTGTAATAGATGTGTCCTGCTGTAGTGTCCAGGGACCCCTTTCACAGCACGACCTCTGGGTGTCCATCGACTTTACCCGTCACTTCATACGGTCCAACATTGTCCCGGCAGGAACACCTCCACTTGCCACCGTGTGCTCTTATTATACTTTACACACAGCTGGTTCATCAACATCCACCTCCTTCCTGTCATGTACAGGTATCACTCGTTTATCGATCGTTCACTTGATGAGTTTAAGTTTTTAACGTCCTTTTTCAGTCAACGATCGTCACTTTTTGGTTCAGCAATCCTTGACTTATTGAGAAAAATTTGGGAGGGAGGTTATAAAAACTGGGATTTTGTTCTCCAAGTGAGCATTATTACAGTACATTATGTGTCTTGTGTCAGTTTAAGTGTGGCCCACTGTGTCAGGTTAGGGGTGGTCCTCTGTGCCAAGTTAAAGTGTGGCCCACTGTGTCAGTTTAGGTGTGGCCCACTGTGTCAGGTTAGGGGTGGCCCACTGTGCCAAGTTAAAGTGTGGTTCACTGTGTCAGTTTAGGTGTGGCCCACTGTCAGGTTAGGTGTGGTCCACTCAGGTGTGGCCCACTGTCAGGTTAGGCGTGGTCCATGTACAGCGGGCCCTTCAAATTCGTGGGGGTTAGGTTCTCAAAATGGCTGCGAATCGCCAAATCTGCAAATAACATTTGCTAACCGGGGAGGAGGGGGGGGGGGGAACATTTTTACTTGTGTACATAGAAATGTACTGTATTCCCTTTATGTGTTTGCCCTTAGGACAATTATTTATTTTACCTGTATTGTATATACTGTACAGTGTAATAATAATAATAATAATAATAATAATTAACAGTTTATTGAAAAAGTTCTGCAGCCCGAAGGCTGAAAATATACATTGGACATAAATGACTTATTACATACTAAGACGTGGGGTGGGTGGGTGGGTCGTTTAACAAAAGCTTTCATTACTGAAAGAAGAAGGAACATGAATTGAACATATAAATTATTATAGTTTACAGTTGATGGCCCTGGCCTGGACTGGTCATGGAGACACCAGGTGGTGTGGTGTTCACGTGGTGCAGTAACTCATCCTCGGGTGTTGATATGAAGGACCTCACGTGGTCATGGGGACACCGGGTGGTGTGGGGTGGTGTTACAGTACCCCACCCTACTGGGTGGTGTTGTGTTATCTCGTAGTCAGGTGTGAAGCCGACCCACTGTTGTTCTCAGGGTGGACTGATTAGCACCTCCTTGTCAGAAGATGGCGGTCAGTACCCAGGGGTGCTTATCTCACTGGTGGGTCACGGTTCTCACTGGTACTGTCTAGTGCTGAATTCACTGGCTTAAACACTGTTCATCACTGTTCAACACTGATCCCACTTCTTTCAGAAACGAAATTGTCACTTTTGATTACGGTATGTAGATATCCCGGTGGTGAGGATGGGTCGGGGAGAGGGACTTGGGGAATGGGCCGAACATTGGCCAAGGGGGGCGAGCAGCGCCTGAATAGGTCTTGACCCTCCGGTGGTCAAGGATGTAGTGTTTGTGTGTGTGTGTAGACACACACACACACACACACACACACACACACACACACACACACACACACAGAGGTACCGTACAGTAAAACAGCCATAAACCGTACTTCCCTCCTTCACTCAACTGACCGGAGCTGGACCATAGAATTTTCTGAACCATGAGTTGTCAATATATTACTGTACTAAATATGATAGCAACACAGCCCAGCCTCCACCTCCCCCAAGGCTGCTCCCCCTCCCAGCGTGGTAACTCTCGCACAAAGAAACATTTATTCCCTTTCCTATCAAACCTGAATTGAAGTCCCATTTGTTCTATGTGTCACTTTGCCTTAGAAAACTGACCACAACCCAATAAATTCCTACTTAGGTGGATTAGTGTTCTAGGTAGTGAGGTGTCTGAACCCAAACATAACCAGTAGACATTTATCTCCTAACAGACCTGAAAATTAATTAATATACTTGTGGTCTTAAAAGGTCTTGAGCAAAAATCCGAGACCATGGATGTCCTAGACCGAGACTGAAACAGACCTGGACCTAACAAAAAATGTTGCCAGACCTGCATGAGTGATTTAGTGCCTAGTTGAGGAGGCAGAGAGCAGAACACATATACTTTATACACCAGTGAGAGTGAATAAGGGTCAACAACAGAGAAGACTAAAGTACTGTATGTATCTCCCACCTGTTTCTGACCAGCTGGCATACTGATGAGAAAAGGCTTGAAAGACAAACATGAATGGAGTTTCCTTTATATTGGTTGTTATATCAGTTTACTAAGTAATAATTGTGTAATGATTATATATGCCATTGTAACAATACACCTGAATGGTTACCCTCACCTTAACTCTGTAATATTTATTTTTGGTGTTCCTGGTTCTTGATATTGATGATGGCTTCACTGGACACATTAAAGTGTAGATCAGTAGGAGAATCAGCCAGACATATTCATTTGTATCAGACATAATATATTCCAGCTCCCATGGCCATTATTGCTCTCCAGCTGGCCACAATTTTGCCCACAAATAACACTTTCCTCATGGCCACAGTGCTGAGCCTCTATTCTGTTTTTGGCCAGTGTCCTGGACCTGACCTCAATAATCTTTGTATAAGATAAACAGTGTGTGTGTGTGTGTGTGTGTTGGGAATTGATTAGTCTGGAGAATTTTTACTATATAAATACAGTATCTAATAGTTACTGTTTATCACAGCTGTTCACTGAAGATTGTTTTGTAATATTTTCTTTACCTTTATGATATATAAAAGAAAAAGTGGCAACTAATAGGAAAGTAGTAAGTCATTACTGAGTCTTAAATTAACACATTAATAAACAGACCCCTGGCCGGGCCACCATCTCTCTAAGGACTGACTCGCACTCAGTAGGTTGTTGTTCACACATTAAGGTTTATACCATAACTAACATTATATCAACACCAAACTAGTGTACTATACATGTATGCACAACAAAACACTTACATATTTTTTATCCTTATTTCGTTTTTTAATTAACAAAGTAATATATAGAGGTCTCTCGGACAACTTTCATACATTGCTTTGGTATTCTTGATGCTTGACGGTGTTGAGACACATTACTATGGAGTTGTCGTGGGAAGATTTTGCTTGTGCAGTGTACAGAGGAGCCTTGTTTTGTAACATTGAGGCTCGCTTCACACAAGTGTTTTTATCCCACGCGGGAAATTTCACGCTCGAAAGAAGGCATCTATTCACACGGGCATGTTTTTCACACTTCAGTTCACCTGCGTCTGACAGAAATAATGACAGGCACTTCCAACACCTGCTAGAGATGCACCACAACTAACACGCAGGAAAGACATGCTCGTCTGAAGTACTCTATTGCCATATGAAAATTCTAGAACGCTCGACGTGTTTTTTTCACACCATGGTTTGGAAGTACAGGCACAGGGTGAGCGTCTGCTCTGTGTGAACGGTCTCATTGAACTTAATTAATTTCTAAATCGGGCGGGTCCTCATATGTGGGAATAAGACACTCGTGTGAAGTGGGCCTGATAGATAGCCCACCAGGTGTAAACCAACTTTGGTCATTGTTTACAAAGTTAATTTATAGTTTAATACACCAGAATATTATGTAATGACTATCATAAACTAGTATATATACAGATAAAGAGTAACAGGTTCATCATCCTAGATTCTCATACGGTCCCAGGTTTAATGTATATGTACTACAGCACATACAGTACAGTACAGTACAGTACAGTACAGTACAGTAGGTATACAATATTTTATACTAAAACACCACATTCAGTAAGAAGAGAATAATATGACTGACCCATGAGAGAGTAAATGTTGTGCTCTGACCCATCAATTGGAGTAAATAGTTTCCCCTGAGATTATCACATACAGTACAGCACAGTATGTAAATTAATATACTGTTTAGTTACAGTGTGTTTTGTGGCCACCATGAATATGTCTTATTTCTTATTCTAATATTGCATCTATTTAAATATGTCATCATCCAGTCGTGTGATTTTTTCCATATGATTTAAGCCATGTTGTGTGGTCTAGACTGGTTAGGGTTTCATTGATAGATTTTCATGTGTGGACTGGATGACTTGTTAAGTTGTATGGAGGTAGAGAAGACCCATCAGTGTACAGTGACTTGTTGTACTGTGTAGTGATGTATAGCCTGGTGAAGTGTTGGAATGGCCACTCTCCTTAATGCTGTTTATCCTTATGTCTGAGATGTGAGTCATTTAGTGGGTCTCCTTGGATGTTTTGTGCCTGTCTTCTATTTCAACTGGATGGCTGATGGATAATGAATAGGTCATAACACCTATTTACCACTTCAGTTTCAGCAGTGTAATAAGAGTAGAGTAGAACCCATATCAAATCCCATGAACCAAGACCATCAGTCACGCTTTGAGATCCTCTTAAGTTAATGAGACTACTGTATGCTTGGATATTTTAGCGAGTCTTTTGTTAACTGTTAATTGCCTCCCATAAATACCGGACCTATAGTGGCATCTCTTCTCATCTCATATTATCTCTGTATACTGTACTGTATACTTAAAGTACATACCTTATCATTCATCATTTTAATTCTACAGAACACATATATTAGCCTTAGTATTATTTTTAGTCAGTCACAGAACATTGTATGATAAAGGTTATTAGGCCTCTGTACTGTAGCCAAGAGTTACTAACCTATGAGATATATATGTGTGTGTGTGTTTACAGTACAGTCAATGAAATAATTATCGACCACTCTGCCATGCATAACACTATGAAGTAGTTATGGGACTACTGTAGATATACAGCTCCTCCCCGACTTACGACGGGGTTAGGGATCCAAATCCAGGTCGTAAGTCGAAAATGCTTAAATAATACATAGAAAATCTAAAATGGGTGGCTCTTTTTCTTCTCAGCACCACAAAACTCATTTTTTAGCTTGCCAGCCATTTTAAAGTTAATTACAAACGAAAATTTTGTCAGTACAGTGGTCCCTCGGTTAACGAATTACCTTCCATAAGAATATTCAATTCGGTTAACGAAAAAAATTCGGTTAACGAATTCCTCTCAACGTGTTTTAGCCTGTTCACCAGCTGGAATATTAGGGCTTAAATTCGTGACCATTTGAGTAAATATCAAGAAGGTTGTACTATTCAATAATTTTCCAAGTCTTATATTAAAATTTTTAGTCATTTTAACAATTATTTAACATAATTGAAGTACAGGAAACTAGTTTTTATTGCGCCAAACAGCCACTCAACTCACCAAACAGGCGTCAGTTTGTATCTCTGGTCAGTAGACTCTCTTGAACATAAACTATTTTTACGTTTTTACAGTACAATTATTGGTCATTCTGAAATTTATTTAACATATTGATAATATATAGTGCAGTGCAGTGTTGATTTAAAGAAAATAATCTTGAATTACACCAAGTGAATTTAAAATTTTATGTGTGAAATGATGTCATGAAGCATGGGGTGATTTCTCTTCCACCCCCACTTCCATTTCTTCTCCCTTCTCCTCCACCCCTACAAATAATTCCCATCATCATCATCATCAACCAGGAGCCTTCTACATACACACCTCAAAGTAAGTGTGCTTTGCTGCATTTATTTTTACTTTGTATGTAATTTTCGGTGAGCTGGAATCAATTACCCAAAATCCCATTGAAACAATGGTTTCGGTTAACGAACGACCTTCTGGAACGAATTGTGTTCGTTAACCGAGGGACCACTGTACACAGCGCAATCACTGATGTTGGGACTCAAAAATACATAATTTGAAAAAAATTTTGGTACGACTGAGGCAGGTCGTAGGCCGTAAGTCGGGGAGGAGCTGTATCCACTACCTGTGGTTACCTGTGTTAGTTGGTTATCGCTCGTTCTGTTCCATCGAGCTTGGGGCGGTCGATACATATTTCACTGACTGTACTGTACACGCTTACTCTTTCTGATTTCCATCCATGATACAGTACTTTATTTGATGGGTACACAAAAGTGCTCAGGCTGTGGAATACGGCTAATAGGTGTATTGTTATATCTGTTCTGTACTTGTGGTTAAAGTCAGATATTATGACGTGTTGGCTTTAAGATAAACACCCACACTATGACAAGGTTCCTCTGTATAATAATTGTGGCAGGGATGGCATGTGTAATATTAATGTTATATTTTTGTCATATTTAATTGCCTACTTAAATACCTGTAGTATTAAATTCATATGACTAAAAAAAAAAAACGAAATCCTTTTCTGATCTTGTGTTGTCCAAATTCTTCACTTTCTGTTCACTGCCTTGTGTGGGTAAAAGGCGATTTTCATAGGCTCTTAATAGTACAGTCATTGTGGCTACAGTATTGGCATCTTCTGACAACATTTGTCTCATCTTTGCAGTCACGCTATGTATCTGACCTGTTCCCGCCTCATTTACTACCAACTGCAGTTAGTAAGGGCCAGACCGTCTTCCTTCAAGATCGTCGTTATATCGGAAACGAGAACGAGACCAATACCGCTCGTACAAACTTAGACGACTGAAGTCGTTAAAAGAGGTAAAGGTATTTAACAACGCGAGATGGACTTATGACTTTGGGATCTGGGTTTTAACTTTACCGCCAGGCCAGAAAAATTGTCAACATACATTTGTTTGTGCTGTTGCTGAGGACAGAAGAGTAAGTTGGGTAATGAGAAACTGTTAAGATTATTTGACTACAAAGATATGTTCAGTTCTATAAAATTACCACCAAAAATTGATGAATGAAATTTGAAGAGAATTTATTACAGTTACACCATCAAGTGTCAGTGTCTCTCAGATGTTATCAAGTTTGTTATAGTTAATTTGGGGTGCTCTAACCCTCGTCCAGTCTGGCTGTACAGTAAGTGTAACGGAAAATTAAATGTCTTGCCGAAAGATTAAAGTCAATTAGACTTCAGATTTTGAGGTTGTACAAAAAGTCTTCAGTTGTAAAATATACCGGTAATTACAAGAGATTGATGTTGTAGAATATTGTATAGAAATAATAAAAAGGGGGAAGGTAAGTAAAAAAAATCCAGAGTTTGGCGTATAGAAAGTAACATCATTAGGTTGTCCTCAAAGGTTCAGTTTAATTTGGACATCTTAGGATTGAACACCATTTACCTTACAATAATGTAATCTCATTTAATGGTTGAGAGATTTTGTTGTTTTAATAAGTTATTGTATTTGAGTTGATGTAACAATGAATTTCATAGTTTTTTTTATTGTATTGTATGTAGTTATATATTGTATGAGGCTTTTATTGTTTGTATATGGCAGGACTGTTACAAACACTTCGAGTTTTTTTAAGCAGGGTTACTATACTACTGGTCGACCCAACAAACACAGTCGTTGTAGCCTATATATTACTCAAAACTTTTTATTGTATGAAGACTAAAAATTATATACAGTACCAGTTCTAAGACAGGTTGTCCCATTATCTTATTCAGCTACAGCATAAAAACTGCTGGTTGTAGATTTGAGACCTAATATATATCCTTGTCCCAGAAAACTCCAGGGAAATAAAACAAAAATATGAGTCTGCCAAAAGTGTAGGAACCCCGAGTACTGAAATTCGTTCATATACTTTTTGTGTTTAACATTTTTAGGTTTAATTACAATTATATTATTTTAAGGTAATTTTAAGCACGGATAACTAGAGGTAATAGTGATTTAGTGTTTTAACTAGAGGCCTTTAAAATGTATAGAGAATTACTGATAGATTGACAAAACTATTTTGTGGATGTACAGGGTGTCCCAAAAGGTTCATGTTCATATACAGTATTGATGGTAATGAAGAACAGCCTTTAGAATGAGTGCAGTAAAATGAGAAACATTCTGAGGGGATGAAGTGCAGGGATTGATACTGCATCTGTATTTTTGTTCATCATCAATATTTTACAGCCACATTTACACAGGTGAGCCACAATTACCTGAAGGTTGGTGTTAGGTATAACCAGTGTAAATTTTTGATGAAGTAAAGGTACATGTTGAGTTTTGCATTCTGGTGATGATGGACTTTTGAGCCACCCGGCACAATTTTGTATATAGTTTGTGTTTTGATGAAGGTTCAATAATTTATTTACACGTTTAGTTTTTCTTGGCATTAATAGTTTAGAAATCTATATTTTAATCCAATTTTTGGCTGACCTGTACCAGAAAGAGACTTTGTGTCAGGAATACTGTTCAGTAGTTCCAGATTTCTGAGTGTTTGTCTGTGTAGGCTTTTAATGTTGTAGGTATGAGACGGCCTCAGTGTTTAAGTTATTTTTATGGAACTTATCAGGTAAAGTCTTAGATGGGGTAGTCTGACCACATGGAAAATGTGACAGTCACACTGAGACTAAAGTAAACAGATATTGGTACTTTTCTCCAGCTTTAATGGTACTGTGCTGTACTGTGCTGTACTGTGCTGTACTGTATGGAATTTGGGAAAGATTGAGAGTAAAACTGTAGCTATCCACTGTGGCAGTAGAGGACTTATTTGTACAAGAAGAAAATTGTGTATAATAAGAAGAGAAACAACAACTAGACAAAGGAAACACTGGGGATTATTTCTGTGAAGAAAAAAGTCTGTCAACTTTAAATACCGGTAAATGAAGCAGTGTCTTAGACAGGAAATTATAAAACTAAAAAGAGAAATGTCAAATTTGGGTATATGAAACAGGCTGTCAGACTGTCAGATAGGAGAAGTGTGTTATGAGTGCCCACACTGTACAGGACTATAGCCGTCAGTTAAAGAGAGGAAGTGTGTTATGAGTGCCCACACTGTACAGGACTATAGCCGTCAGTTAAAGAGAGGAGAGACTCTACACTACTTTAATAGGCAACAATTGTCAACTAATCTGCTACATAAAAGCTATATTATTATTAACAGCTGTGGGTAGTGTGCATAAGAAGATAATTTCTTGGCATTCATAATGAATATTGTACTGTACATGGGAGGCTCCTGGAGCATCATAGTCTCTTCTGGTGCCATTTAATGTATGTAGGTCATCCACATTAAAAACAAACTGTTTCACCGATGAAGTTTGTGGCAGGGCTTTTTGAATCAACACATGCTGTGTACTTTTACCTGCCGTACCTACGGTAAATATGTGAAAGTTACCGGCTGAACGGCATTACTGTATCTTAACCTTGTACCCGTCGGCCATTCTTAAAGACGTCTCCTGGTTACCGACAAGTACTTCTGGCACTAGACATTTTGATGTATTTCAGAGATGAATATTTTATTTCACGTGTTTTATGGTGAATATATTACTTTGCAAGCTATGTCTTATCAAGTTTGTTTTTGTGAATTTTTTTGTCTAATAATATTTTCCTTAACATAAAAAAAAATATTAATATGCTTAGGATTTTTATTTAATCTTTTTTGAGACATTATTTATGAACTGTGACAGTCAGTAGGTGTAGCCATAGTTCTTCAAGGCAAAGTGTCATTCTATGATTTTCTTCTTCTTAAGTTTTTAATAAACGCTGAGCGGAGTCAGTGACATTTGATGCATTAAGCCCTTCACCCATGGTATGTACAGTACTGTATTAACACATTCTTAAGTATGGTACAGGGGGTCCTTATTATAAGTGGTTAATAGGAACCAGAAAAAAACACTGATAATGAAACCAATTATAAAGGGAAATAAATTCCCATAAGAATTAATAGGAATAGTCTAATTGGGATGATCACATTGTAAGGTTAACTCATAAAGTTTAATTTGGTATCTTTAAACATTTATATATACCCTTATAAACAATGAGATGCAAGCTGTCGAACCACGCACTCACATACTGATCTAAGTGATTGTGGTACATTGAGACACAGTCACCACAGCCAACCCATAACTACTACACTTCCTTTTAGCCACTACACCACATTGCTTCTCTTTCGAACTGATGGCTACAAAAATAATCCACCAAAGACACAACAAAGTTAATAATTATACTTGTTGGAGCACTTCAAAATAGTGCAGGAGAGAAGGATGACCTTTAAGAGAATGGGAGGTGAGCGGGAATTTCAATCACTCAAACACTTTTGCTCCCGATGATCAACGGATTTCGTCGTTAGAATCCTTTTAACTTCGGGGACTTTTTACGTGTAGGCCCACAATTATTTGACCAGTTATAATGAAGACGCTTATAACAGGACCCCCTGTATATATAAACAGAGCCAATTTAGGTTTGTGGTAAAGAAGTGAGTCCAAGCAACTAATGTATTTTTAGTAAATCTTTGGCAAAAAATAATATATTGAAATGCATAATTTTTACAGATTTTCTTAAGGTTTTATGAAACAAAATTACAGAAGTTTTATATATATATATATATATATATATATATATATATATATATATATATATATATATATATATATATATATATATATTATATATATATATATATATATATATATATATATATATATATATATATATATATATATATATATATACAGTGACCCCTCGGTTAACGAACTCAATCCGTTCCAGAAGGTCGTTCGTTAACCGAAAAGTTCGTTAACCGAAACCATTGTTTCAATGGGTTTTTGGGTAATTGGTTCCAGCTCACCGAAAATTTCCTAAATTCAACAAAAATGGTAGAAAAGTTCACTTACTTTGAGGTGTATTTGTAGAAGGCTCCTGGATGATGATGATGATGATGGGATTTAGAATGGGGGTGGAGGAGAAGGAAGAAGAGAAGGCATTGGGGTGGAAGAGAAGTCACCCCATGGCGCCATTTCACCCATAAAATTTTAGCTCTCTTGGTGTAATTCAAGATTATTTTCTTTAAATCAACACTGCACTGCATTATATATTGTCAATATGTAAAATATATTTCAAAATGACCAATAATTTGCTTGGAAACACAGAAAAAAAGCATTTAGTTGAAGAGAGTCTCAAGCAAGATGTTACCTCCAGTGAAAACAGAGAGACTAACGCCTGTTTGCTGTGTTAAGAGGCTGGATGCCGCGCATTAAACTAGTCACTTTACCTTCAATTATGTTCAATAATTGTTAAAATGACTAAAAAATTGAATATTAAACTTTTAAAATTATTGAATAGTATAAACTTCTTGATATTTACTAAAATAGTAAGGAATTTAAGCCCTAGAACCGATTAATGTATTGGCGGACTGATACTAAAGCTGGTTGCCTGGTCAGTGCAAGCGAAAACATGTTGAGGTCGGTTCGTAAGAAATTCGTTAACCGAATTTTTGTTCGTTAACCGAATTGAAGATCCTTATGGAAGGCAGTTCGTTAACCGAAATTTCGTTAACCGAGGCGTTCGTTAAACGAGGGGTCACTGTATATATATATATATATATATATATATATATATATATATATATATATATATATATATACAGTATATGGATAAGATATATCTTGATAAAGTCACACGGGGAAAAGGGAAACAACGGAGCACCTTAACTTTCGTCTTTATTCAAGACATCTTCAGAAGCAACTGGATTACATGGACAGAGAGAGAGGCTTAAATATACAGGGTGACCTTATTAAACATGAGGTCAGGTCATAATGATGTCATCCACTAATCCCCACACCAACACACACATAGAGGAGCTTAAGAGAAGGGTGGTGACGTGACTAGTCAAGTCAGGTAAAAAATAAGGGACCCAAAATAACTATCCTACATCTAGCTCCAAGGTTTTCAAAGCATTTTTAAACTTGGGCCACTGACAAATAAATTTATGTAACATATTATCAATTTTGTACTGACCATCGCTTTGGTTTATTGATTTTAATTCCTTAATCAAACTAGCTTCAACCAGAAGTCTTTCTGTGATGCAAGATGTTTAGAACACTTCTAAGCTTTTTTCCCAAGCAATGGGGTGATTATTATTCCTAACATGAACGAACAAGGCACTGCTTTCAGATGCTGTTCTGATATTGTACTTATGTTGTTTGATTCTGAGCTGCAGTGTTTTTCCTGTCTTGAATAAAGACGAAAGCTAAGGTGCTCCGTTGTTTCCCTTTTCCCCATGTGATTTTATCAATATATATATATATATATATATATATATATATATATATATATATATATATATATATATATATATATATATATATATATATATATATATATATATATAAGAGGTGGACACATTCAAAATACAGGTATACTGTAACTACACATTCTGGATACAATGAAGTTATATAAATAAATCTACGAGGTCTGGATATTTATTCAAGAAACATTTATGTATTCTGGATGTACTGTAGAGGCGTCTCTCGCTTTATGAGTATGGCAGGGTCCTTGAAAACCATTAATTTAATACTTATATCAGACTTGGGGACATAGCCAAGACTCCACAAAGTCATTAGAATGTCACCAATTTGAAGCCAGACATGTAAAAGGTCACTAAGCCAAATCTAAAGCTTTTCAAGGCTTCATGAAACCTTAACACCATTATTTATATAACACAATACCTTATGTTGATTGTAATATGTATGGTATTCCGAGTTGCAACAAGACTTTGAAATAAGCTGAGTTTAAGCTGACTGTTGTTGGGGTAACTTTTAACTCTCCCTTGGCTGAAGAGGAGTTATTTATAGTAACAAATTACCTTTCTAAATTATTTCATTCACAATACATAAACATAGTAAGTTACTCACATATTACAGAGAAACATCGGGATGAATTATCATAAGATTTTCAAAGGTATAAAGTGAGCTAATGTTCGGGTCACAACTGCTTAGTATCTTTGATCTCTTCCAACACTGAGGTCAGGTCCTTGTGAGACTACACCTGTAGGGATAATATGTGATATCAGTGTGGCTCTCAGTTCATGTAAAGTCAGATCAAGGTCACATTGTCACCACACACTTCACCTGACCTCCTCTGATGTTGACCCTCCCTAGCACTTCCCGAGGTAGAGATTCTGACCTGATTGACCTGTGATAATATGTTCTTGTGTCAGCACTGGTCACTGACATGCTGGTCAGTAATTTAGGTGCCTACACGACAACCCATGTCACTTGTCAAGTCAGGTCAAAATGACGCTGCCTTGTATCCACCACTAATATGATATACAGTGGGGTATGCTATAACGAACGGATCCTACGAATATTCCTATAATGAACGGTTTTACCTATAAAATTGAGAATGCTATAACGAACGAAACTCCTACAACGAACAATTTTTTTTTTGTATTGTTTTTTTTTACTAATTTATTGTTTTTTTTATTACAAGCATTAATGATATTCTTTATTTCAGGGGTTTAGATGCATATTTATGCACTTTTTTACAATTTTTACAATTTTATATTATATTTTTCAGTGTTAAGTGGTTGTATTTGGGGGCCTGGAATGGATTAATCCTATAACGAACGAATGCTATAACGAACAAGGTTCTAGAACCAATTAGATTCGTTATAGCATACCCCACTGTATTTAATTAATGTGATCTAAATACAATTATACACTGTACTGTAATACGGTCAGTGTGTCTGCGTAAAGGTGAAAATCCAAAGCCAGGCCTGTGGCTTTCAAGCCGAAACTGGTGCAATGCCTCTGGCTTTGAAGCCAAAGACTTTAGAAAGTTTTGAAGCTGAAGCCAAGTCCAAAAAGAAGGGTTCAGTTCCCCATTGACAAGACCCCAATATTATATCTAATAATAATTATATCAGTTCACAAACAACAACTAACTACAGTACTGTAATATAGCGCCTGACACATTAAAAAAAATAATAATATAAATTTGGTAAATTACCTTAAGGGACTATATAAGTGAGAAGAGCTTTCGTATAATAAGAAGGAGGTGTAACACAAACTTTAGTGTCTCATATGGTCATACAGCGAGGGCCGCCTGTACTGTATATTCAATAGACTGTGGGTCTGTCTTTTATGTGGTGTATATTAGTGTCAGTTTTTATTAATGTTACTGTATCAGTCTGCTTGTGGTATTATGGTGCTTGTCTTAATACAGTACTTGGGAGTGTTTACAAAGGATAATTATCAGGAACATTAGGAATAACATTTGGCAGCATATTAACTCAATTTATTTTATATGTCATTGTCTTACATTATCCCAGAAGTGTTTGGTTAAATTTGCATCACTCGGGTATAATGAAGACCACATTAATTTTGTTGTTGTTGGAAAGTTGTTTTTATCATTAAGGTTTGATCAGAGAAGAACAAATGTACATAGAGTACGTACACATAATGGCCGGTACGATACTTTACTGTACTCTGAATGATATTATAGTTTGTTCTAATTTAGGAGTAAGTTAAACACTCGATTTCATCTCGCAAGAGTCAAAGATGTAGGGTAAGAAGAAAGGTTCTTATTTGTACTGAGTTATTTCTAACAATAGTTCAGATATCACTGTTCAATGTGTCACAGATGTCTGCCAGCAGCTGTAACATGACTGCCCACCATTTACAAACAATGAGGGTTTAATACTACCTAAGTTAAGCTCACTCACAAACTTAGTTATGATGTAAATTTATTAATATTAACTTTAATTGGTTAAATGGTCATATTATTTTGTACTGGTCCATCAACTACTTCCATAATCTCACCTCACCTAAGCAGGTGTAAGACAGAACATATAAGGCACAGTTGATACTTCACTCTAAGCTTATCTAACAAAGGTAATTATTAATATGTTATGCATAGCATTTTATAATAAACATCCTCATCAAAATATACGGTAATTATTGTAGTCACAGATTTCTACCTTTCCAGGATTATTATGCATGATGTTTGATGAAGTCTGTTGCAGAATCCTAAGAGAGAACATAGCAACTAGATGAGAAGGACATGATTGTTTTCTTCCTTTTATCAAAACTGTAAACTGTACTGTATATTTTTGGAAATGTCTAGAATGTTGTTATTCACTTATGGTATTACATTAATACAACATTCTTATTGGTTTTGGAGTAAGATGTTATACTCTTGCATGTAGTACTGTATCTAATGAATTTCTCCAGTCCTCTGGAGTTTGTTATTACAATAATCAAAAAGAAACATTATCAGGTTTTGGTGCAAAAAGAAATGGTTTTATTTGCAGCAATTTTTTCAAAGTAAAACTTATCACCACATCATAATGTGTTACTAAACTTACCTCTGTGTAATTGAAATTTTTTCAATTTGATGAAGCTGCACTTAACATATACTGATGGGAGCTCTACCATACCCCAGTAACTGCAAGGGAATTATGAATATATTTCATAAAGAATAATTTAGATTTTTTCTCTCAATGCTGTAACATGTTTGTGAGGCTTACTATTGTAACTCCAATATTAATGTGGCTTACTGTGACCGGGTCACATGGTCAGTCCTCTCTCTGTCCATCTGGCTATTAAATTATCTCTATACAGTACAGTACAGTACAGTACAGTACAGTACAGAACCTCAAACTACACAACTGCAGGATAATTGGAGAGCAGAAAGAACCCTTAAGTTCATTCTTTGTACAGTCAGGAGGACAACCTTTACACCACTAGTGTGTTTGAAGAGGTCTACTGTTACAGTGATATGCTTAAGGAAGGCACTATTAGTACCAGGAGGTCTACTGTTACAGTGATATGCTTAAGGAAGGCACTATTAATACCAGGAGGTCTACTGTTACAGTGATAAGCTTAAGGAAGGCACTATTAGTACCAGGAGGTCTACTGTTACAGTGATAAGCTTAAGGAAGGCACTATTAGTACCAAGAGGTCTACTGTTACAGTGATAAGCTTAAGGAAGGCACTATTAGTACCAGGAGGTCTACTGTTACAGTGATAAGCTTAAGGAAGGCACTATTAGTACCAAGAGGTCTACTGTTACAGTGATAAGCTTGAGGAAGGCACTATTAGTACCAGGGTCAGTTTATTATGAATTATTGTGCCACAAAAACACTATCAACACAAATATAGTTAATTAATATCCTATTAATGTGTAAAGGTGACTTGTTTGCTCTAATTAAATGAGTGTACAGTATTGTTGGAACACAGGTTGATATCTTTGTTTTAAAACCAAACTTTTCAACTTTCATGATGATAAAAATTAAAGTGAACACTCTTTATATTGCTTCTCAATTATGTAAGGTGACAGTGTTCAGATGAGTATACTGTAGTCACACTCAGAACAGCTTGACAGGTGACCAACTCAAAGTTGTCTCCCCAAATATATCATTACCCCTGGGGGTCAGGTGTAGATTGTGAGCAGTATTAGCATTTTTGTTTTGGATTGGTTAGTACATTAGTCAACCACATTGATAAACACCTTTATCTAATACTGTATGTGGATCAAATTGTCTGGTAACACTAGTGTAGAGAAATGCCAGAATTTCAAAGTGATCAGTAATTTAAGTTCTATTCCTGTAGATATTTTATAAATTCTGTGCATATGTTGTGTATATTTGAATACTGTTACCAATATAGGAAGCAGACATACAAACATATGACAATTCACTGGAGAAAATATCAAAGTATTTTGTCTAGTCTTTCAAATTGTAAAGATGGTAAACTAATGATAGTGTTTTGGGAGGACTGTACAGTACAGGCAATAAAGCCTCAAGACCCTTGCTATTAAACTTGTGTTAATTAAGTTACACTTCAGAGATGTGTTATTTATAAAACAGTCTTTGTTTGTTATACAAAATTCTTTGGCATACTGTATATACTGTACAGATATTGACAGATTTAATGATGACGTCAATTTTTTTAATTACCTTCATGACAGAACTATGAATGAGCATTACACTACCATGATAACTATTACTATATTTGTAGGCTATGTGGCATCAAGTACAGTACAATACAGTACAGCACAGTACAGTAAAGTACAGTACAGTACAGCACAGTACAGTAAAGTACAGTACAATACAGTACAGCACAGTACAGTAAAGTACAGTACAATACAGTACAGTACAGTAAAGTACAGTACAGTACAATACAATACAGTACAGTACAGTACAATACAGTACAGTAAAGTAAAGTACAGTACAATACAGTACAGTACAATACAGTACAGCACAGTACAGTAAAGTACAGTACAATACAGTACAGTAAAGTACAGTACAATACAGTACAGTACAATGCAGTACAGCACAGTACAGCACAGCACAGTACAGTACAGTACAGTACAGTACAGTACAATACAATACAGTACAGTACAGTACAATACAGTACAGCACAGTAAAGTAAAATACAGTACAATACAGTACAGTACAATACAGTACAGCACAGTACAGTACAATACAGTACAGTACTGTACAGTAAAGTAAAGTACAGTACAATACAGTACAGTACAATACAGTACAGCACAGTACACTAAAGTACAGTATAATACAGTACAGTAAAGTAAAGTACAGTACAATACAGTACAGTACAATACAGTACAGCACAGTACAGTAAAGTACAATACAGTACAGTACAGTGAAGTACAGTACAATACAGTACAGTACAATACAGTACAGTAAAGTACAGTACAATTCAGTACAGTGCAATACAGTACAGCACAATAAAGTACAGTACAGTACAGTACAATACAGTACAGCACAGTAAAGTACAGTACAACAGTACAGTACAACACAGTACAGTACAACACAGTACAGTACAACATAGTACAGTACAACACAACACAGTACAGTACAGTACAACACAGTACAACACAGTACAGTACAACACAGTACAATACAACACAGTACAGTACAACATAGTACAGTACAGCACAACACAGTACAGTACAGCACAGTACAGTACAACACAGTACAGTACAACACAGTACAACACAGTACAGTACAGCACAACACAGTACAGTACAACACAGTACAGTACAACACAGTACAGTACAGCACAACACAGTACAGTACAGTACAACATAGTACAGTACAACACAGTACAACACAGTACAGTACAACACAGTACAGTACAGTACAACACAGTACAGTACAACACAGTACAGTACAGTACAATACAGTACAGTACAACACAGTACAGTACAGCACAACACAGTACAGTACAACACAGTACAGTACAGCACAACACAGTACAACACAGTACAGTACAGCACAACACAGTACAACACAGTACAGTACAGCACAACACAGTACAACACAGTACAGTACAACACAGTACAGTACAGCACAATGCAGTACAGTACAACACAGTACAGTACAGCACAACACAGTACAGTACAGTACAACATAGTACAGTACAACACAGTACAGTACAGTACAGTACAGTACAACACAGTACAGTACAACACAGTACAGTACAGTACAGTACAGTACAGTACAGTACAATACAACACAGTACAGTACAGTACAACACAGTACAGTACAACACAGTACAGTACAGTACAGTACAGTACAATGCAGTACAGTACAACATAGTACAGTACAACACAGTACAGTACAGTACAATGCAGTACAGTACAACACAACACAGTACAGTACAACACAGTACAACACAGTACAGTACAGTACAACACAGTACAGCACAACACAGTACAGTACAACACAGTATAGTACAGCACAACACAGTACAGTACAACATAGTACAGTACAACACAGTACAGTACAATACAACACAGTACAGTACAGCACAACACAGTACAACACAGTACAGTACAGCACAACACAGTACAATACAACACAGTACAGTACAGCACAACACAGTACAACACAGTACAGTACAGCACAACACAGTACAACACAGTACAGTACAGCACAACACAGTACAACACAGTACAGTACAACACAGTACAGTACAATACAACACAGTACAGTACAACATAGTACAGTACAACACAGTACAGTACAATACAACACAGTACAGTACAGCACAACACAGTACAACACAGTACAGTACAGCACAACACAGTACAATACAACACAGTACAGTACAACACAGTACAGTACAATACAACACAGTACAGTACAACATAGTACAGTACAACACAGTACAGTACAATACAACACAGTACAGTACAGCACAACACAGTACAACACAGTACAGTACAGCACAACACAGTACAACACAGTACAGTACAGCACAACACAGTACAACACAGTACAGTACAACACAGTACAGCACAACACAGTACAGTACAGTACAACATAGTACAGTACAACACAGTACAGTACAGTACAACACAGTACAGTACAGTACAATGCAGTATAGTACAACACAACACAGTACAGTACAGCACAACACAGTACAGTACAACACAGTACAACACAGTACAGTACAGTACAACACAGTACAGCACAACACAGTACAGTACAACACAGTACAACACAGTACAGTACAGTACAACACAGTACAGTACAACACAGTACAGTACAGCACAACACAGTACAGTACAACATAGTACAGTACAACACAGTACAGTACAATACAACACAGTACAGTACAATGCAGTACAGTACAACACAGTACAGTACAGTATAACACAGTGTTGTGGTTCTTTGCCCCAAAGAAGAATCGTTGTATTTCACCAAGACAAAAGACCAGTTATCATTTAATTTAAGATTGTTATAATAAACTCGTGTAGTGAAATATCTCTGTTGTCAATGTGTGTTTGGTTACAAAAAGCTCTAACATGGTGGAAGGAAGCTATCTTGTTCAGTTGACCAAATAACTATCTGTACCTTGGAGGGGGGGGGTGGGTTGATGAATTCCAGAATGAACACTGTGACTCCTGTTGTCTTTGTGGGGTTGTCAATATCCTACCTTTTTGATAGACTGTACCAATATACAGTGCACAGTACTGTACAGTGACCCCTCGGTTAACGAACTCAATCCGTTCCAGAAGGTCGTTCGTTAACCGAAAAGTTCGTTAACCGAAACCATTGTTTCAATGGGTTTTTGGGTAATTGGTTCCAGCTCACCGAAAATTTCCTAAATTCAACAAAAATGGTAGAAAAGTTCACTTACTTTGAGGTGTGTATGTAGAAGGCTCCTGGATGATGATGATGATGGGATTTAGAATGGGGGTGGAGAAGGAAGAAGAGAAGGCATTGGGGTGGAAGAGAAGTCACCCCATGGCACCATTTCACCCCTAATATTTTAGCTCTCTTGGTGTAATTCAAGATTATTTTCTTTAAATCAACACTGCACTACATTATGTATTGTCAATATGTAAAATATATTTCAAAATGACCAATAATTTGTTTGGAAACACAGAAAAAAGCATTTAGTTGAAGAGAGTGTCAAGCAAGATGTTACCTCCAGTGAAAACAGAGAGAGACTAATGCCTGTTTGCTGTGTTAAAAGGCTGGATGCCGCACATTAAACTAGTTACTTTACCTTCAATTATGTTCAATAATTGTTAAAATGACTAAAAAATTGAATATTAAACTTTTAAAATTATTAAATAGTATAAACTTCTTGATATTTACTAAAACAGTAAGGAATTTAAGCCCTAGAACCGATTAATGTATTGGCGGACTGATAGTAAAGCTGGTTGCCCGGTCAGTGCAAGCGAAAACATGTTGAGGTCGGTTCGTAGGAAATTCATTAACCGAATTTTTGTTCGTTAACCGAATTGAAGATCCTTATGGAAGGCAGTTCGTTGACCGAAATTTCGTTAACCGAGGCGTTCGTTAAACGAGGGGTCACTGTATACAGTATTGCACATTCACCACAAGATTATTTGAAAATGGATCTAAAGGCAGTCCTTACTACACACACACTACCCACTTTTACATGACAAAATTTATGTATTAATGAACATGTTTCACCATGTGCTGTATATTTTCATTTACAGCCATATTTTCCTGTTATTCAAATGACAAAAGTCACCACCAAGTTGTTTTGCCCTACAACCTGTGCCTCTACACAGGTATTATTATTTTACCAAGTCAGGCTGTCAGGGATTTGTGTTGTTTTTATTTTAACCAGTGCTTTGTTTAATGAACATAAACGTCTTTCACTCTAACAATTTTCACATAATACACCATTGTCACAGAACACATGTCTAGTGAGCACTGCCTTCACTATGGTAACTTTATTCCAATTTTTGAGATGTATAATTCAACATATTTTTACTGTACTGTATAGTGAGTTTGGGTGTTCTTTGAAAAAAAAACATAATAAATGTAAAATAAAACACCAGTTTATGGCTCTAAATCAAACTCCAGTGGTAAGCAACTTCTAGTATTAATTGAAATAGTTTCTTCAACCCTTAGTTAAACATTTGTACTTTTACTCTTCAATTGTTCTGACAAAATATAAGTACAGTACTGTACTTGAGAAATTTTAAATAAAAATTAAAATAATTAATTCACACTTAAAATACATTATAGTTTATTCAAGGTTCATTGTTATAAAGTAAAGTGTTGACAACTTGCTACAATATGCAGTTGTTGAAAGTGTTACTTACTGTTTACTAATTAAACACAGTGTAGTAGAATGATAGAGAGCTCCAAGAAGAACCGGTTATTACAGATCTTTGGTTGTTTTATCCGCTGTAATAGTTAATAAATTGTTATAACAATAGGAGGCATTACTGCAACAGATGAATTTTATGTTTGTGTCTAGCAGCTAAAAGGAATCAGGAAGATAGAGCATTTATATTTTATGCTTCCTAAAAAAGTAATTTACTGTGTGTCTTCAGTGTATGAAATGCTTTTCTTACTTTTATATCTTTGCAAAGATGACAATTGGTACATAACTGATATGTAGATTATTTAAATACTTTTGTCTTGTAATAACCCTCTGCACTCAGCCCTCAGGAGATGCAATAATTATATTTTAAATGAATATTGAAGGACACGTTGCTCTTCTTGACCTAAACAATAACCTCATATAATAATAAATACCTAACAAATATAACTTGCCCATTTAAGGACTTACAGTAAAAGTCCAAAAATCCGGATGCCAGGAATCTGGACCACCCGAGAATCCGGACTTTTCGAAAACTCAAACTTTTTAAATTTAGTGGGCTTTTGTGGGTTATGTGAATGAATGGAGTTGCTTTAAAAAATTAATTTACATAATTCTAATAATAAAAGTAATTGTAAATTATAGGTAGCTAATTTTGTTAGTTTTGTAATTAGCTTGAACTGAAATGTAAAATTTGAGGCACTATAAATCTTTTGTGTGTATGTGTACATGCGTGAATGCCACAGCTGCACAGCGACAACAAACGACCACACGATCGCCACTTTAAAACAAGCAATCAAACTGTGACAACGTATGTAATTTTGAGTCCTACTCTTTCCATGTACAGAGTACAAGCCCATAATAATGGCCCCTAAAGTAGATAAACTTCGTTGTGTGAAGAGAAAGAAGAACACATTGAAATTGAGTGACAAACTTGAAATAATTAAGAAACTAGAATGTAATGTGAGCAACACTGATCTAATGGAAACATACAACATTGGAAAGTCTACAATTTATGATATAAAAAAGGCAAAGATTAAAATTCTAGAATTCACAGCTTCTTCTGAGCCTTACATTAAAATTGCTGAAAGAAAAAGTTTATATTGGCCCAAATTAGAAAATCTTGATCAAGTGTTGCACGAATGGTTTTTGTTAAAACGATCAGAAGGTATGGCAATTTCTGGGCCGATACTTATTGCCAAAACAAAGTCTTTCAAGGAGCAAACGAACATTGAATCAGAGTGCGCATTTAGTGATGGATGGCTTAGGAATTTCAAGACTCGTCATGGTATTAGACAGTTTGTTTACATTTTTGTCTAGTGTTGACTTAATATTTCTTTAAAACTGCTCGTTTTGATAAATGAAGCATGCTTTATTTGCTAATGAATAAACTATCAAAATGTACCTGTTCATCTCTTCTTTATTCCTCCTTAAATTTTAATTTTAAAAGTACTGCCTGAGAATCCGGAAAATCCGAAAATCCGGACCGACCCAATCCCCAAGCAGTCCGGATTTTTGGACTTCTACTATATTTATAATGTTCAAAGTATTATGATAAAAATGGAGAATTTGTTGGTTGTAGTACAGGGCGTCCTCGCTTAACGTCGGGGTTCCCTCCCTGAAAATGTGACGTTAAGTGAAACAAAGTTGAGCGAATCAATTTTCCCCATAAGAAATAGATAAAATACAGGAGTTATGTTCCCCAGCCTCACCTTTGAACCATGAAAAAAGTTACATATACAGAAAATTATTGCCATTTATATAGAAAACAGTATATAGAAGTACAGTACTAAGTTTGTATTGGTACTCACTGATGGGCAGAGGTGGTAGAGCGAGTGTGTGGTGGGTAGTGAAGCAAGGGAGGAGGATGGTGGGAGCGGAGGCGGAGGGTGGTGGTGAGTCACTGAGACTCTGCGGCTGCCTCCTCCACCTCCTGCTCTACCTGGGGTTCCGCCGCTGTTGTTTCCTCCTCCTCGACTGCCAGCTGTTGTGAAGAAGCTCCTGCTGTCCTGCGACGAAAAAATGAATCCGGTGTTGACTGCTTGGTGCTACTCTTCTTCTCCTTATAGATCTCAGTGTAGCAACCAAGACTGTCCTCAATGCTGTGTTGAACCTTTGAGCTACGTTTTCTGTTTGGGTCGTCATCTAGAAGCATTTGCATTGCTTGCTGGAACATGTTCAACGATTCTGCCATCCTCTTGGAAGTTAGCGTTCGTTGAGGTTCTTCGTCGTCGTGGTCTTCAACGGAACTGTGTTCTGTTAATTGTGGCAGATCTTTGTTGGTGAGCTCTTCTGTATGGGATGCCAGGACATCCTCAATATCCTCTGATTCCAGCTCATCAAAGCCTGCCTGTCTAGCCAAGCTGAGGATATCCCTATTCACAGCTGGGACTAAGTCCGTGAATCCCGTAAGACTGTTGATGCACTCAGGCCACAGTTTGTGCCACACACCATTCAGGCAACTTTCTGAAACCTCTTCCCATGCCTTACCAATGTTGTCAATTGCAGGAAGAATGTTGAAGCCACGCCAATATTCTCGGATCATTGGTTTATTTTCTCCGTCTGTAGCCTTGAGCAGCTGGGCCATGGTACGGCGTAAATAATATGCCTTGAATGCAGCGATGACGCCTTGGTCCATAGGCTGCATCAGTGCTGTCATGTTGGGAGGCAGGAATACAACTTTTACACTGACATGCAAGTCGTCAAGATTGGGAGGATGAGATGGAGCATTGTCAAGGATCAGAAGAAATTTGAAGTTAAGGTTCTCCTTGGCACAGTATTCCTTCAGTGCAGGGACGGCATGCACGTTTAACCATTGGCTAAATATGGCGCCGGTTATCCATGCCTTTTTGTTTGCCTTGTAAATGACAGGAAGGTGATCCTTAGAGTAACCTTTCAGAGCCCATGGGTTGGCAGCACGAGAAATCAGCATACGCTTCAGCTTGAAGTCACCGGCAGCATTAGCACCAAGCAGCAGCGTCAAGCGGTCTTTTGCTGCTTTAAAACCTGGCACTCTTTTCTCCTCCTCGGAGATATAGGTCCTCTCAGGCATACTCTTCCAAAAGAGACCAGTCTCATCCACATTGAAGACGTGCTTTGGTGAGTAACCTCCTTCCTGGATAATCCGTTTGAATTCTGGCGGGAATGTCTTGACAGCAACCATATCTGAACTGGCAGCTTCACCAGTCATCTTAATATTGCGGAAGTTATAACGACGCTTCAATCGTTGAAACCATCCTCGGCTGGCCGTAAAGATCTCTTCCTTCAGTCCTTCACTCTCTTCTACCTTTAAGTCGTCAAACAAGGATCTGGCCTTATGCTGGATAACCATAAGGCTCACAGGGGCATTGCATCGATTCTGGTCCTCCATCCACATTGCCAGCATCTTTTTCACCTTCTCTATCACAGTGCTTCTAGTACGAGTCGTCTTAGTAGCACTCAGAGAAGAACCACTTCCAGCACTAACCTTAATCTTGTCAGCGTTGGTACGGATAGTACACACCGTTGTGGGGGTTAGACCCAGCACAGCGGCTATGTCCACAGCACGTTTCCCTTTTTCAAATCGGGTTAATACTTCCATTTTTGTAGCCAGGGTAATGGTCTTACGTTGCCTCTTCACTACACTAGCATCAGTAGCACTTGATGGGCGCTTGGAAGCCATTTCGAATGGTTAGAGTAGGTTTAGAGCAAAAAATAATTTGAAGTCGTAAAAGAGACTGGCTTGGCATCGCTTGGGGATGCTGTGACGTTTCGCGAGTGAGGGCAGCACGCCGCGCCGAGCCGAGAGAACGTAGCGCGGGTGATGTGCCATAGAAAGTAGTCCGTGACGACGCTAAACGACGTAGTACAGGTATCGGATCACCGGGACGTTAAACAAATTTTTGGTCTCTAAAGTTTACGGACGTAGTACCGAAACAATGTTAAGCGGGACGACGTTAGGCGAGGACTTACTGTATTGATAAACTTTTGAAAATTACAGACAGAACATCGTCTTATTTCTAAATGAGCGGAAATTATCAAGTTTTGAATCAGGAAATAATTAGTTACTATACGGTAATCTTTTTACCGTACAGTACTGACATCACCTTAAGAGCATTTTGACACTGCTGGTGACTAATATGAGGTGAATTTTTGTAGATGAAATTATTGTAACAGAGTTGTGGAACTGAACCACAATTCTGGCTTTACAACAATACTTATCGATGTCTTCCTGAAGGTGTGAAGTTATTTTATTTTTTATTTTAATATATTTAAATTTTATGTATTTTGAAAAGTTTCATTTACAATAAAAGTGGAATATAAGAATAATAACAGAGCCAGTGACTGCAAAGGGTTTAAGTAGCGTTAATCATGTCTTATAGTAGAGTACATTACCGGGTTACACTGTACAGTATTTAGATCAATAACACATTAGCTGTAGCTTTTAGTGAAACTTACTAATTGGTCTTATAAAATAAAAGATGTGTGAATGAGCCAAATGTTTGCAAGATGTTGGTAGTTTTTCAAGGATGGACTTTAAGATGCTTGATTAGTCTTCTTTGATATTATGTACAATCTCTCATAAGCAATCAATAAATTGTATATGTACCAAGTTGTATTTTCTCTTTCCTTTTACAGCTTACTAAAAAACTTTGTACAGTACAGTATACTGAACCTCCACTAATATGATACAGTTGTCCTCATACAATATTGTGTTATTCTTGCAGTCATGGCCCCAAAATCATTTTTATACAAAAACACTTAAAAATCAATGTAAATAATAAAAAAAAACATAAATAAGTAAGAAGTTGTGAGCATAATCTCCATCTCACTGCCATTCATCAGCTGACTACACAGGAACCCACAAGAATATTTTGTTCTTCTTTATTCATGATTATTTCCATTATAAGAGGAGTACATACAGTACAATATACTTTATACTGTATATTCACCAAAATACCTCTTTTCCCTAAACATTTCCTTCTAAAATCATTGTGCACCTTATACACCAGTAAACATGGCAGGTTGTGGTAATGAGTGATTTATTGAGAAGCTGCATATAAACTCTGTCTGTCATTATTTAACTCTTGTTCCTTTATGTTCATGTCAATAAATAATGTCTATTTTCACCTCTAAAATTACACTTTTGCTGCTTATTGGCACATACATGGTGTGCTTGGCTAAGCACCGGAAGACTTTTCTGCACTTATAAATATGTAATTCTGAATACCGTAAACAACCCGAGACTTAATTTGTATACTGTATTATATATATTACATTGTTATCTAGTACATGAATAAACATAAATAGAACTTGACAAGGTGTGGGCGAACTGACTTCAGGTGGGGGCGAACCGACCCCTAAGTATGGGCGAATTGACCATAAACCACATGTACAGTTCTTTAGAAAACACAGAAAATCCTTTCTTTGTGGAACCAATATTATCTATAACTGCCAGACACTCATGCCTGCTGCTTCCTCTAAGTTTCCACAGCAGTCACTGTTATCACTATGAATTGTACTAGCTGAAGGCACAGTACAGTACTATATTCTCTCATCCTCACGTGGGCGGCCATCACAGCCATCAACACGCCTAAATTAAATTTTTCTGAATAACTCTTGGCATATGGCTTTAGTTCTATGGCTGTATTTCAATCTTTAATCATGAATAACAGTAAAAATGCTACATAGATTTACACATTCACATCACCAAGACCATGTTGATCATCTTATGAACTCACTATTAGTTACAAAATATTTTTATTTTATTTTATTCTAATGTCATCTGTGGTGCCACATTCTCAGGCTTCTCACTAGAATTTTGAAAGTAGCACCCGGGGCTCCTTTCCCCCAAACAGTAGGGGTCCCTACTTTCAAAGATGTACAGCGAACCCTCATAGATCCGGACTGAAAGGGAGGGGGGGACCACCCATCCGAATCTTCCGGTGAATGTTTTAAATGTACTATAAATACGATAAATAATTAAAAAAAAAGCGCCAAAAATACAGTACAGTACATATTATCTTGACTACTTGGGTTAGTTATAGACTTTTTTCTTGTGAATAAAACATAATTTTGAGCAACATATGACCATACCCACTTTGTACTCAAATGTACTACACTAAAGGAAATTTTTTGTTTTATCTTTTATGCAAACTGTGTGATGTCTCCCAAATTAATCTACGGTATATCTTGCAAGGATTCCAGCAATGGAAGTTATATTCTGCTAAGTTTAGTCCGTGACATTTTATAAGATAAAATCGTTAAGCCTAAAACTACCTTCACTCTGTTTTGGGAATGCTTCTTAGCCCAGAACCAGCCCTTTTTTTTCCAAATCTTCCAAATCTGTATTCACCGGGTCCTGATCTTCGAGGGTTTATGGTGTAATATCTTGTATTATTTAATGGGAGAATGACAAGTCACATGGTCAGTCTAGCTGGGGCGTTTATTGTCTGGTGTTGGTTACAACGTGCCTAACACATTTCGTGTTTACACAAGCCTAAATACGGTACAGTATTTCATTTAGCGTTTGTACAGCGCACTGTCTTATACAGATAGAGGGCTGGCAATTAAAGAGAAACACTCAGTAAATTAACATAAAAAACATTGTGCATCTCAAGAATCTCCCGGGGTTCAGTACTTTGTAGGGTTTCGTGATATTAAGTTGTCTAGCATTCAGGATGGATGGAAACTCTAAGGTGGTTTTCTTATATAATATAAGTTATATGGTAGACAGTCTGGTGCTGGAGGTGCCGTGTGGTGAGGAGCTGCTCAGTAGACACGTTCGGTGAGTAGCGTGTTGAAGGAGGTAGATGTGCAGGAGCTTCGTTAGAGAAGATGTTGCCTGTTGCTGGCCTCCTTGTTGAATGAAAGCTGGACAGCGAGGAGCTTGCTGGGAGGAGGTGTTGCGTGTTCAGGAATCGAGAGCAGAATGAGAGCTGGTTGGTGAGGAAGCTCAGAGAAGGACAGCTGGTGGGTCGCCATGCTCGCTGGCAGGAGCGAGGACCGCCAGGCAGGCGGAGGAGAAGCGAGGGCCGCCAGGCAGCGGCGGAGGAGGAGGTGTTGCGTGTTCAAGTAGAGAGGCCAGAATGAATCTCGATAATGATGATAATGAAGTAAAGTGGCAAATGACTTTGCACTGGGAAAGAAGAGGAGAGAGAGAGAGAAGTAAAGCGTGGAAACGGGAAGTAGAGTGGGAGGGGTAGATAGCAGGTGGGCTGTCCACCTAGCGGAGACGAGTTGATATGATTGGTTGGCGGCAGCGCGCAGCACAAGCCCGTCAGCTCAGGGAAGGAGGATGAGGAGGGAGGGGGGAGGAGTTAAGCTAGCTAGATATTCATTATTATAATGGGTAGAATGAATCTCAATGGAGAGACAGAGCTTATATACCCAGCAGCCGTGAGTCATCTATGAGTCATGGTGGGAAAACCCGAGAAAGTCGCCGGTCTTTGGCTCCGTTGCTAGGATACTGCGGCATCTGGTGACGCCCCCCCCCGGGCCGCTAGTTTGGTTGCTAGGGAAGACGTCGCAGGTGGCCTGCAGCTACGCAGTTATAGGGGAGACGTCCACTACAACTTCATTTATCACAAACGATGCATTCTTAAAATTCATTGTGAATATCGGGTCAATTTTCCCATAAGAATTATTGCAAATGAGGGGGGGGGGATGCATTCCCTGCCAGCAAATTACACCACATATTTTTTTAAACAGGTTGACAACGCTTTATCTGGAAACCAAAAGTTTTTTGGTGGAGCAAAACTTTTTTTTTTTTTTTTTTTTTTTTTTTAAACAGGGATTAGTCCACCCAGGCATAGATCACTGACCTACATCGGGGCCTGGGGGGCGAAAATGTAATAGTAATACTAATTATAATAATAATTATTCCTAGTAAATAAAATTTTTAATAAAAAATACACCAAAACAAAATAATAATAACAATAATAATAAAAATAATAATAATAATAACAATAATAATAATAAAAAATAATAAAATTAATAATAATAATAATAATAATAATAACAGTAATACTGTATTAATAAAATAATAACAACAATACCTGGCAACAAGGAAATACAAGAATGAAAAAAAGATAAAAAGTGAGAAACACGATCTAGACCTATGAATTATTATTATTATATTTTTGCCCCCCAGGCCCCAATGTGGGTCAGTGACTTGTGCCCGGGTGGGCTAAAAAAAAAAATAAAAAAAAAATCTGAAAACTGAAAAATAACGAAATCCGAAATGCATCTGGCCCCAAGGATTTCTGTTAAGGGATTGTCAACCTGTATATATACTCATTATCTGAGGCTATTAGGGGCCAGGGTCACGTGTATACTGTAGTACCAGTAAATGCGAGGAATTAATAAAAATTACAGTATACTAATAAACAAAATAAAATACAAAATACCACATTGGCAGTTGACAATAGTTTCACTACATATGGGAGACTGGAGCAGGTGAGGACTCTAACACTACTTCCTCAACCTACACTCCAACTATCGTGCATCTAAGAAATATTTATTCCCTTATGATAATCATTTGTTTAATTTTTATGCACATTCTGTACGAACAGTAGTGTGTGCATGTAACAGAGTAAAATAATTGAATAAAAATACGTAGGCCTTCTAAAAATTACTTGTTGAAAAATGACAATATGACACCTTCACCTAGGAGGAGGAGAGGTACTGTAGACAGATGTAGGTACAGGGACACTTCACTTGGCGACTTACCTTCATTACACATACACACCTATGCTCTTCATATTTTTTCTTTCATTGCAACATATCTTTCAATATACAGTAGTACCCCGATTTACGCAGTCAATTGAGCCCACGGGGTACCGCGAAAAGTGAAAACCGAGTAAAGTGAACAACAGAACATGGGATTAATTCCAATTGAGACTGGCCCGACCCCCAAACTCCACTTTTTCCGACACAATACCTATGTTGTAGTAAAAATAACATCTTAATTTTATGATGGTATGCTCACACAACTAATATTTAAGAGAAATACAGTTGCCAGGTTAATGTCCATTCAAATAATGGACTCAAATCCCCCTCCCTCTTCCCAGCTCACTACCTCCTACCTCTCTGAGAAATGCTTGGGTGAAAACACTAGATTTTAAGGTATAGTAATAAATAATACTTCAGATTAAAGTTAGGATAATATAATTGACATTTCTGGATTCCTTGCAGGTCAGGGAATATTTTGAATGTAAAATTCATATATTTTGCACAAAAGATAAAATATTTGCTTTGTGTAAACCAAATTATTACATTAGATCTAAAATTTGTATGTCTAATGCAAAATCCATGATGTTTATATTCAAAATGATCATCATATTGTAAGAATTCCAGCAATGTAAATTATATTCTGGCCGGGTAATTTGTATGAATTTTATGAGCTAAAAAAAAAAAAAAAAAAAAATTATACTTCACCGCGTATATGAGCAGATGCACCGCGGAAAGTGAAAGTCCGGTTCTGGCAAGGCACCGCGTCAATGAGAAAACGCGGAAAGTGAAACCGTGTAAAGCGGGGTAATACTGTACTGTACAGGTATTAGTTTGTTTACATTAAATTTACTACAGCTACAACCATGGTCTTATTTTCTTAATTTTCTCGTGTAGAACTATCATCCCAGATTCCCGGCTGTAAACACAAGCGAAAACAATGGCGTCCCATCTCCTCTTGTGTGGCCATATTATTATTCATTTATATTGTATAAGGTGCATTCAGAAACATTATTTAAAGAACATAGTTTGCACTTTTCATTAATTGTATTGTTTTGGGGGAAAAGAGGGTAAAAAGCCACACAAAAGATATGAAAAGGTTACACTGGGGGATGCATATCATTATTATTGCTATAACTTAATGGTAATTAATGATTCACCTTACACTGCAATATTAGAGGACACATTACCATCATTATTCGAGGCTTTGCTGTACAATAACAATACAGTACTGTACAAAAGAACACTGCGTGAGTGAGTGTGCTTACGTGAATGAGTGTGTGTATGACAATTGTAAACGAGTGTAAACATTAAAACATGCATTACCCATTGCCATTAGAAGAATTCTAGAACGCTTGGAGTATTTTTTAACGCTGCAGTTTGGAAGTACAGTACAGGTACAAGTGTGGGGTGAGCACCTCCCAATATACGATAAATAATTTGACTTAAAAATAAAATGACAAGCTAAATCAGTGTTGGTGATACCAGAGCAGACCAAGGAAAGCACGACTGAGCAGCAGGTGAAGCAAGTTGTCAGAAACGTTGAAAAACTCAAGGATGCTTTGAGTGCTGAGTCCAGCCTGCAACACAGTGATGAACTCAGTGTACAGTTAGACAGTTCGAAGTCACACTACAGACAACGCTGCCAAGAGTTTAAACACCACCGCCTATTTTATGCCTCAACAATTCATTTTATAAGTGTCTGCAGTTGATTTTGAAGGCTTTGAATGTGAGTAACCTTCACCCTCTGCCCATCATTTATCAGAGCTTCCCAGACCTCCATTATTTGGTGGAGTATCTATAATTAACTTCCTGGGCTTTCTTAAGATATTAATTCAATAATGTAGATGCATTTTGTGACATTATGTGTCATTTATGTAAGGTTAAGTTAACCAACCAACCCCAAGTTGTTGCAGAAGAAAAGTCTGGCGAGTCCAGTACAATACTGCGATTTTAACACGCGTTAAAACGGTTATCCTGATGGCAGTGTTATCGCGCGACTCAAGTCACTGAACATATTCCACACGCGGAGCCGTAGACAGGGCCGTCATACATATAAGCCCATTAGGACCGTAACCTCCACTAGGAAACCGAAGAAACCCACCCCTGACAGACCGTACCACTACACTGAAGTTCCACGGATATGGTATGATCTCCCGTCTCTACTGCCATCCAACGTCACTTCCCTAGCTAACAAGTTTGACGAGCTGGCAACTACAGTCAGGTCAGCCGCCGCGAGCGTCGTTGCCATATGTGAGGCTTGGCAAATTGTGCCTGAAACGTGTCATATTGAGGGATATCAATTCTTTCATCACCTTCGTTCACATAGACACGGAGGGGTCGTTGCCCTCTTCTGTCAAGATGACCTACGCCCGTCATGCCTGGATGTTCAAGTCCCAGCAGATGTGGAAGCATTATGGGTACGTGTTGTGCCACAGGCCCACCCGCGCCACACTGCTTCCATCATAATCTGTGTGGCATACCATCTGCCTCGCTCACCCACCAGAGACACTCTTATCAATCATCTCATTACCACCTCAGACCACCTCAGAGTTAGGTACCCATGTGCCAAGTTAGTATTATGTGGGGATTTTAATGAAATTGACACCACTGATATCCAGGACCAGCTGTCACTATCACAAGCTGTGAACTTCCCCACACACGGTCAAAATACCCTTGACCTTATCTTAACTGACTTAGCGGACCAGTACCAACCACCTCAACCAATGCCTCCTATCGGGTGTAGCACACACTTATCAGTGCTCTGGTCCCCAGCTGCCACTCCCACTCAAGTACAGAGACCCTACATCAAGACCTACAGGCCAATTACTGACTCTACAGTGCGCCTCTTTGGGCAGTGGATAGTTCACCATCCCTGGACTGAAGTACTTAGCGTGGATGACGTGGAAACCAAATGGATAAATTATACCAACACCACCACGGAAGCTCAACACCACTTCTTCCCCGAGAAGTCCATCAGATCTCACCCAGCTACAAGTCCCTTCGCAACGAGTCATCCGCGAAATACGCACTGTTAAGAAGTCCCACTACCCAACCAAATTACAACACCTGAAGCAGACCAACATCAATGGTATGGAAAGCTTAAAGAACTCTGTGGACTAAACAATAAGACACACCCCCTCCCCTTCCTTAGCCATCTCACTAATGTTGACGCAGCTGAGCAAACAAATAACCATTTCGCTACTATATGCCAGACGCTCCCCCGGCTTGACAAAACCACTCTCCCTGCTTACCTACCAGCCTCCCTTCCCACTGACTTAGTAGAAGAATTTGAAGTAGCAAAACGTCTGGACAAACTAAAATTAAAACGCTCCACCACCCCCATTGACTTACCAATGAAACTCTTCAAGGAGTTCTCCCCGGAGCTTGCTAAACCCCTATGTTCCATCATCAATACTTCTCTCAGTCAAGCCAGATGCCCAGCTGGCTGGAAGACCTCTTATGTATCACCAGTGCCCAAGTCAACCAGCCCACAATCCTTAAATCAGCTACGACCTATTGCAATCACCGCAATACCAAGTCTAATCTGTGAAAGTTTTGTGTTCGACTGGGCTTATGCTGATATTGCAGGAGTCGTAGACCCTCAGCAATATGGCAATATGAAAACTTCCTCCACCACACACTGTCTTGTCAGCTTTCTCGATTACATATACCGCCATCTCGAGAGACGAAAAACGTCTGTAGCTGTCGCCTTCATTGATTTCACTAAAGCATTCGACCTAGTCGACCACAATATAATCATCAACAAAGCTATTGACCTCGGGCTTTGGAGAAGTCTTATACCATGGCTTACAGACTTCCTCAGTGACTGACGCCAAGCTGTACGCTTCCGAGGGGCTGTCTCCACCTTTCAGTCACTCACCTGTGGCGTCCCCCAAGGCACCAAGATGGGACCACTCTGCTTCCTTATGCTCATCAATGATGCCCTAAGAGAAACCCCTGCTCGCTGGAAATATGTCGATGACTCCACCATTGGGATCAGCGTCAACAATTCTGCTCCCGACTATACCGCCCTTCAGGATTTATTGAACAGTCTCCAAAACTGGGCCACCAACAACCATGTCACCATCAACCATACCAAGACCATGGTTATGCACATCAACCTCTCCTCCGACATTGTCCCACCTCCTTCCATTACTTTAGGTCCGAACACACTCCAGGTTGTAGATTCCACGAAGCTCCTCGGCGTCACCATAGACAACAAACTAAATTGGAAACCACACGTCAGTGAAGTTGTCAAATCCTCCAGTTTCCGTCTCCACCTCCTCCGCCGACTCAAGTCCCTCGGAGTTCCTGCACCCGAGCTCCTGTGTTTACACAACATTCATACTTCCCAAGCTCACCTATGCCTCCCCTACCTGGTCTTCCTCCCAAAATGCCACACAACGTAAACACCTACAAAAAGTGCAAAAGAGGGCATGCAAGATTATTCTCTCCCCTTCCTACTCCACATATCAAGAAGCGCTCAACACACTGACCCTTTCGACTCTCACTGACCATCACCACGACCTCATCTGCAAATTTGGTAAGAAGCTTCTGCACCATCCTCGACACCGGCTCCTACTACCACCCGAGATCCCTAGCCCGAGAATTGCTGTTCGACGCCAAAACCGCATCCAGCCTAGGGTTGCCATATCTGAACATTCAAAAAAGAGGACGCTCCCGAAGACATTCACCCCCCCGCCCGGCACACACAGGCTAATATACAACATACTGTACATGGTATAGAAATCTTAAAAAAAAATTACCTTTGCTTAAGGCTGAACATCTTCATTCCCTTAGCTGCAGTCTTTTTCCCCCACTGTGTGTGTGACTTGATGTGCCCATGCATACTTTTCTGTAGATCGGATCTTTTTCAGTATTGGCTGATTGCTCTTTAGAAAGGTATAGAAGTCACTGCAAGATGTTTCTCGGAAGTTGTACTGTACAGTCAGAATGCCTTTCATTGTTTCAACACTCAATTTGTTCCTTTCCTTTGTCCATTGACTTTGCATCAGTGAAAAAACTCTTTCTACATTTGCATTGTGACATGACATAGCAAAGAAGAATTGTGCAATTCTTAGCAATTCTGAGTGGCATTCAATGTTCTTTGATTTTTCAAAGTATCTGGTTCACTTTTTATGTGTTGGCAGATTACTAAATTCTTCATCACTCTTGTAATTTTCCACAAACTGCTTCAGGTTACTAACTTGGTCAAAACACTTCTTCAACTTCTACCCCCTTATCAATCAAATATTTGACAGCTAAGTTGACAACACCTACAGGCGTACAAGTGACTTACCAGCTGTCGAAAACTGAACGAGATCTCTACGGTTTGCACCTTCCCCCTCTCTCTCTCTCCCGTCATTACAGTTTCATGTTTTTTTTCCGTGGAGAAAATGATGGAAGCTGAAACTCCGGACTTTTGAAGAATTTTAAAAATTCCTTCCGGATGAAGATTTCGAGACCTAAATGGAGGACATGTCTGGGAAAATACGGACATATGGCAACCCTAATCCAGCCCATACGTGCATGAACTGATCGCTATAAGAACAGCCCAGTCCCAACCATTGTAAAAATTATCAATAACTTGTAATAAACCAGTGTATTCACTCCCAGTAAATACTACTTCTTGCACTGTCACTATGTTGAAATGCACTGTAGTTTGAGCTTTTCCCCATCTAGTTATTATATATCTTATTTGTATCACTTATGTTACTTGTATATTATTTGTAATTCGAAACCCATTCCCCAAATATTTAACTGTATATTTTCAGCCTTCTGGCTGCCAAGCTCTTTCAATAAACCGTTAATTATTATTATTATTATTTCATTATTATTAATGCTGCTCGGATTTCCGAAGTGCGGACACATACCAGTACGGTACACCCACAGAGCGAGACCCCACTGTTCTTAGTCTCACAACTGGTTGTTTTGGATTGAATAAGTTGAGAGCAGTAACAAAAGAGGCCATGGCTGTATCACCCCCCTATACTCTCTACACCAATAAATCCCACTAAAGATATTTTACCAAGCAGTTTTACACCTCTTGTCAGGATCTCACTTCACTGGTAGAAGGCTGGATACTTCAATACCAAAATGTTGACTGATTTCTGTCATTTAAGACCAAGGAAAATAAAATAATCTGTACTAACAGTTGATATACAGTAGCTAAATTTTTTATTTAAATGACACAATCTGAGAAATCAAGACTATTGATGTGCTGGAATGTTAAGTGGCCAGGGTTGTACAGCACCTGCTGAGTAAATAACTCAAATCTTTGAAAAAATTCCACATTTTGAGGCCAAAAGATAGTTTTAGCCCCCTCTGCCAATGGGGAGGTTGCCCCCTCATCCCTGCTTTTAACAATGTAAAACTGTTTTTATTTTAACGTAGTTGTCATTTGCAGGCCATTTTCTGGGAATACAAGTCCTGTACAAAATAACAGACTAGTGTACATGCATGCTTGTGTACACCTGTGTGTGTAAACAGTCCTTCATGAAACATAAAAGCATCACAAATCATAAACATAACTCATGCAGTACATATAAATGCAAAATACAGTACTAAGTTAATATTTGAAGCATAATATTTGAAGCAGAGTAAAAACTTAAGGTTTGATTCCTGGGAAGGATGAAACCACAGACAACTTTCTCTGTAAACCCAGAGTGTGTTCCAGGGTAATGGCTGACCGCAACAATTAGGTGGCTGTGTGTACAGTAGTTCTGAGCTACACCTTAATATGAAAATCATCTTGGTGGCAGTTTTTCCCACTTTATATAAATTCCTTTTTATGTTTCCTTATGGTAGCTACTTAAAGCAACATAATAAAATAACACAACACATTCCTATATTTATGGATATTTCCTAAATACATAAAAAATAATGTATGAACAATGTAAAATAATTATGATGAGAAAATATGGCAATCCTAAAAGAAACACTACACTGAGGATAATAACTTGTGTTAATCATCGTCACTGTGTAACTTGAGGGCTGATATGTATGTCTTAAGTTTCTGAGCCTCACAGTTATAGCCACAGTCGATGAGATTCCCTTCCTCGTCAAAGTTCTCCTCTTCGTACTCGTCCGCATCGTAGCTGTCGTCCGAGTCGGCTGTTAGGGTAGATAAGGTTCTGGTAAATGTTACTGACCAAATTTTTTCATCACATAACTCCTAAACCTTCATTTTTGTTTTTTTTATCAAATATTTCTCTTTACTTCAATATCTAGGTGCATTAGTCAGCTCTATGAATGTCTCTCCAAACAAACTAACTGACTAGGAGTATCCAATCATGCTACAGGCCTCACTGTTCACCCTTCATTCTTATGCATCAACTGTGATTTTATACACACACAAACTGGTCACATCTTAAACCCTTCACTACGCCGCTACTTTATTGGCTAACATCAGACCATTTAAATCACATCAGAGGCGGCCCCATACACAAAGAGTTAAGGAAATGTTGGAGTACAAGAGATTCCTGTACCCCCCAACTATGATAGAGGGTGTGAAGAGAACTTTCTGCTTTACTGTCTTATATACATATAAAGGAAGCTAAATCAACATTATATTACGATACCTGAGTAATAAGCCTTAAAATATAACCATACTATTGTATAGGTCAAGTGTTAACTAGTTCATCCCAGTAATTCCCAAGCTCTCTCAACACAGGTCATAAGCCTGACAAGTACATCTGTTTTACTGACATATAGTTAAGTACAACACTTGGGTCACTATAGAGATAAATAGCTCACTTTACACACCTCCAACACAGAGATAGGTGGGGAGGGAAGGATAATAGGAGAGAAAATAGAGCTTGCACGAACTAGGCTTTTCTTATCAAATTTTTAAGAGGATATTTGAAATTGCTCTTAACATGACTAAGAAAGGTTTTCTGGGCAGCAGTTGGGTTACAAAAGAAAATAATAAGTCCCAAGATGACCAAACAGTACAGGAAACAAATATATTCTGTATACGATGGTTTTGTTGGGCTGTTCTTGCTCGAATTGTCTTACATTTTAATATAAAGTACCTGTACTATCTATGCAAATAGTCTGCATACCTAAACTATATGTATAAATACAGTAGTTTGTATACCTAAACTGTCTATATAAATACAGTAGTATGTACAATAGTACCCCGATTTATGCGGTCAATTGAACCCACGGGGTACTGCGGAAAGTGAAAACCGCGTAAAGTGAACAACAGAACATATGGGATTAATTCCAATAGAGACCGGGCCGACCCCCAAACTCCACTTTTTCAGACACAATACCTACGTTGTAGTAAAAATTTCATCATAATTTTATGATAGTATGCACACACAATTGATAATTAAGAGAAATATCAATAATATTAGGTTTTTTAACACTTACGTTAGTAGAAAAGATGGCTGGGCACACGGGGATCGGGGGTTGGTTCCGAGGCAGAGGGCAGATTATTGGCCCTCACCTGTATCACTTGTATCAATTGTATCACTATCCACCACATGGGCTTGCAGGGCCTCTTTGTCAAACCCATCAAAGTCCATATTCTCACTATCATTATCACTATTACTGACTTAGGCCGGCTGTGGTGGGTGGCGGGTGAAGAACTCGGTAATGTTTTGATGACTGGGCGACCTTGAGCGCTTCCTGCGTATATGAGTAGATGCACCGCGGAAAGTGAAAGTCCGGTTCTGGTGAGGTACCGCGTAAATGCGAAATCGCGGAAAGTGAAACCGCGGAAAGTGAAACCGCGTAAAGCGGGGTATTACTGTATACCTAAACTGTCTATGTAAATACAGTAGTTTGTATACCTAAACTGTCTATGTAAATACAGTAGTTTGTATTCCTAAACTGTCAATGTAAATACAGTAGTTTGTATACCTAAACTGTCTATGTAAATACAGTAGTTTGTATACCTAAGCTGTCTATATAAATACAGTAGTTTGTATACCTAAACTGTCTATATAAATACAGTAGTTTGTATACCTAAACTGTCTATATAAATACAGTAGTTTGTATACCTAAACTGTCTATATAAATACAGTAGTTTGTATACCTAAACTGTCTATATAAATACAGTAGTTTGTATACCTAAACTGTCTATATAAATACAGTAGTTTGTATACCTAAACTGTCTATGTAAATACAGTAGTTTGTATACCTAAACTGTCTATATAAATAATTTGTATATCTACACTGTCTACGTAGTGACCAAGAAAATACCATGGACACGTCTGGTAACCAGGGTGACCATTTCCAAAAGGAGTTTTTCTTTGCGACATCTACAGCATTTTTTAACCTAAATTAAGCATGTTTAATGAGGAGTTGAAAATATATAAAAAGTCGTATAAAATATACAAAATATACTGAGAAGAATTGTTGATTTGTCAAATATCACTATAATGTGATGAATGCCATTTTGTGGTCATTTTTATAAAATTTAAATTTTTTTGAAATGCACTGTATATAACACATAAATGCACTCATACAGTATAAATAAAGAACTGAAAGAAATGAATATTCATTTTTACTCCTGCTGAAACAGCAGATGCTAACCAAATTACTTACTTCACAAACTAAAGGAAGTAGCCTATTTACCATGGACTACCAGGTATGGATGTCTATTTTATGCCCTTTACTTGCCATCTCCAAGAGTTTTTTGTTGGCCAGAAATTTTTTGTACATGGCTGGGCACTTCTGAGAAATTGTTACAGATTTGGAACTCTGCTTTGACTGAGTCCACTTGCAGACAGTTTCTCTCGTTTCTCCTAGCCGAGATAATCATTGAAAAACCCCTTTCTGTGAGCATTGCTGCATGGACTAGAGAAGATATAAGCGCTCACCGTCTTCAGGTTTGTGAAAGGGACCTCAGATTTACTGAACAGCTTAAGATAACGTTCCTCATTGTGGCTCTCTACCATCTCAGGAGTATTGATAATTGTCTCCAAATGCCCAAACTCTTCATATAATTCATCCATATCAATATCTTGAAGGTTATAGACCTTGAATGCATTACAGAATTCTCCAAAAGGTATGACACTTGTTAGGCTCAGCTTTGACACTTTGTTATGAAAGCTGTTATCAGAGAAGTCATACCTGTCACATAAGTACTTTATGGAGCTTTCATAAAAAACAATGAAGTCTGCTTCACATTTCTTAAGACACATCTGGGGTAAGCTGGCTAAGCTTGGTGTTCACTGCAAAGTCAAAAAAAGTCCTTTACTCTTCTCTCAAGTTTGCTTTTCAGTTCAGCCATTAGCTTAAATACTGAAATTATGCTGAATGTCTTGGCTTCTAGTGCTTCAATAGTGTCTGAGAACAATTTAAGAGTGTGATTGAGGAGGAAGAAATAGATCTCTGACTATTCACATGCATTTCCTTCATCTCCAAAGCACTTCCACAGTACCTTGGGGCACTCCTCCTCACCTAAACTCTGGAAATAACTTTTTAGGACTTCCCACCAGTTTAGTTTTCTGTCAATAGATGGCAAAAGAGAGAGCCATCTAGCCACAACAGATTGCAATTATCAACCTCCACGGATTCACAGAGTTCCTTTAACTGTGCTGTTCTTTGAGCCGAGATGCTGAAATGGTTATACACTTTGAGCATAATATTTTCAACAGCAATTGCCAGTTTTTCTGTAGCAAATTTTGTTGCATTGTGCAAAATATGAGCCATTTTCAGTTTTTGATAAACACTACACTATTGTGTTTTTCAAAGTTTACACTTGTATTGTCAGCAGTGTATGCAGACACTTTATTCAGATCTAGACCGATTTGTTGTGGCCTCTGATGATTATCGCTGTAAGAGTCAAGTACCACATGTTGTACTAGGGTGTCATACGGAGAAGAAATTTTTTTTTTTGAGTTTGAAAAATCGGCCCATGGTATTAATGATGTAGTTCTATGTGCAGAATCATGTGATATCTTCAGATTTGAAAAGTTTTCAATTTTTTGCTAGGTAAATTTTAATTTGAAATCTTATGAAAATTCAGTATTCCCACCCTTTTACCAACACCACTAAATAGCTTATTTAAAGTAAAGTAAATGTATCAGGTTAATTTATTAGGATGAAAATGATCCAGAATAGTGAAACGAATGATCTTGGCACATTTATTAAATTTAATATTCCTTTAGAAAACAAAATCATCAAATGCAAGAACCGGTTTTACTACTACGACCCGGTGTTGCTGCACACCATAGAGAACATGTCTTTCTTGCTTCTGTTTCTACTCATCACCTCCCTGCTGACCACCTGAGCTCGGATGTAGCCTTCCCTCCTCTCCTGGCTGTACACGTGACTGCTGGCCTCGCTCACTTGCTGTACACAACGCTCTATACTCTGGGTGTGCGAGGGCCAGGCAGGGACATGCATGGGGTTGTCCAGGAAAGCTCTGACTTGAACATTGGTGAGGCTGCAGGTAAGAGGGGGATCACTGCCAGCCTGGATGTTATCCAGATCTATGAGATCAATGAGGGTCTTGGCACCTAGATTGACTTCAGGAGTCTTCCTGACCCTGAAGGAATCGTCACCAACTGATTCGTCATGCCCAGATCCTCTCATAAGTCTCATATCCAAGATCTTTTTGACTGCCACTCTTCTCTCCTCCTCATCCTTACTGCAGAGCATTGTCTGCAGAACTGCCTCGGGATGAGCATACCAGGAAGATCTCCTCACAGTCTGCTCCACAATCTGAACAACCTTCCTTGGCTGACTCCTCAGGAGCTCAAGCTGGAAGAGAACATGCCTCGGACCTTCGGAGAACGATGACTTGACCTTGGTGTTGAACCAATTTGGCAAGTAGACACTCACGATAAATTGGACAATAAGTCTCAGGTTGTGAAGCTGGTTCCCTTTCAGTTTATGATGAGCAACCCAAATTCTGCAGAACCTGAGAGCGGTTGTGAGCCACCTAGAATGTGAGACTGGACCTATCTGCAGGTAAGCAAGTCTATCAGGCATGACCCCAGTTTTGATGGCACTGCAAATCATGTAACCATAGTACTGGTCAGTACTCAGGTCGTCAATGACAGTATGTGCAAGCTCAAAGAGTGGCTGGCCAACTGTGATTTTTTCAAAGCTCCGATATATTTCTAACTCAGTGGCAGAGTCCAGCATCTTGCCAAGAGGACCAGACCATCTGTTGTTTGAAAGAGTCTTGCCATCCAGCTCCTGGATCAGATGTCTGAGTGGCAACTCGTTGGTGTGGAGGTCACAAACAATCCAGACCAGCTTCCTCCCAATCTTCCGCTCTATCCACTGTATGACCCCCCCTTGCCACCCTGAGTTCGTGTTGGTGCTGTCCCCTCCAATGGCCTGCAGGGTCTGGTCTACGTTCCTCTCTCTGAGCCAGTTCACAATGTTATCTGCCACTATCTCAGCTGGTTTCCTGATGTCATCTTTCTCTGGAGTGAAATGCCACAAATACTTCCCTCCTGGTTCACTGCAGCAGGAGTCGTGTTCCTCCTTCACCATGGCAGGGAACAACTTGTCAGAATCTCCAACTTTCATGAACACTTTAGTGTCATCCCTTCTCCCATCAAAGAACAAACAATTGATTCCATTTTTTCTTATCCCCTTATCAAACTCCTCTTCTAGGTTACTGACAAGTTTCTCCTGAGCTCTCCTTACTTTGTTATGATCTATCACCAGGTGAACATCATCAGGTGTTATCAAACCACCGTCAATCCAGGCAGCTGTTGCTATCTCTGCAGTTTCTCTGAGACCAGTGTGGTGTCGCATGCTGGCCAGAGCTATGCTCGGGATATCTTTCCTATTTCGAATGTTATGCCTGGAAGGTTTGGGATCATTATTTTCTGGGTTAGGGACAAAGTCACCATTCTCCTGGCCAGCACTCGGATCAGCCATGGGGAAGTCATTAAACTCTGAATCAGCTTGACTCCAATCATTGGCCTTTTTTACCTCACCCTGGGCCTTCTCAAGTCTCTTTCCCTCGGCAACTCTTCTCCTCTTGTCTCTCTGTGGCAGCCTCCTGTCTCTTGGACTCCGGAATATCTTGGCTAGAAATCATGAGAGCCCCTATACTGCCAGTCTTCTCTCTCTGTGCTTTGACAAATGCCAGTTCGATCACAGGAATCTTCAGTTCACGCTTGCAAATACAGGAGATGTGGGCCTCGGATTTACAGTCACGATCACATCCAAACTCAGGACAGAGAACAATTGGGCACTTGCAAGTAATTATGTCAAATAACTGGTCCAGTTGCTTGACAAAGCTGTCCTTAACTGCAAGTTTTCCTCTCCCAAGAGAGATATCTCTTGCCTTTTCCCAACTGGCTAGCAGTCTCTCACTAATCTTCTTCTGACTTGTTATGACTGGAGGCTTGAACTGAGCGTTAGCCAGAGTGTACTGTGCCAAGACAGCTTTGGTCATATCACTGGCAATGTCTTTGTTTGTGTAAGTTCTTTGGTTCTTTTCACTGATTTGCCTGGTTAAAACACCGTATCTCAAAGCATCTCTCAATGTAGGCAACTCCGACTTCAGGAGCTCTCTCCCAGACCCAAGATAGTGACTGAGATGGCTGGATTTTTGGTTCCTCGTCCTGACACAAGCAGCCATCGCAAATATTATCAACTTATAAATCCATCAGAATCTGAAACAGAAAAAAATATTGTTAGTTGGGTTGTTAAAGAATGAAGTCAGAAAGCAATGTTCACTATTCAATTGTAATGCACTAATGCAGCTGTACGTTAGATTTTCGATAAATTTCACGCTAAAATTTACCTAGCAAAAGGTTGCAAAATATTGAAACTGAAATTATTTTCTGTTTATATACACTAAAATCTACCAAAAAAGTGATGGGCCATTAGTTTTAGCTGATCTTCCGTTGGGGTTTTGTCATGGAACCGCATGATACACTGTACACAGTCATCTTTTCTGCTTTTAGCAATAAATCCAAATTCTTTGGCCCATTCATGGTCAAATGTGGTCTTTCTTTTCGGCATTTCTTCAGGGGCTTGAAGCAAGAACCAAAAAGTCAACCACTCTCCACTGTGGCCTTGGCCCAAGGCACAGTTGTGTTACCAGCGGTAACACAACTGTGCTCCCACAGACGTTGAGATGTGTCAGTGTTTCGGTCCCCTCTCCTGTGTTGTATAAAGTAAGGCCTTTATGTGTTATTATGTTGTCTGTGTTTTCTCCCAAGCTGCCATGTTGAGTGTATTTTGTGGGCGACTGTACGAGGTCTGTCCAAAAAGAAACCAAACTTTTTAAAAAACAAATTTATTGCTTTACTTACAACTAAATCAGATTTGTCTCCTTCAAAGTACTCCCCTCCACTGTTGATACACCGCTCCCAATGCTTTTTCCAGTTCTGGAATGCATTTTTAGGGATGGTGTGCAGGTCTTGTAGCGAATTTTCTTCTATCTCTTCTATCGTCTGAAATCGGCAACCTTTCAGGGTGGATTTCAACTTTGGGAACAAAAAAAATTCCATAGGGGCAAATCAAGAGAGTAGGGCGACGCGTGAGCAGGTGCATTGTCATGGTGCAGCATCCAGGTCTTGTTTGTCCACGCCTCACGCCTCTTCCTTCGCACTGCCTCCCTCAAACGCTTCAGGGCCTTAAAGTAAAACTCTTTATTGACTGCCTGACCACGTGGAACAAACTCATGATGAACGACGCCCTTCCAATTAAAAAGACCATCAACATCACCTCCACATTTGAGCGACTCCGACATCCAGATTTGGGATTGTCTTCGGTGGATGTTCTTCCCCTTTTGAAACGCTGGTGCCACACGTGACATTGTGTACGGCTCAAACAATCCTCCCCATAAGCCTGTTGCAACATCTGAAAAGTCTCCTTAAAAGTTTTCCCAATTTGAAACAGAATTTCACACAAACACATTGCTCTTCAAGATCCTTCTTTATTCAACTTGCAACAAATTGCCAAGTGCACTAAACACATGTTCACTCTAGCGCGTGTAGCTCGATGAGTAATTGACTTGGCGTGATGCGGCTAGTGTTAGACTAAAAGTTGAGGTCACCGCTTTACAGCGCTCCTGTCACGAGTACGCTGCACCGGCTCGTTGGCGCACTATTTAAAAAGTTCGATTTCTTTTTGGACAGACCCCGTATATATAGTACAGTAGTTTGTATACCAGTACTGTCTATGTATATACAGTAGTTTGTATACCAGTAGTGTCTATGTATATACAGTAGTTTGTATACCAGTACTGTCTATGTATATACACGGTACAGTGGCCCCTCGGTTAACGAGTTACCTTCCACAAGATTCTTAACTTTGGTTAACGAGCTTTTTACGAGCCGACCTCAACATGTATTTGCTTGCATTTGGGGGTCCACCAGCTGTAGTATTAGTCCGCCAATACAGTAATCGGTTCTAGGGCTTATATTCCTTGCCATTTTAGTAAATATTAACAAGTTTATACTATTCAATAATTATAAAAGTTTAATATTAATTTTTTTAGTCATTTTAACAATTATTGAACATAATTGAAGGTAAGGTAACTAGTTTTATGCGTGCCATCCAGCCTGTCAACACAGCAAACAGGCACCAGTCTCTCTGTCTTTTCAGTGGAGGTAACACCTTGCTTGAGATTCTCCAACTAAACGCTTTTTTTCTGTGTTTGCAAGCAAATTATTGGTCATTTTGAAATTTATTTTACATATTGACAATATATAATGCAGTGCAGTGTTGATTTAAGAAAATAATCTTGAATTACACCAAGTGAACTAAAATTGTATGGGTGAATTGGCACCATGGGGTGACTTCTCTTCCACCCCAATGCCTTCTCTTCTTCCTTCTCCTCCACCCCCATTCTAATTCCCATCATCATCATCATCATCATCCAGGAGCCTTCTACATACACACCTCAAAGTAAGTGTACTTTACTGCATTTAGTTTTAGTTTGTATATAATTTTCGGTGAGCTGGAACCAATTACCCAAAAACCCATTGAAACAATGGTTTCGGTTAATGAGTTCACTTGGTGTAATTCAGGATTATTTTCATAAAATCAACATTGCACTGCATTATATATTGTCAATATGTAAATTATATTAAAAATGACCAATAATTTGACTGGAAACACAGAAAAAAGCATTTATGTTGAAGAGTCTCAAACAAGATGTTCCTTCCTCTGAACTGGTAAACAAACTGACGCCAAGCTTGGTGCGTTGAGTGGCTGTTTGGGGCGCAAAAAACTAGCTTCCTGTACTTCAATTATGTTCAATGGTTGTTAAAATGACTAAAAAATTTAATATAAAACTTTTAAAATTATTGATAGTACAGTTGTACCCCACTTAATGCGGTCAATAGAACCCAGAGGGTCCCGCGTTAAGTGAAATCCGCGTTAAATGAACAACAGAACATATGGGATTAATTCCAATAGAAACCAGCCCGACCCCCAAACTCCACTTTTTGAAGACACATAACTATGTTGTAGTAAAAATAACATCTTAATTTTATGATGGTACATGCACACAATTAATACTTAAGAGAAATAGAGAAATACAGTCGCCAAGTTAATGTCCATTCAAATAATGGACTCAACTCCCTCCCCCTCTTCTCACACTACACTGCTGGCTCTTCCCCCTCTGAGAAATTTTTGGGGGAAAACCACTAAATTTTAATAAATAATACCTCAAACTAAAGTTAGGATAATACAATTGACATTGCTGGATTCCTTGTAAGACCAGGAATATTTTGAATATAAATGTCATATATTTTGCACAAAAGATAACATATTTACTCAGAGAAAACATTTTATCTAAAATTTGTATGCCTAATGCAAAATATATGATGTTTATATTCAAAATGATCACCAAATTATAAGAATTCCAGCAATGTAAATTATATTCTGGCTGGGTAATTTGTATGAATTTTATGAGCTAAAACAAATATCTTCAGTTAATAAAAAAAAAATATTCTTCACAACACTATCTGTCAATCAAAGTACCCCACCTTGCCTCCCCCCTCTTCCAACCGCGCGGTCAGTCCCAACCCTCCCCCCCACCCCCCACCAATCATCCCTTCAAGAGAGAGTGGGTGAAAAAAATAAATTTTAACATTTTGTATTAAATAATACCTCAGATTAAAGTTAGGATAATATAATTGACATTGCTGGATTCCTTGTAAGACCAGGAATATTTTGAATATAAATGTCATATATTTTGCACAAAAGATAACATATTTACTCAGAGAAAACATTTTATCTAAAATTTGTATGTCTAATGCAAAATATATGATGTTTATATTCAAAATGATCATCAAATTATAAGAATTCCAGCAATGTAAATTATATTCTGGCCGGGTAATTTGTAGGAATTTTATGAGCTAAAACAGGCAGTCAGGCAGGGTGGCGGGTGGGGGCAAATCTAAAAATAGCGTCTCGAGCAGGACACTCACCGCGTATATGTGGAAAAAATCCGTGTTAAGTGAAAGTTCAGCTCTGGCAAGGCACCGCGTATATGAAAAAACGCGTTAAGTGAAACCGCGTTAGGCGGGGTAATACTGTACAACCTTCTTGATATTTACTAAAATGGTAAGGAATTTAAGCCTAAAAACCGATTACTGTATTGGCGAACTAATACTACAGCTGGTGGACAGCCAAATGCAGGCGAAAACATGCTGGGAAAAATTCGTAGGGCATTCGTTAACCGAAGTGAAGAATCTTATGGAAGGTAATTCGTTAACTGAGGCGCTCATTAACCGAGGGATCACTGTATTTTGTATACCAGTACAGTCTATGTATACACAGTAGTTTGTATACCCCAAATTCCTATGTACATAGTTCATACACCTGCACTAGCTATGTACATAGTTTGTACACCTGCACTAGCTACAATCAACACCTCAACCCGCCAGGATTCGAACCCACGGCCCACAAGCCTATGACTGTGACCGGGGAACGCTAACCGCTGGACCACCAGGATGCTAAAAAGCAGTCCTAGACTTTGTTATATTTCACACAAAGCCTGTTCAACGAGCTTATGGCGCCGTGAACCTCTACATAGTTTGTACACCTGCACTAGCTATGTACATAGTTTGTACACCTGCACTAGCTATGTACATAGTTTGTACGCCTGCACTAGCGATGTACATAGTTTGTACACCTGCACTAGCGATGTACATAGTTTGTACACCTGCACTAGCTATGAACAGTTACAGACATAATTCCCTGGACACTCTGGCAGTGTCTACCATGTAAGTACAGTGAGTCCCGATAACCGAAGACCCGTTGGCCGCCGATTCGCATAACTGACAATTACATACAAGGGAAATACCCCGCAGGTGTTGTTGATACCCCGGAGATCCGATGATCAGCAGAGCCGACGTGGTGTGAAATCTTGCCACCAGAGGGCTCTGTGCACTGCCTCTTGACTTATTGCTGCCACATTTGCTCTTGTTTACACTTACCATGTGTCTCTGACTTTGTGTTATTCAATCATGCTTAAATGCCCCAGTGATAGTTGCTCTTGTGCTGGACAACTTGATGTCATGTAATAAGGCATAGTAAGAGTGGTGATGGACCAGCAGAGATTGGAAGAGACTTGAACTTGCTACCCTAAAGTCTCACCCATCCCCAACACAGGTAAACAACAGTCTCAATTTATGCTTTACATTGCTCATTTAAGGCTTATGATGGTTACTATATATGTCTGCTTTATTATCTTGCTTGACAGTGTGCAGTACAGAGATATGTCAAGGGTAGATGAGGAGGGTGGCCAGTCTTTAACCTGTTCTTATGGGATTAATTGCTACTATAACCATTGATTGACTAACCAACGGCTTTTCACGGTCCCTATATGCAGTGGTTATTGGGTATGCCTGTACTTGATGATCATTAGGTGAAGGATTAGAATTTTAGTGAATAATCTCAGAATTTTCTATATATTAATGAGTGTTTCTTTTCCATTTTGTGGTTGTGACACAATACTGGAAAGCCTTGAGCTGCAACAGACATGAGTCAGGTGAATCATGGCAACATGGGTCCATAATTACCACAGCAACAATAACATTTGTTCCCTGGTAATGTCTTATTTACACCTTCTTTTTTCTTCTTCAAAACTGTAAAATTAGTGGAAATAAAGTGTTTTAATTAATATAAACTGAACAATATTATTCACCAGTGGTTAGGAAGAACACACGGAGACAGATGGCATTGATGTGGGCAGAAGGCCAGAGTAGGTATGAACACAACAATACATTAATAATGAGAACCTTATCATTTCATTTTCCTCTTTTTTCCTTTAAAATAAAAAAAAATAAAAAAATGTATATTTTCAATGTATCTGTTAACAGTGTTGGTGGCATGTTAGACTCATCACTGTAGCCACCCCCCCCCCCCCCCCCAGCCCTCTCCCTCTGGGGCTGAGCTGTGAGCTGTTATGTTTTATATCAACTTGTAATTTTGGGTAGACACAGGGTATAAGATTTGTTTTTTTACATGCACACACAGTCCTTCATATGGGATGTGCCAATAAACAACTTGTATGGTCTAAAACATAAAGGTACTGTACAATAAACATTTGTTGGTGCACAAGCAAAAGTTAGCATGGAGAGAGGGTGATAAGGGATCCCAGCTGTTCACTGTGTGTAGTGAAACAATTGCCAAATATCAATGTAGTACTGTATTTACTTTACTTATAAATATTATTTATATTTTCTCCTCACATTTATTGGTACAGTATATTGTACTGTACCAGTGGTGTCGCCAGAACAATTATTGGTACAGAACACTACAAGGGAATGAGAGATTTCTGGGTAATGAGATGACTCTCAAACAGGTACACTATACACATGTTGGTCACGGCCAGTTCACATTGGTCAGTTATGGAGTGCACATCTACGGTCTACCGCACCAGCTTTTTTCCACTTTTTTCTCCATCATTGGCCAGTATTTAAACCATTTAGCCTGATAACTCTGGACCATGCACCTAAATCTGGTACTGTACAGAGGTACACACTGTACTTTGAAACAATTAAATTTTGATTGGGGGCAGATAACGGAAAAGTACCATTGTTTTTTTTTTTCCCCTCGGGAGAAGGTATCCCTCATATTTTGTATAATCTCCTAATTTAAAAGGACTACAGTAGTTATTTCAAGTAATGGGAGTATTACTGTATACAACACAGGTATATGCCAGATACTGCCAAGTGTTCAGGGAATTATGTCCACAACTATACACTGTTTTGCTACACTGTCTGTTGTGATTAAAAAAATTCTATCTAAAACAAGAGCCATAAGAAATATAAATGCCATCAACTGTAAGAGCAAACTTACACGGACTGGAATGTGATCTGTGCAGGAGTTGACTCACATAATCATTATCTCTGAAACAAAACAAAAGTTACCATTAAGATAATAATAAAACTTACAGTGCAGTATATACATCACTCTATGGGAGGAACTTACGACACATAGGGATGAAACAACAGTCGAGGTCATACAACAATAAAGGAACTTCAGGATCATTCTCAACAAAAGAACAATGGAGTTTCAACGAGCCATTTCGAAAAGGCTTAAGAAAGGCCGAGCTTAACCTAACCACACCTGTAAAAACAAGACAACCTATATATAACACTTGCCCCCCCCCCCAAGTGGTGTGGCTGGGATGAGCAGGTTTTTTACTACTGTACAGACTATTGGAGTAAGAAACTGTGTATGGTATTATACTGCACACACTCACTGATGGATATTAATGAATGATTAACCTATTGACAAGTAAAGATTTGTCTGTTTAATTTTAACCTTTAATATAAACTTACTCCTCTATTGTACTATATTACCACACATAGACGTGGGGTGAAAATAATAATGGAACAACCTGCCAGAGAGAGTTGTGACAGCACCAGACTTGACCAACACTAAAGAAGGTACAGATACATTCAGTACTTGCGAGCAGTGTGTGACAGACACCGCCCAACCAACTAACGAGGCAATTAGTGGTGTACAGGATAAAAGTGTATGAAATAAAAAATAAAATAAATAAAATGTATATGTAAAGATGTAAGACCACCTCTCTCTCTCTCTCTCTTCCCCTGTTGGTGGAGGGTGTGGAGGGGGGATAATGAGGACGTGAGGGTGTGGCCTTCTATGTGTCACTTAACTTCAGTTTCTCCCTTTGGGCTGACCACAAGTGACCAAACAAATAAATTACAACAACCCTGATCACAACTTTCCTGGATACTGTTGATAAGGAGAAAGATGTTGGTGTTGTGATAGAGTCAGATAGATCAAACACAGCACAACTAGTGAGGGCAGTAGTGAGAGAAGGAAATCGACATTTGGCAATTATAAAGTATACCTTAGAATACAAAGAGAGGAAAAGGCTCATTCAACTGTAGAAATCTCAAGTATATTCCAGTCTGGGTTATTGTATACAGGCAGAAAGATCTAACATCTCAAGAAAAGGTGCAACACAGAGCAACTAAGATCATTCCTGAACTGTCATGTCAATTATCCAAGTAGACTGAAGGCCTTAGGACTAACAACCCTTCAGACAAGGCACAATAGGGCAAATCGCATTGAAACTTTCAAAATACAGAAAGGGAAGAAAAAACACGAACCCGGGATATTTCTTTGTGACGGCACGCTCCACCAACACGAAGAGACAGAACTACAAGCTCTCCAAGCTATCATGCACAATGAATATAAGGAAATACATCTTCACACAGAGGCTGGTAAACATATGGCATGGTCTACCAGCTCAAGATGTGGAATCAAGAACAGTACAGTACTGGGCTTCAAAACAGCCCTTGATAAAATTATCAAGAACAACAGAGGTCCCTACACAGGCTACTGCCCCAACATGGCCACCCACTAGTACATAAGGTAAGTGTATGAATACAAGATATTTTCTTATGCTGTGGATGATCATTTTTTTCCCCCAAGTGACTAAACTAAAATACTGACGAGTGTCTCCCAGATCAAGACAAGATACAGGCACAAAGATTTAACCTAATAATTAACATAAACAATGTAACTCACTCGTCTGAGCTGTCAACCTCCTCAGGGTAATCATTCCTCCAGTTGTTCTCATCATTCTCATCATCGTCGTCTTCATATTTATCGTCGTCGTCAGATGACTCGTGGGTATATATCAGTATGCTGTAATGACAACAGATTTAGTGATGATAATAATAATAATAATATCTTGTCATAAAGATACAGTAATAATAATACAGTTATTACAGCAGTAGGTACAGCCTTACCTGGAGTGGTTTGTCTTCTTACTTAATATCTATGGAATAATTCTCATTTTTTACTCCTTAATGTTGAAGATGGTAAGTTAAGTCCTGCTCTTCTCATCCCAGTGTGAGGTTTTTAATACTAACAGTACAGCTTATCCAGGGGTTTAATGTTGACATTACTCAACTGTCACTTGCCACCAGTAAGTACTGTATTAGGTTATGAGAAATAATTGATTTTAAGACATCATCCCTACTTCATCATAGAGCCCTTCCTCAGGTTCAGTGACTGACTGTGTGTATTAAGAGGGGGGTCAGTCTGGGCACCTAAGACCCAAATATTGTGGTGGTTGTCATGAGGACAGTATCATCAAGTTCAGTTGTAACTCAGCCAACTCTTATACCTTTTATATGTACAGTACACGACTGCTGACCTTGAAGATGTCACCTTGGTACAGTAGCCATCCAGAGGTGGGGCACCATGCTCTTTCTTCCCCATCAACTCTCACTGTCAAACAACCTTAGACTTACCACTTGCTTCCACCTGTTCCTTGTTGGTTTCTTTGCCACTCACGTTTTTTGCAGTTAAATGGATTTAGTTATGACTTACACTGTTAATGTAAAGTTGTTCTTGTGAAGTCAGTAGTCATCTTAGTGATGAGCAACCCATCCTTAATTAAGACGGAGATAAAGAAAAACTTATCTTAAATATGGAACAAACTGGACGGTCTCGCACACACACACACTGCTGCTAGTTTGAGCTTCCCATGGAGGGTCATACGAGGTGTGATCCAAACGTTCCCGGACTGGCTTCATAAAACCTTTCTCTTTGCAGATATCGAAATTGAATCATCAGCAGTTGCTCACCTTGGGTGTAAGTTGTTTACTACATTGATTTGGCGGGAATCTGTGGCGCCAACCGACCATAGTGCAGCTTTGTGTGAGTGTGTGCACCGGCCCATCTGCTAAGTAGAGTCAGCCGCCACTCTACCCTCAACATGGAGGGAGGTATTTGCTTCAGACTCTGATAAAAATGGTGCAGAAACCCACAAAATAATCAAAGAAGCCTACAAAGATGAAGCAATGTCCAGGGCTCAAGTTTTCAGGTGGCACAAGAGCTTCAAAGAAAGGTGCACCTCCTTTGAAAATGAGCATTGTTCTGGGTGGCCTTCCACTGAGAGAAATGATGAAAATGTCCAGAAAAATGACCAGCTTGTCCATGAAAATCATAAGGTGACCATCCACAAGATTGCCGAGCGGTTGGACCTCTCATATGGAAATGTTAACCGGATTCCGACTGACGACTGGCAATTGGCCGCTTCACCAGGACAATGCACCTGCGCACACTCTCTCCTCTCTGTCAATGATTATCTGGTGAAGTACAGCATCCCAGTGGTCCCCCACCCTCCAGATCAGGCCCCTGGGAGTTCTGGCTGTTTTCCAAGTTCAAGTTGAACCTCGAAGGGAAGAAGATCATGGACAGAAAGGAGACCCAGGACACATCACAGAAGGTGTTCTTCAACCTCATCAACGAAGACTTCCAGAAGTGGGAGGAGCGGATTCACTGCTGCATTGAGGCCTCTGAAGAATATTTTGAGGGTGACAAAATGTTTCACTGTAATATCTTGAGAAATATAGATTTTATGAAACCAGTCCGGGAACTTTTGGATCACACCTCGTATGTGATCAAGCCAACCCTGTTAGGTTGCAATTCTCTCTCTAATAATACAGAACAATTTTGCTTAACCAGTGTCCCCGTACAGTATGTTAATATCATAGACCTGGGAGTGTTTTTTCAATTCAAATGTTTTACCCTCTACACTGTACAGTACTGTTTAGTTATGACTAGAGATGATGTATTCTTTTATTAAAGTACCTCATATACTGTACTGTACTTCTCCTTTACATTTAAATGCGTCTAAAATGTAACATATTACCGGTACTTTGCTTATAATTAAATTTTACGTGTAGAGTCGTTTATTATGTTACCATGAGGGGAGGGAGGGATCATGGTGTGACAACTTCTCTGTCCCCTGGTCCAGTCTGGTCAGTGCCACACTCTGCTTGTGTACCACATCTTTTCCTCATCCTTAATACAGTACTGTACTGTACTTCATTATTATGGCACTAACTACAAAATATATGAGGGCTGTTTAATAAGTAATGTGTCCATAACTGGCAGGGAAATAATGTGAGGGTGAATGTGTCATAACCTGCATCAAAGAGTTATGAGACAATTTTGACATTCAATCATTTAGTTTTATTTAAGTGTTGAAGGTATTGTCTGCTTATGGCCCTAACAAGGACCAGCTAACAATGTTTGGTGGCAGCTTCAGTAACAGCAAGTTGTGTTAAAGGTTTATAACATTTACTCCCTGACCTGAAGAAACACTAAGACCTTCTGACCTCATGTTTTAAGATTAAAACCTAAAACATGTGTGACCACCACATACTGTACCCTTATTACCTACTGTACTGAACTGTCAAGGTCTAAGAAACACTCACCATAGTTGTCTCTCTGCCTTCCTTCAGTGCTCAGTATAATAATGGTGTATATGCCTTTATATTGCTCCAAATTTATGTTAATTACTAAAAATATTATTATATAAATAAACTTTAATAAAAGAACGAAAATTACAATATTTTTATTAGTAGTACAGTACGGTACGGTACGGTACGGTACAGTACGGTACGGTGCAGTACAGTACGGTGCAGTACGGTACGGTACGGTATGGTACGGTACGGTACGGCACAGTACAGTATAGGACAGTACGGTGCAGTACAGTACGGTACGGTACAGTACAGTGCAGTACGGTACAGTACAGTGCAGTACGGTACAGTACAGTACGGTACAGTACAGTACAGTACAGTACAGTACAGTACTGTGACATAAAAAATACACCTGACCTAATACCTTGGTTTCCAGCACTGGGAGTCATACTGTGATTTTGTTCAAATTTCATACAGTTACAGTACTATTTTACATGGGTCTAAATGGTCATAAAATGGGAACTTGGGGTTGGTCTTGGATGCCTGGAACCAATTAAAATAAATCCCATAGGTTCTGTACTTTCGTTATGACGCACTCGGCGGGGTGATAACCAAGGGATGACTGAACAGTACAGAGTAGTTTCAGTAAAATGTACTGTACCAACATGCCAGTTCACATCAAGCTGAGCTACAGGTTGTACCTCTCTAGTCCGGCAACCTCGGGACCTGACCGGTGCCGGACCATAGAAATTCACCCTTTTCCTGGATAGATAGTGACTTGTGCTTATGCTTGGAAGCACTAGCACCACTTTCTCTGCATCATGGTCTCTTTGAAGACATATTGAAGGGTTAAATGTCGTATAGTAGCTTCTCAAATTTCGCGAGTTTTTAATTCAACGTATTTTATTGGAACACACAAAAAAAAAATAAAAATTTTGACGGCGGAAACTTGAAGTTCGATGGATTTGAACTGCCCGCCAACGTGCAGACAACGTGCATAATCGTGTAAACAGTGTCATTTCTCTTATGTACAAAAGATTCATTATTGTTTATTACTGAATGTCTTTTTAATTGAATTAATGTTTATGTGTGCAAAATGAGTAATACAATTCATTAATAACACGTAGAATATTAAAACACACAAGGAAATGACACAGCATTGTTTTTGTTGATTACAAAACCAGTGACTGACTGGTTCTACATATAAAACTGAAGAAAATAAGACCTTGGTTGTAGCTGTAGTAAAATTAATATAGTTGTTTTAAGCAATGTTATTTAATGTTAATAAATGGAACAATAGAAGTAGCTAACGATAATGGCAAAGAAAAAAGAGAGATCGCGTATGTAAGTGCGCACACGTGAAAACATATCGTCATTACTTTACATAAGAATATGAAAACAACACTTTTTTACTGTTCATATATATTTTAATTAATGTATCTGAATTTGTTTATATTGAATTGATGTTTGTGTGGGCAAAATTAACAATACAATTTATTAATAATACGTGGAATATCAGAGGAGACAAGACGGCTGCCAGCATTGTTTATGTTAAAGCTTACAAAACCAGTGACTGATTGGTTCTACATATAAAACTGAAGAAAATAAGACTCTGATTGTAGCTGTAGTAAAATTAATGTAAAACAATTAATATGGTTGTTTGAAGTACCTGTAATGTTATTTAATGTTAATAAATGGAACAATATAAGTAGCCAACTATTAACGGTAAAAAAAAAAAAAGTGAGACTGCGCGTATGTTAGTGCGCACATGTGAAAACATATCGTCATTACTCTACATAAGATTATGAAAGCAACACTTATTTACTGCTCAGATATATTGAAGGGTTAAATGTTGTACTCTGTATAGACAAGCACACACACACAGAGAGAGAGAGAGAGAGAGAGAGAGAGAGAGAGAGAGAGAGAGAGAGAGAGAGAGAGAGAGAGAGAGAGAGAGAGAGAGAGAGCAGCCGAACTGCTGGATGTCTACAGACCTTAATTTCCCGCGGCTTTGTTTTTTTTTTACGGGGATTAGCCCACCCGGGCATAGGTCACTGTAATAATAATAATAATAATTCAGATAAGGAGAAAAAAGAAAAAAGAAGAAGAAAAAAAAAGAAAAAGCTGCCTATTGGACAAACTAAAATCGTTCCGGACCACAGAATGCCGGACTAGAGAGGTACAACCTGTATTAGCATATATAAGATACTCTTGGAACATGAAAAAAATAAGGCAAATTCACCTTCTTTGTTATACAAAAACTTGGACATGATACTTTTTCTTTTTACCTTTATCCTCTTCACTACCGATTGGCTCGTTAGCTGCTTGGGCAGTCGGCTACTGCAGTCTCTGTTACAAATTGTTGGCAGTATTGGGCATGCACTGGGTCCAGGATGTATCTGTCTGACTTCTGACTCTATAACACTGTTCAAGTGCCAAGATAGTGAGGCACATTATACTTAGTTTCTTTTAAGAGTTGTAGTAAACAGGGAGATGTGTAATGAGCTTTGAACAGCAGCTCAAGCTGAGGTTTCAAACCTAGAGTGATACCATTGGTGAGCCTTATATGTCACGAGTAGTGTGGGCAGATGCTACACTCACCTATACAATACAGGACCTAAAGTGGTGGCTTCTGTTAAGTGATTCATGATAGTTTTATATCATAACAGTTCTTGTGTTACAAGTCATGCAAAATCAAATAAATATTGTACAGTATAACTATTACTCATCAGTGCTTGAGCAACAACCCTGACAAGTCTTAAGAAACTTTTGGAAAAAATAAAGGAGTTGATTACTACTAAAAACCATAGACCCTCAGGCCCTCCTGTTGACAGACAAACACACATAGAATAATATAACACAGGAGAGCTCTCTGGCACTAGCTGGCAGGGCATAATAAATAGTAATGGAAGATTGATAAGAATAACAATAGTTCATCACAGTTGAGTACTCACTCGCACACATATTTCATCCAGTCAACGTCATGTGGCCAGTAGTAGATGTCATACACAAACTTCTCAGTCTCCATGGGGACCCCATTACATGTTATCACATCAGAAACCTGAAAAAAATGTGCACAATTTATATTTTTGTTGAAGTAGGGTTAGGGTAGGTTAGGTTAAGTAAGGCTAGGTTAGGTTAAGTAAGGCAAGGTTAGGTAAGGTAAGGGGAGGTTAGAAAACTTAGCTTCTTGTTCAGTGGGGATCCAAACACAGGTCTCAGAATCCACAACATACAGTATTTACCAGATGCTATATCACAACAGGTCTAGTGTAGTTCTCATAGGCCAAATATTTACTACTACAGGCTAAACAGATGTACCACTGCACTTACTCACCATATCATTCATCCCCACAGCTTAAAAGTTGTAAGTAGGTTGTGAAAATATAATTCATTTGTTATTATGTGTTACTGTATTGTACTGCCCTAGTGAGAGAGATAATGATGACCCTTAACTCTACAGTAAGCCACACTAATGAACATACACTAAGCAATTTTCACTCTTGTACTTTCAGAAACTTATAAAATACATCCAGAGACAAACACACATACATAACCTACACATATTTGAGTTCCCAGTACCCCATGTCATAAGTTCCCGGTACCTCATGTCATATTAATGGTACCTCATGTCATATTAAAGGTATCTCACGTCTCAATAATGGTACCTCACGTCTCAATAATGGTACCTCACACCTCATTAATGGTATCTCACACCTCATTAATGGTACCTCACGTCACAATGGTACACCTCACCTAACCTAAATCTATTTTCCAGGTCAGGTACAATATCTCACCTTCGTGGAGGACAATTCAGTATCATAATACTTTATGTCCTTCACAGTTGACAGAGGAGGAGGAGCACAGTTGGCTCCTTCATCCTTCTCTTCTTCTCTGCCTCTCTTCTGCTGTTGATCTTTTCCTTTATCTTCAGGTTTTACTTTCATAGCACAGTTGGCTCCTTCATCCTTCTCTTCTTCTCTGTCTCTCTTCTGCTGTTGATCTTTTCCTTTATCTTCAGGTTTTACTTTCATAGCACAGTTGGCTCCTTCATCCTTCTCTTCTTCTCTGCCTCTCTTCTGCTGTTGATCTTTTCCTTTATCTTCAGGTATTATTGTCGTGATGACATTTAGACTTAAAGTCGGTCGGTGAGAAGCATGAGCCTGGGTGAAGGGATGATGTTAGTTAATACACAAGACGATTATCTTATACTAAGGCTAAAATTATTTTAATGTACTTCCACGATGATTGTATACTGTCAACAACAACAACACACACGTCAAAGTGGTTAAATAAAGTTCAATAAAGGTTTCCCACATTTTCATATACTGTAGTAGGATTCCTGAACAGTATTACAGTGATCCCTTGGTTAGCGAACACAATTCGTTCCAGAGTCGTTCAATAACCGAATCCATTACAGTGTTTCAATGGGATATTGGGTAATTGGTTCCAGCTCACAGAAAAGTACATACAACGTAAAGCCAAAAACACGTGATGTCAGAAACACGAGGATCCATATATATTTCATTAGCCCAATAAAGCACGCGGACTTCTACATACAATCAACACCTCAACCCGTGTTTCGAAGCTGGATTTGGTAAAACGTTACTCTGACCACCTATGTGATACGGGTGGTCCCCATTAGAGGTTCACGGCGCCATAAGCTCGTTGAACAGGCTTTGTGTGAAATATAACAAAGTCTAGGACTGCTTTTGTATCCTGGTGGTCCAGCGGTTAGCGTTCCCTGGTCACAGTCATAGGCTTGTGGGCCGTGGGTTCGAATCCTGGCGGGTTGAGGTGTTGATTGTATGTAGAAGTCTGCGTGCTTTATTGGGCTAATGAAATATATATATACAGTATATATATTCTCCTAACTTTAGTCTGTGATATTATACCAGGTATATAAGATACAAACTGTAAGCCTAAAACCCTGGCTGGGCAGATGGGGGAGAGGGAGCAGGTGGTGAGGTGATATGTTTGACAGTTGGTGCCAAGGTCTAATGTGTGTTTACAGCTATTCCTCGACTTACGACCACCCGAACATACAACCGCCCCAGTCATACCAATTTTTTTTCAAATTACGTATTTTTGAGTCCCGACGTTAGTGATTGCGCTGTGTACTGACAAAATTTTTGTTTGTATTCCCTTTAAAAAGGCTGGCAAGCTTAAAAGTGAGAGTTTTGTGGTGCTGAGAAGAAAAAGAGACCCCATTTTAGATTTTCTTTTTCCGTACTGTATTATCTTTGCATTTTCGACTTATGACCAATTTGACTTACGACCTGGATTTGGGTCCCTAAGCCCATCATAAGTCGAGGAGTGGCTGCATTTATCAATCCTTAAGAGTGACTAAGCTTTTCTCTTATAAAATGCCATTGAAATGACCTGGGAGAATATAATTTACATTGCTGAGATTCTTGTAAGATAGTGATTAATTTGAATACCTGTATAAACAAGCTATAATTTGCACTAAACATAAAAATTTTAGTACCGCAATTATTTAGTACATGTACAGTACGGGTTTGCACTTAGGTCATTTATTTCTTTTACATTTCCTTTAGTATGGTGTGTGCATGTAAATTAATAAAAATAAATGAAGAAATTTATGTAAATCTACCTAAAAATACAGTTGAAAAACTGTACATTATTAAAATGTACTACAGTACACTAATGTACTAAAATTTTTATCTCTTGTGCAAAATATATGACGTTTATATTCAAATTATTCACTGTCTTGCAAGGATTCCAGCAATGTAAATTATATTCTCCTAACTTTAGTCTGTGATATTATATAAGATAAAAACTTAAAGCCTACTGTATAACACAAACCCTGGCTGGGAGGGGGGGGGGGACATGTTTGACAGTTAGCGCCAAAGGTCTGGTGAAGTATTTACCTGTATTTGTTTATTTATGACCTTTAGATTGAATTTTTGTTTTTTGATTATAAAATGTCAAAGAAATGACCGGAGAAAATATAATTTACATTGCTGGAATTCTTATAAGATAGTGATTAATTTGAATATAAACATGCTATAGTTTGCACTAGACAAAAATTTTAGTAATCATTTTGTACATTACATTATTTTGATTACATGTACAATTCAGCTTTGCCCTAAGGACAGTGTGTGCATGTAAACGAGTTTCAATAAATTAATAAAGTTACATATATCGAGCCAAAAATAATAGTTGAAAAACTTGGATGGCTAAATTTTAGAATGACCCAAAATTTTAATATAAAAATGCAAAAATATTCAAGAACACAACCTTCTTGATATTTACTCCGCTGGAAACGAATGTAAACATAGAACATATTACTGTATTGGCGGACCAGCCATTCAGCTGATGCTCACAACAAAACGTGTTTGTCGTTAGGATTTCGTTAATCAAAGTTTTGTTCATTAACCGAATTGAAGATCCTTATGGGAGATAATTCGTTAACCGAAATTTCGTCAATCAAACCGTTCGTTAACCGAGGGTCCACTGTACATCTCTCAGAACTATGTGTAAAGATACAGTACAGTAACTATTTCATCAGACACAATTATGTAACTGGGTAAAAATTGGGTCCCAAACTATGCACCAAAATTTCCCTCATGTCTGTAAATCTACTGAAAAGACTGAAAGTGAGGTAGTATAACACAGTCTGAGGAAAGACATGTGAATGTAATTTTTTTTTTAACATGTGAATTAAATTTTTTTTTAAAGTTAAAAAAATTGCCCCCAAAATTTTAACAACATTTACAGCATTCATCCTTTCACTTGTAAATTACTGGAGTTGTGGCAACACTGGTCTTCATAGTTGAATATTCCTACAAATATTTACTGAAATGTGGCTCTCAACTCATAACACAGGTACGTACAGTATTGTACTGTGCTGTCATCAACAAATAAAGTCCTCTCACTTCTCCTGCTACTTCATGAACCCTGAAATCCAGACTCATGAACCCAAAGCAGCAGACGCCGATGCATAATTCTGTCCATAAACGTTTCGGATTCACGAGACTGAATCTTGGGGTTCGTGGATCAACAGGAGAGGCAACACGACTTTTGCTCACGACTATACAGTACTAAAATAACTACTGCTGCTGCTAGAAATACTGTTGTTATTGTTATTACAGTGGTCCCTCGGTTAACGAGCACAATCCGTTCCAGCCCACCGAAAATTGCCTAAAGTCAACAAAAAAGGTAGAAAAGTACACTTACTTTGAGGTGTGTATGTAGAAGGTTCCTGGTTGATGATGATGATGGGAATTAGAATGGGGGTGGAGGAGAAGGGACAAGAGAAGGCATTGGGGTGGAAGAGAAGTCACCCCATGGCGTCATTTCACCCATAAAATTTTAGTTCTCTTGGTGTATTTCAAGATTATTTTCTTTAAATCAACACTGCACTGCATTATATATTGTCAATATGTAAAATAAATTTCAAAATGACCAATAATTTGCTTGCAAACACAGAAAAAAGCGTTTAGTTGAAGAGAGTCTCGAGCAAGATGTTACCTCCACTGACAAGAGAGAGAGACTTACGCCTATTTGATGTGTTAACAGGCTGGATGGCGCGCCAGAAACTAGTTTCTTTACCTTCACTTATGTTCAATAATTGTTAAAATGACTAAAAAAGTTAATATTAAACTTTTAAAATTATTGAATAGTATAAACTTCTTGATATTTACTAAAATAGTAAGGAATTTAAGCCCTAAAACCGATTACTATATTGGCAGACTAATACTACAGCTGGTGGACCGCCAAATGCAAGTGAAAACATGTTGAAGTCAGCTCGTAAAAACTCGTTAATCGAGGGATTGCTCGTTAACCGAAGTTAAGAGTCTTATGGAAGGTAAATCGTTAACCGAGGCGCTCGTTAACCGAGGGATCACTGTATTATTATGAAAACAGCAAACACTTATAACTTGTCTGAGTACAACAATCCCACTGACAGTTTACCCAATATATTGTAGTTTTAATAGTGTACTAACAAAATTACAGTACAGTACACCCTTCCAATGTACAACTGTTACATGAGGCAACACAACACCATTAATATGTTTAACACAACAATACAGTACAGTATCTTATGACCCTAATATATATGGCATTTTAAGTGTCCCTACAAATGAATCCCTGTCTATGTATTAGTGAAGGAATGTTGAGAAGTTATAACCCAAATAATAAAACAGACAGACAACTCTATATGGTACTATTATATACACCACACACTAAAACAATAATAATAAATGACGGGGTACTTACTTCTTCCCGCTTGTTCTTAATTCTCTGTTTGGTTTCACGCTTGGCAGCATCTCGATGTGCCCCAACCTTGTCCAGTCTCTTGTACTGCTCTCGTAGCTGCCGGCCTTTCTTGAATTCCTTCTGTAATTCCTTCAGTACTTCTGGCTCCAAATGTTCCTCCTGAAAATTGTAAAAATAAAATAATGATACAAGTCATGGTGATGTGCGGTCAACCTTCAACAACTGCATTAGAGGCACAAATTTAACACAGTACTGCACCTACTGTATATATTTACTCCTTGATTCAGCCCAACATAATTGAGAAAGGAGTCACACACACACACTTGTCAACCATCAGTGACACGAGACGTGCCCTGAAGGCGCTCCGGGTTTTGGCAGCCAGGCCGAGTCTGTTTGCTCTCCCCCCCCCCCACCTCCCCATGCTATATCCCAACGCCCTACCAGCCTTACTACACCAGGACTTATTCAGCAAAACATTCAAGTGATCAGTGCAATAATTGATTACCAAGCAGTGCTCCTATAGTGCATCCCAAGGAAAAGCACAAAAACACAGCAGTGTAATACCAGACTTAACTTACTGAACATATTCCATGCGCGCAGCCGTAGACAGGGGCGTCATAAACAAAAGCCCATTAGGGCCATAACCTCCACTAGGAAACCAAAGAAACTCACCCCTGACAGACCGTACCATTACACTGAAGTCCACTGATATGGTCTGATCTCCCGTCTTTACTGCTCTCCAACGTCACTTCCCTGGCTAACAAGTTTGATGAGCTGGCAACCACAGTCAGGTCAGTCGCCACGAGCGTCGTTGCCATATGTGAGGCTTGGCAAATTGTTCCGGAAACGTGTCATATTGAGGGATATCAACTCTTTCGTCACCTTCTTTCACATGGACGCGGAGGGGGCGTTGCCTTCTTCTGCCAAAATGACCAACGCCTGTCATGCTTGGATGTTCAAGTCCCAGCAGATGTGGAGGCATTATGGGTACGTGTTGTGCCACGGGCCCACCCGCGCCACACTGCCTCTATCATAATCTGTGTGGCATACCATCCGCCTCGCTCACCCACCAGAGACACTCTTATCTATCATCTCATTACCACCTCAGAGTTAGGTACCCATGTGCCAAGTTAGTATTATGTGGGGATTATAATGAAATTGACACCACTGATATCCAGGACCAGCTATCACTATCACAAGTTGTGACCTTCCCCACACACGGTCAAAATACCCTTGACCTTATCTTAACTGACTTAGCGGACCAGTACCAACCACCTCAACCAATGCCTCCTATCGGGTGTAGCACACACCTATCAGTGCTCTGGTCCCCAGCTGCCACTACCAGCCAAGTACAGAGACCCTACATCAAGACCTACAGGCCGATTACTGACTCTGCAGTGCGCCTCTTCGGGCAGTGGATAGTTCACCATCCCTGGACTGAAGTACTTAGCGTGGATGACGTGGAAACCAAATGGATAAATTATACCAACACCACCACGGAAGCCCACCACCACTTCTTCCCCGAGAAGTCCGTCAGATCTCATCCAGCTGACTTGCCCTGGATCACACCTCGGATCAAAAGACTTATGCAACAGAAAGACAGAGCCTTTCATCTCAATGACCACATCCGCTACAGGTCCCTTCGCAACCGAGTCATCCGCTAAATACTCACTGCAAAGAAGTCCCACTACCCAACCAAATTACAACACCTGAAGCAGACCAACATCAGTCAATGGTATGGTAAGCTTAAAGAACTCTGTGGACTAAACAATAAGACACACCCCCTCCCCTTCCTTAGCCATCTCACTAATGTTGACGCAGCTGAGCAATCAAATAACCATTTCGCTACTATATGCCAGACGCTCCCCCGGCTTGACACAACCACTCTCCCTGCTTACCTACCAGCCTCCCTTCCCACTGACTTAGTGGAAGAATTTGAAGTAGCAAAACGTCTGGACAAACTGAAGTTAAAATGCTCCACCACCCCCATTGACTTACCAATGAAACTCTTCAAGGAGTTCTCCCCGGAGCTTGCTAAACCCCTATGCTCCATCAGCAATGCTTCCCTCAGTCAAGCCAGATGCCCAGCTGACTGGAATACTCCTTATGTGTCACCAGTGCCCAAGTCAACCAACCCACAATCCTGAAATCAACTATGACCCATTGCAATCACCCCAATACCCAGCTTAATCTGTGAAAGTTTTGTGTTCGACTGGGCTTATGCTGATATTGCAGGAGTCGTAGACCCTCAGCAATTTGGTAATATGAAAACTTCCTCCACCACTCAATGTCTTGTCAGCTTTCTTGACGACATATACCGCCATCTGGAGAAAAAAATGTCTGTAGCTGTCGTCTTCACTGACTTCACTAAAGCATTCGACCTAGTCGACCACAACTTAATCATCAACAAAGCCCTCGACCGACGCCAAGCTGTACGCTTCCGAGGGGCTGTCTCCAACTTTCAGTCACTCACCTATGGCGTACCCCAAGGCACCAAGATGGGACCACTATGCTTCCTTATGCTTATCAATGATGCCCTAAGAGAAACCACTGCTCGCTGGAAATATGTCGACGACTCCACCATTGGGATCAGCGTCAACAATTCTACTCCCAACTATACGCCCTTCAGGATTTATTGAACAGTCTCCAAAACTGGGCCGCCAACAACCACGTCACCATCAACCGTACCAAGACCATGGTTATGCACATCAACCTCTCCTCCGACATTGTCCCACCCCCTTCCATTACTTTAGGTCCCAACACACTCCAGGCTGTAGATTCCACTAAGCTCCTCGGCGTCACCATAAACAACACACTAAATTGGAAACCACATGTCAGTGAAGTTGTCAAATCATCCAGTTTCCGTCTCCACCTCCTCCGCCGACTCAAGTCCCTCGGAGTTCCTGCATCCGAGCTCCTCAGTGTTTACTCAACATTCATACTTCCCAAGCTCACCTACGCCTCCCCTACCTGGTCTTCCTCCCTAAATGCCACACAACGTAAACACCTAGAAAAAGTACAAAAGAGGGCATGCAAGATTATTCTCTCCCCTTCCTACTCCACATATCAAGAAGCGCTCAACACACTGACCCTCTCGGCTCTCTCCGATCATCACCGTGACCTCATCTGCAAATTTGGTTTGAAGCTTCTGCACCATCCTCGACACCGGCTCCTACTACCACCTGAGATCCCTCGCCCGAGAATTGCTGTTCGACACCACAACCGCATCCAGCCCATACAAGCACGAACTGATCACTATAAGAACAGCCCAGTCCCAACCATAGTAAAAATTACCCTACACACACACACACCCTTCATAAACACAAACGCACACACACACACCCTACATAAACACAAACACACTGTTTATGTCCCAATTCGACCTTTTAAATGTTAGAGTAACATGACTCATACTAGATCATGACTCACTGCTACCTCCTCCATCACAACACAGACCAAAGAGCGAATACTGTATACTACTGTACAGTATATGTAAAGAGAACCTCAGTACAAGCGGCCCCTAAATTTGCAGATTTGTATTTCGCGATCCTCTATTATTCGCGGATGACACCCTGGATGTACCCAAGAATGTCTGTGGGTAGTTTTAAAGTTGCCGGCATTTTCGCGGCTGGGACAGGGAGCCGTTCGTTCTAGAGACAATAATTTTCTTTACCTGTATAGTCTATATATATATGAATGGTGTGTGTGTATGTAGACACACACACACACACACACACATACAAATTAATAATATAATGGGAAAATCCTCTCACAAATAATCAGAAACAAATTTATTAAAAATGAGATAGTCTACCCTCAAGTCCATACTTAATAAATAAAGCACGGACTTGAGGGTAGACGGTAAAAATTGTAATAAATATATTCTGATTATTTGTGAGCGTATTTTCCCATTATTATTTATTTGTATGTACAATACAGGTAAAAGAAATAATTGTCCTAAGGGTAAACACATAAAGGGAATGCAGTAAACATTTCATTGTACACAAGCAAAAATGTCCCCCCTCCTCCCCGGTTAGCAAATGTTATTCGCGGCCATTTTGGGAACCTAACTCCCGCGAATTTGGGGGCCCTATATATTGTTAACCAGACCTGTACACTGTACGTTGAGGGTTTGTTGTATGGTGTTGATGAGTCACAATGGCACTTTCTTCCCTCAGCCTCACAAACCTTTCTCCACCAAGATGCAGGGAGGTAACAAAGGCTCTCTATTTATTTGTCATTATGTGTGTCCTCTGTTACTGTTAAAGCCACTGTGTTCTGTACCGGTGATCCCACTAAATATCCACGTCTGCTTTATCCCTGACACGGCACACAACCCGGTGTTACCCGTCAGCAGCATATCCAGTCCCCTACTACACTGCCTCCAAGCTTACAATAACCTAACATGAACCTTTTGGGGATTACTGTACGTTTAGGCACCAAACTTATTTCCTGTGATGATCAAGCACCCTAACCTAACCCCTCCAGGAAAGTATCAGGGTGTTTAATCATCAGGTACTAAATACAGGAGCGTCTTACCATCAGGTGATCCTACTTTCAATTGAGGGTTTTCTTGAACTGGTCACCACTTAAGATTATTTCTAACCTTAATTCACCCCAGAAAATTATTATTAGTATCTTAATTAATCTCTAAATACATTTGTCTTTTCTCTCTCATTCAACAGTAGCTGTAGTTTGTCCTAACCTTTAATGGCTGTTAACCACTTTGGTACTTTTCCCTGTACAAACTCTTGTCAACTTGTGGTAAATATGAACACTTGTAAGCCTTAAGGAACACATATTTACTCTAGTGTATCTAAACTCAGTGATGGCCAAAATACATCATTACTCTATAAACATTAATATTTGATGGCCATTTTCCTCTTCCCATGTCACCCTTGGCCTGCCTCTGACTCTTCTTCCCTCCACATTAAGGCTCATGCATCTCTTAACACAACTGGTATCATTTATTCTCTCCACTTGCCCAAATCATCAGCCAGCGTCTACACAGTACAGTACCGGTACTTGTTAATCCCCACCCACCCTCTCAGCTGTCAACAGGGCCTCTTGTCTCCTATTAGTCAGCCACCTCATCACTGTCATCTCAGCTTACCTTGGAGCTTACTGTTGCAACTCTCTTTAGAATTGTTGGAGTGAAGATGTCTCCTGAGGTCTCGGCTGCTTCATCCTCAATCCGTTGACGTTTGGATTTCACAACAATACTGTCTGTTGGATCTTCGTTAAATAGACGTTTGATACGTATCAACGTAGCCATCTTTATATGTTCTCCCTGAAACATACATATACTGTAGTCAGCAGTTTTACCTCAACCTGTATAGTTCATACTGTACTGTACTACACAAGGAAAAATTTATAATGATTCAGTATAAAGTACAGTACCTCACACAGCTGAATTCATTGTGACAAATTTCTATACTGTGTGTTTCAAAATTAGACAAGAGTAATGTTTTTAACTCTTTAATGACAGCAACTGTAAATAAATGAGGAGTGCCTTCTGTCCCTTGTGACGGTGATCCCCCCCCCCCCCCTTTTTTTTTTATGGGGAACATCCTACCCGGGCACAGTCACCGACCCACTACAGGGCCGGGGGGAGGGGGATATAAGAGTAAAATTAAATAAAAAATAGAAAAGAAAAAGATTACAGTATATTAATCCACACCACGAAGATGCCGAAAAACCAGCTATTTAAAGCAAGACGGATTGTATGAATATGGAAACACAGAAGGTAGAGCATTCCACAGTTTGGATGTGTGAGGAAAGAGGATGTACAGTACTATAACGGGTTATTCAAGTGTGACTGACATCCACAGAGAAATGGTGGGCACCGCAGGCAAGATGTGTGTTACGAGCCCACAGCCTTGCCGGCGGTACACAGGATGCCAAATCCACCAAACATGCCCGTTAAAGTATCCATCAAAGAGGAAGAGTAAAGAAACATTTCGGCGAAGACAAAGGGAAGAGAGATTAAGATAGCAAAGGAGGCAAAGTCAAACCTCAAGGGATTCTATCAAATGTATCAAACTAAAACAACGGAGAAATGAGCAATAATCTGAATACAGTGACCCCTCGTTTAACGAACGCCTCGGTTAACGAAATTTCGGTTAACGAACTGCCTTCCATAAGGATCTTCAATTCGGTTAACGAACAAAAATTCAGTTAACGAATTTCTTATGAACCGACCTCAACATGTTTTCGCTTGCACTGACCAGGCAACCAGCTTTAGTATCAGTCCGCCAATACATTAATCGGTTCTAGGGCTTAAATTCCTTACTATTTTAGTAAATATCAAGAAGTTTATACTATTCAATAATTTTAAAAGTTTAATATTAAATTTTTTAGTCATTTTAACAATTATTGAACATAATTGAAGGTAAAGTGACTAGTTTAATGCGCGGCATCCAGCCTCTTAACACAGCAAACAGGCGTTAGTCTCTCTGTTTTCACTGGAGGTAACATCTTGCTTGAGACTCTCTTCAACTAAATGCTTTTTTTCTGTGTTTCCAAGCAAATTATTGGTCATTTTGAAATATATTTTACATATTGACAATATATAATGCAGTGCAGTGTTGATTTAAAGAAAATAATCTTGAATTACACCAAGAGAGCTAAAATTTTATGGGTGAAATGGCGCCATGGGGTGACTTCTCTTCCACCCCAATGCCTTCTCTTCTTCCTTCTCCTCCACCCCCATTCTAAATCCCATCATCATCATCATCATCCAGGAGCCTTCTACAAATACACCTCAAAGTAAGTGAACTTTTCTACCATTTTTGTTGAATTTAGGAAATTTTCGGTGAGCTGGAACCAATTACCCAAAAACCCATTGAAACAATGGTTTCGGTTAACGAACTTTTCGGTTAACGAACGACCTTCTGGAACGGATTGAGTTCGTTAACCGAGGGGTCACTGTATATACTTTTCAACAGTTTTCACCACCAAAAATTTAAACATGATATCCGAGGCACCGACTCTATACAAAGATAGTGAAGAAACAAATTAAGCGAGATAGTAGTGACTAGTAACGATGTTAGTAAGCAAATAGACAAACTGAAGCCTAACAAGTCACCAGGTCCTGATGAGATATTTGCCAGAGTATTAAAGGAATGTAAGGAAGAGCTTAGTATGCCCTAAGCAAAATTGCTAGAGGTCTGGAAGAGGATAACCGCCAGAAGGAATTGTCCGAATTGGTTGAAATTTTGTCTCCACATAAATATCATATTAACCACAAAAATGGAAATGACAATGCATGGAACCTAATAGAACTTGACCATTGTTTTTATTCACTCTATCCTGCTTCACAATTCTCCTCCCGGTGCCATTTATGTTGTTTACCTCGCTGCATCCCTCTTCAAGAAACGTTTCCTATAAATGATGGTGAACGCTTCCACGAATTCCTCCTCACCACTGCTGATGTATATCAGCCTCAATATTAAGCTAAGTTGTTTAACACATAAATTAACACAATAATGTATAGAACCTGACCTAACATACCCATAGTTGGGTATGTTAGGTCAGGTTCTATACATTGTCGTTTCCATTTGTGTTTAATATCATGACATTAGTATGTAGAAAAAATATAAACCAATTCGGACAATTCCTTATGGTGGTCACCCTCTTCTGCACCTTTACCACAGTCATTAAAAATGGGTGTAGTATCAAAATCCTGGCGGATAGCGAATGTAATACGATTTTCAAGAAGGGAGAAAGATCACTATCCTCTAACTACCGTCCAATCAGTTTAACATCAATTGTAGGCAAATTGCTGGAAGCAATAATTTCAAACCCTATTCGAAATCACCTGGAGAAGCACAAGTTACAAATGTGAATCATGGTTCATTGATCAAGTTCTACTAACATAAACTCATAAAATTCGTCCTTCATATCAACTGAAACCTAGGTACTGTATCTCAAACTCACTCCTGAACCTCTAGTCAGCTACTTGTATGAAGAGTGCAAAGTGGGCCGAGTTAGTAATGTGTGGGCCGAGTTGGAGGTACACCAGGTTAGGTTAGGTTAAGTTAGGTTAGGTCAGATTAGTTTGAAATTATGGTTGGCTAAGGTTGGGTCAGGTTGGGTTGAAATTATGGTTAAGTTATATTTAAATTGTGTTTTTCCGGTGGTTTTTGTGTTTTAAACAACTTCCAATTCGATTGAAGTAATTTTTTTTACCTAAAGTGTTCCTCTTAAACTACCGCACTTAAAATCACCAAAAAACAAGTAAAAAAAAAAGATAAACCACCAAAACAAGTAAAGAATCATAACTAATGGTAAAGATTCATGAAAGTGCTACCACCAGAAGTTGTTTGATGATTTTCTTTATTTTTACTATACTTATTGTTTTGATGATTCAAGTATATTAAAAGAAACAACTTTATAGTATAATTTTAAGTAATATTTAGGATTCCAGGTTTTGGTGGAGGTCAACATTTCCTCCTAGTCACTGCTGCTGTCAACCTCAATATTAAGGCAACTTGTTTAACATTTTTTATTAGCATGATAAAAAAAAAAAATTAACACGATAATGCATAGAACCTTCTCTAACACACCCTTAGGTTAGGTTCTATGCATTGTCATTTCTATTTAAGTGTTTAATATAATACTAATTGTGTGCAAATTTTTTTTTTTACCACCAAAAATATATAAACCACATTGAACAAAACTTAACCAAGAGTTTAAATTATTACACCATTTATCATCAAGACAACGTTTGGTGGCCATATCATCCCTCACATTACATTAAGGTTATTACTCTCCCTCATAACATATTAATGAGCCGGGGTTTAGTACATGACACTTACTACTGTATTAATAAAGTCACTATAATGTATTAATAGAGTTAGTCAGCTCCTTCCTCCCGCACCGCCACTCAGCTGTCTGTCTCGGCCAGTATTGCCAACTGATAATTTCACAAGGCGCTAGATTCACTCCCCAAAAAGCGCTAAACTTATAAAATTAGTTAATAAAAAGTGCTTGGAATTAGTTATGGTAAATTATACAAATATTATTGGTACAATTGATTTTATACTACTCAACATTATTCCAGATCTACTAATTCCCAATTCTTTATCTTGTCTTCCTTGGTCACTTCCAGGTCGTTGCAGTTCAAGTGAGGATCCTGGTTGTGGTTAAGATGACTCATATGTCTTTAATGACCCAATGTTTTTCAACACTTCCTTAGACAGTTTATAATTATAACAACAACTTCCATACCTTCTAAGTCCATACTTGATAGTCTTGCAAATAAACTTTTGATGCTAAATCTGTTTCAGAGTTTTGACTTTACAATATTCATATGACTAAAGGTGTAGTGGCTTCCTCCCCTACAAACACTTTTGTCGCTGAGTAGCCGACCCCGCGAATTCCCCAGTGTATGCCTCGTGGTCTAGGTCAACTAGCGCCGCCTTACATGACGTAGGTCAAGTACTAAGCCACGCCGACCTCCGCTATATAAGACCTGACCTCGTGGTGACCTGCCTCTTTCTACCCACAGCCGCAGCCAGCAACACCTCCTCCTCCTCCACTCCTGCCTGGTGGTCCTCGCTCCCGCCGGCGAGCATGGCGACCCACAAGCTGGTCCTCCTCTGAGCATCCTCACCAACCAGCTCTCTCTACATCACGCTTGTTACCACGCTGCCACTTCCCAGCACCAAGCTGCACTGTACATCCAATACAATATGTGTACAGAGAGCACATTGTGAGTTTCCTTTCTCCATCCCATCCTGAGTGTGAACCAAATAACCCGTACCCCACATCAGCATTGGAATGAGGCAGTTAGCACTGTCAAAGCTAACTCACAGAGGTCACAAGAGAGATTTTTTCCTGTTGCATCCCTGTACGAAGATATTTTTGCCCAGAGTCCTACGGTGTCCTCCACTGGAACTCAATGAGTGTAATAATTTCATCACCATCAACAAAAATTTTTGCTCATTCCAGTATTCCATGCTTTATTGATTTTAGGCATTCACTAGAACTCAGAGATGATATTGACTGTAAAACTTGGACATTGTCTGGCAAGCGCTGACGAAGCTGTTTCACCAGTTGCACTCCAAACTGTGTCTTCCACTAATATCCTTTTCATTCGGAAACTTGCACTGTGACGTCTGCTTTTCAAACTCGTAACCTAGGAAAGTTGTAGTGGATTTCTCCCCTACCAACGCTGTTTGTCGCCGACCCACCCCACAAAGTAACAGAGACGTGGTGATGAGGATAAAAGTAAAAGTAAGTAGTTATGTACTAAATCTCCTTTTAATTTCTTTCGAGGAATGAGAACATTTGAACTAATGGCATAAAAAAGATGAACAAGGTCACTTCAGCGTATTTACAGTTGAACTTCTCCAAAACTTCACAAAACATTAAATAGAGGAGCCGAGCTATGTAACACCGTTCATCATTTCTTACAAGTTTACATTAAGATATTCTTTATATCTGAAAATTCCCACCAATTGAAAAAGCACCAAGTTTGCTGTTAGATGTAAGAAAAACGCTAAGGCGGCGCTAGATAAGGCAGAAAGTTGCTAGATCAAGCATGCAAAGCGCTAAATTGGCAACACTGTGTCCGTTTCCTCTGGCACCGACTTCGGAATCTTCTATAATTTACACAAACTTTTATTATATAATTTACTAATATATTTATAATCTAATGCAATATTTTTTTCTTAATTCATTTCATTTTTTGTCCATTGATATTCAAAATTAATGTTAAATTGGGAAAAGTAATAATGATTAAATCCGAACACAAAAATAACAACAGTGTTTGAGGACCTGCAAGATCACCTGTAGACCTGGCGACCTGTAACATCCTGTAGACCTGTGGCGACCTGTAACATCCTGTAGACCTGTGGCGACCTGTAGACCTGGCGACCTGTAACATCCTGTAGACCTGTGGCGACCTGTAGACCTGGCGACCTGTAACATCCTGTAGACCTGTGGCGACCTGTAGACCTGGCGACCTGTAACATCCTGTAGACCTGTGGCGACCTGTAGACCTGTGATAACCTGTAGACCTGTAACATCCTGTAGACCTGTGATAACCTGTAAACCTATGACGACCTGTAAACCTATGACGACCTGTAAACCTGGCGACCTGTAACATCCTGTAGACCTGTGTGTGTATAATTTAAGAGATGGGACTGAAGAAGATGGTCCAGGGTGGCCTCACATCATACCTGTACTCGGACGGACTCGACCAAACAGGAGAGGCAGATCAGATTAAGGTCATCATCTTGGGGAAAAAGGAATCATTCTCGTTAAAGGTAAAACAAAAATATATTATCTTTTAGGGTTGGTTAGAATTATATAGTTTTAAAATCGTTTTTTTATGCTTTTTGAATGACTTCCAAATAGGTGTACGACCGAAATGATTATTTTCTCCTAACCTAACCAACCGCACTGTCTTGACACCTTCATCCTGTAGATTAGAACACTTATAGTACAGTATACAATAGTTGAGAGAATGGTTCTTGTTAACCAGCTTCCTAATGAATAATATCTATAGAATAAAACTTATTTGTAGTGGATATAGGTTAGGTTAAGTTATGTTAGGTTGAAATTATGGTTTTCTTTTTTTTGTGTGTGTTTTGAACAATTCTGACCATTGGAAAAAATGTGCATGACCGAAACGTTAATTTTACCTTCTTTTTAATGTCAGGAATATACCCCAAAAGGACAAGAATTAGCAATATTTGTTATACTTTGTTAGTTTGACAATACACAAAAATATTTCTCAGCGTCATTTTTGTACACACGAGCGGTTCCATCTGATCAGAGAAAAAAATGAACCAATAAAACCTACTGTAGCCATCCTAAGATCAAGTAGTCGTAATTGGCTTCATATAAGAGTCATGACCACAGTACAGTACAATTTTATTACCTGTGATGACTGAAGGCTGTCCTTGGTCAAATTGGCTGTGAAGTTATTGTACTTTGTTGGAAACTGTATACTATACTGTACCTCTCCTGTATATGTTCACTGTATACCTACATGGTCTATAATAAACCTTTATGATAATTTTTCTGACTAAATATTATTAGAATTATATTGTTTCAGTTGTCCACAAGCGATGACTCGGTGATTAAATGGAGCCACAACATCCAGAAGACGCCCCGGGAATACTTGTGTCTTCTCAGTAAAGCTGTTACTACCTCCTTCACCACCACTGATAAACAGGATATATTTGAGATCCAGGAAGATCATTTTGTGTGGAAACAATATTTTCCAGATTTGAAAGTGTATGGTAAAAGAGGAAAATTTAAACTTGAAACAGTAAGTCCATTTGAAGATAAACATTCACATTTTCATCTTGTCTTTTATTTTGTCAATTTTTCAATGTAGATATAAAGTGCAGTACAGTATTACTTGGCTTTATTTTTTTAAGTACATACAGTACTTCATATCAACTTTTACGTCATTTTACTGTCGTGTTTATATATTGATTCATTCACTAATATAACAATGTTTCTATTCCTATACAGTACAGTATTTCATTAGTACTTGTATCAGTTAATCTTGCCATTTTCCTTGTGGTCTCTATAAATCTTTCACATTCCATATACTACTGTACAGTAGAGGAATACCTCCCTGTTCACAGTTGTTATTTTAACACTCATATTCACACAGCATATACCACTTATTAGAAAAACAATAATGTCAGTGAAGATGACATGTTTCTAAGAAAAATGAAGTGTGTGTGTGTGTATATGTGTGTGTGTGTGTGTGTGTGTGTGTGTGTGTGTGTAATAATAATAATAATAATTAACGGTTGATTGAAAAAGTTCTGCAGCCCGAAGGCTGAAAATATACATTGGACATAAATGACTTATTACATACATTGGTGATTTAACAAAAGCCTTCATTAGAGAAAGGTGAAGGAACATACAGTGAACATACAGATTAATGTAGGTGTTGAACAGCAAACTCGTAGTGTAGTAACTCCCTTCCAGATGGTGTTAGGAGGAACTCACGTGGTGTAGTAGTTCCCTCAGATGGTGTTATGAAGGACCTGGCGTGGTGTAGTAATTCCCTCGCAGATGGTGTTATGAGTGGCCTCATGTGGTGTAGTAATTACTATGCAAACAAATATTTTTTAAATGTACAGTACTTTGCATAGTAATATTACAATAAATAATACAGTAATAAATAAATGTAACACTTACATTGTGAGGTGAGCTGATAATATGTACATGATATTCCACAAGTGTAATGATCTTACTGGTAAATAAAGTAAAACCCCACATTGGAGAAATAAAAGACAATACGTATATCGGAGCTGATATAACACGTGTGTTTGGGATCCTGTCTGCTGAATAAATCACCTGATGTTACCCAAATAAAATATTAAAAGTGTCGTCCCTGTAGTGATTTATTAACAAGACTTAACAGTTTAAGAATCATCACCAGTATTGTCTAGAGGTACGACTCGTTTATTTTATTGCAGCGAGTCACTCGGTTGTGGTCGTCTTAACCATCATTACTGTATAACTATCCAGTTTTACACCACACTAAGCAAAAACAAAAAAATAATTATCTCAATCATTTTGTTTTATCACTTATACAGATAGAATATGATGATGCTGTTGGTAAGGTCTTGGATGGAGCCATACAAGAACTGAAATCTGACTCACAGTGCATCCAGACTCTTAAAGAAGAATCACAAAAGATGTCTAATAGTAAGTGAGTTTGACAAGTAATTCTTATGTTTTTGTTTGATAATACATTATCTCCACCTGCCCGTGCACTGTACTATAGAAGGTCAGATACTAAACCTCTTGGTGGTTCATATGTTTCTTTGTAGTTCCTCATTTGTACAGTGTTTCACCCTGACCCTTTTACCTAGGCTTTGCTCACTCCATCTATGACGTCTCAGGTGAACATCAGTTTGAATAGATTATTTTCTTAATGTTGTTATGTATAAAAGTTATTATGACTAATGCCTGATATAGTTTGGCAGAATTAGTCTAGAATAAATAATAATAATTCATATTTTGTCAATTTGATGAAGGATAGCCGACTAAGCCATGAAATGCTTATCTCGAGCATTATGCCAACAACGTGTAGTGTTGCACAGTGGTCACCTGTACGAGTACTATACCAACCATACCCAACGTTGCTTAATTTCATTGATCGGATGAGAAGCGGTGTTTCTGTATGGCCGTGGTAGGATGTGATTAATGAAATAGTACAAGGAATGATACCACAACCCCAGGACATTTTGAAACGCACTTCTAACACTTTTTCACGACATAAAATGTTAAATGAAGCATCTCAGATATCTTTACCAGTCTTCCATTATTGTGGGGTTGGCTACGGGACACTGAAACCTTTAAGATAAGGGGGAAATAATGCAAGAGAACAACTGTAGAAGCCAATAGAGCAGGACTAAAATAACACATATACTGTACTCAATAACAGTTGGTAATAATAGCAAGTGTTCTCACCTTCTGTAGGAGCTCTGTGTTATGTTATTAGCTGCATCAGCAGCTCTATGAATACCAGTAAGGTTGAACTTACTGAGTAAATCATTTTAAACTGTTCACGGAGTTGCTGACTAATCATCATTACATTTGTTTACACTTGTTATTTTTGTTAAGACAGTTTTTCCTATACTCAATAAATCCATAAATAAAAGAATAATTAACGTACAGTGATCCCTCGGTCAACGAATTACCTTCCATAAGATTCTTAACTTCGGTTAACGAACAATCCCTCGATTAACGAATTCCTTACGAGCGCCCCTCAACATGTTTTCGCTTGCACACTAGCTCAGTAATCGGTTCTAGGGCTTAAATTCCTTACTATTTTCGTGAATATCAATACATTTGTACTATTCAATAATTTTAAAAGTCTTATATTAAATTTTTTAGTCATTTTAACAATTATTTAACATAATTTAAGTACAGGGAAACTAGTTTTTAGCGCGCCAAACAGCCTGTCAACACACCATACAGGCGTCAGTCTGTGTCTTTTCAGTGGGGGTAACATCTTGCTTCAGACTCTCTTCAAAATAAATGCTTTTTTTCTGTGTTTCCAGTCAAATTATTGGTCATTTTGAAATTTATTTTACATAGTAACAATATATAATGCAGTGCAGTGTTGATTTAAAGAAAATAATCTTGAATTACACCAAGTGAACTAAAATTTTATGGGTGAAATGGCACCATGGGGTGACTTCTCTTCCACCCCCATTCTAATTCCCATCATCATCATCATCCAGGAGCTTTATACATACACACCTCAAAGTAAGTGTACTTTACTAACTTTTTTGTTGACTTTAGGCAATTTTCGGTGAGCTGGAACCAATTACCCAAAAACCCATTGAAACAATGGTTTCGGTTAACGAGCAACCTGCTGGAACGAATTGTACTCGTTAACCAAGGGACCACTGTAATGAATACTGTTCTGTACTCACCATATATATTGTGCTTTAACATACAACAAAAAAGTATGGGAATTTTTTCTGCTGATAATAAATGCAGATAGTTTTGTAGAAGCTGTGGAAACGATTGAAAAAAAGATGAATGTTGTACAGTAGTGTAAATGTATCTCTCAGTATCCTGGGTGGCCATCTTGACAGCTAAATGTTTGCATTCTTGAATTAAAAGTGTTAAAAAAGACAAACATCACTACAAAATAGCTAACAGTACAGTACAATATAGGTCTACAGTACAGTACAGTTATTCTCAGGTAACTCACCTATACAGTATATGAAATGTGTCCAAAACTACATATCATTTTGTTTTTCAGAAGTGAATGAAGCAGTGGACATGGCATCAAGGAGCGTCTTAATGAAGGAAGAATTTGAGAGGGAGATATATAGCAAGTGTGCTGCCATCATTAATGCCAAGAAACTCAGAATACAACAACTAAAATCCAGCCATCCAACTAGCTCAGGTTAATGGAAAGAAATAATTGTTTTTACAATAACTTGAGAAAAACTTAATAGATCAATGAGAACTATTGTTTCTAACTTTAAAAATAAATATCAAAACTAAATAACTTATAACTTTATTTATCAGTTCATTTTATTTCATTTTTTATATAATTTCCGCCACTTATCAGTATTTGGGCGCTCTATCCAGTGTTAGTACAGGAGGGGAGCGGGGACTGGGAACCACTTGGAATATTTTTTTGGTTGGGTATATGACCTCATGTGGAAGTGTACAGTAGGTTTGCTTCTCATCCTCACACAGTTCTCTTCCTTATGTTGTTTGAGTCACATCCAGGGAGGAGTTACTCAAGGTTTCATTAAGTTATCTCGCACTGATATAGATTGTGACAGTTCTTAGTCACTTTTATTCTTTAAGTTGTCTATTGCTCTCTGTGTGGTCCTCTGTGAAAACTCTCCTGAAGCAGTTAACTTAATAAACCCCATAGTTAATCTTTTGTCTTGTGTATAGAAATGAGTTACCCATCAGTGATAAAGTATACATATAATTCCAATTCTATATGACTGCCAGAATATTATATTTACATGTTAAAAGTGAGACAGGCCATAGATCACTCCCTCATAAAACAACAAGAGAAACACACAGTACAGTACACTGACAGCAAGTGAGAGAATCCTCAGTCATGGACCCCACAGAAGGAAGCTTTCTAGGTATAGTGCAGATAATAAGTGAGTGGATTGATCTGTTCTGTAAGGAAACTCCAAACTTACTGCATCACATTACACAAAACTACACACAACACAAATAATCAGCAAACAGAGTTGAAACAAAAACCTTACCTGCACTTCACAAACTGACAACACTGTCTTGGTTAATCCAGGGTGTCCATTAGCTACTTCACTTATCAAGGTTCCTTTTCTGCATAACTAACTAACTTACAAGTCTTTTGCCCTTAATGATAGGGAAAGCTTTCTGACTGAAGTAATTGGAGTGGATACTGAAGAATAACAACAACTCAAGTATAAGGTTGGAGTGTGACTGAGGCAGATCACACAGCTGGTATGTATTGAGGACTCAGTAGACAGATGGTGGAGGTGCTGTCTGACACACCACAAAGACTAATAGAGATATAGACAAATAATTTCTATATACTTTCTTTTATCTTTACCTGATTTCTACACAAGTTTTATTATTACAAGTCTAATGTTTACTTTGTCTGTCTGTCACTTTAAATTACATAAATGTGATCCATTGTATGAATAACTTGAACATGCCTCTGGCCAAACTAACTGAGCTGAATGACATTTGGGTGAACTCCAATACTTACTGGGAAAAAGAGGTAATTTACATAATATAAAAATAAATTGTGTAATGTGATGTAGTTTGTTGTACAGGTAACATTAGGTAAGTCACAGTTCTTTAATTCCCAGCCTCTAAATCTTCCTTGGCCTGGAAACACTTAATGTGGAATGTGCTTTAATTAAGTGATTATATATTGAACTCTCCTAATAATTTTCTCTTTTCTTACATTCAGTTGGTAAACCCTGTGGCCTTGTTAGGTCTGCCGAGACGTCGGGCTCAGCCGCTCGGCCACCCAAGAAAGCGCGACTTGAGAACAGCGACAGTGATTGTTACGACTCGGACACTGACGTAGACGAGCCTAACGAGGACACGGACGAGGAAAATCTTGCTCGCCTCTCACCATCCAAACAGAGACACGAGGCCAACTTTAGTGCTGAAGCCAAAGCACCAGCTGTTGTCTCAGATTCACAGGAGTGTTTTAATGACAGTCTGGAAGCTGAGTTGTACCCCACTGCAACTACAAGTAAAAGGCCAAATTTTTCCTCCAAATCATCTGTTGTAAGTAAAAATGATACCAAAGGCTCACAGAGAGGTAAAACTAACGCGTGTGGGACATCAAGTGTAGCGTCACACACCTCAAAACAATCTCGCGTACCAGAAGACAATAATCAAAAGTCTATCATTGATGAGCTCTTTTAGTGGAGTTCTTTAAATGTTTTTCAGTTTGATATAATTTATAGATAAATGTTTGGTACTCTTAATGTTAACAGTTTGAGGTAATAATGTTATACCAATGTTGGATGTGTATTATGAGGAGGGGCCATGTTGTGGGTACAGTACAGTATGTTAAAGTATCTAAAATATATTTGTTATTTTACCATAAAAGTACTTTACTAGTTACCCTTGTTATTAACTAACGTAGGAACATAATATAATATATATATCCATTTTAATGTATGTAGAGTATATATGAACTTTGCTCCCTTGGCCTACAAGATATAGTAGTAATGGTACAGTACAAAATTGTGTCTAGGAGTGTTCTTATTGATACAACCAAATTAATTAACTAATGACTATATATACTGAACACATTTTTTATTTAACATACCAAAGAATATGGGAGGCATTATGGAAGAGTATAGTTGTCTCCAGGTGTCCGTCCCTTAGTACATATTGTTTCCGGTCAGTAAGTTGAGAAAGACACAACAGATCTAGAGACTATTTGGCCTACATCTTGAGGCAGTATAGTCCTGCATAATGAATAACTAATTGACATAAATTAGGTTTAACATCGATAGTGTTTCAGGATGATAAGTCACTAAACTTGTAAATTTAATGAGTAAAATGATATGTGAAATACGACCTATGTGTTACAGTATTTATACTTTTAATTTACATACAATCCTTTAATTCATTAAACAATCAGTAGACCTTTAATGAATGGTGAAATATGAACAGGAAAACTTTAAGAGGCAGCAACATCTATTTTACTTAACTTTCTCTTTACACTCACAGTGCTGTAAGGTATAATAAAATATTCGGTCACAGTTCTAAATATCCAGTACGGTGATATCCCCGTGAGCCGGAATATTTGGTGCAGAGCTCTTCCGGGCGTGAGAGATTTCCGGGTACGGAGACAAATTTTCTCTTCCCGGAAAAAATTGCACATCCCTGGTATGTTTCCGGGTGCTGGGGAGAGTTTCCCAAGTCTAAACTACACAACTCACACAGACAGACACAGTGTTGTATTTATTTACACCAACACAACTGTACACCAGCAGAGGCTGTCATCTTGAGCTAATGATGCAGGCAGACCAAATGTGATACAGGATGATGGCCTGCCTTTGTCCTGTACTGTAGCAGGTGTCACTCTCCACGAAGGAGGGATCGTACACACTGTACATACACACACACTAGCCTACAGCAGACATACACTATCCACTCTGCTATGTACTGTACTTTCACACTTACTGAATGTACAGTACAGTATATATAACTGTAATAATTGTTTCATGTTAACACTATTCTTGGCTGATTGTGTCCTGGTACAATAATGTACAGTACAGCTTAACACAAACTGTATGCCAGAACAGCAGGAAGCGAGGGAACAACCTTGTACAGGTATAACGGCAGCACAATATATACCAAGTGCCTTAAGTTACCCAAGCAGCTAGCCGACCCAGCACACGGGGACTCATCAGAGCACGATGTAATCTCTCGGAACTCCCCGAAAATATGTTCCCACGCCCAGGGCGGACAGATTTTCTCGGAATTTTTCTGTAAAATGAGCACGATTTCATCCTCGGAAAATCGTTGCCGTGCCCGGAATGGAGATAGTTTTCCCAGAAGGCTCAAAATTTATTCCAGCTATTAGAGAATTGTGGAGACCAAATATTGAGGCTAACAAGAGGGAGATTACTGTAAACACAACCAGTGGTGACCAAGACCCAAGTGAACTACACCAACAAGTGTGGACGGGTTAAACAGTACATATCTTTACACACACAGATATGAATACTCGGTAAAAAAGTATCTTTCAGGAAGGGTCTGATGAATTTGGGGCTGAACACTAGAGTTGGTAGATGTGATTGTGAGACATTTTCTACCTATTATAGTAGACCTAATTTAGTTATTTAATTTAAAATATAAAGTTAGTTTGTTGCATTATGATGGTGAATAACAAGTGTGCCTCATGAGCCTTTATCAAGAACCTTCATTCATAAGGTGTTATTTTGTTAAGCACAAGAATTGTAAATAGTGATATATCCATTAGCCTGAACAATTGGTCCAGAGCACTTCTGGGAATGAGAGATTTCCGGGTAACGAGGCGACTCTCTCAAAGCCGGAAAAAATCCCCCATCCCCAGAATTTTCCGGGTGCTGGGAAAAATTTCTCGGAAATTTCCCCAAAAACGTGTCCCTCGGAAAATCCTCCCCAGAGGCAGAATTTTCTGGAGAATTCCAGCTTCGGGAATGATTTTTTAGAAAATTTCAATTCTGGCCGTTGAAGAGTTTCGGGTTTGAGGGATATTACCGTATAGTTTTTTACCGAGCGTACTTAAGTTCACATAACATTTAGCAATTGGTATCATTATAAAAGGTACATATCATCGAATATGTACAGTACGGTAGATTGAACAGGCACTGACTGTGTGTAATTTTGGGTCATTAATCATGTGTAAATTATAAGTGTAGTAGAGTGTTAACATAAAGGTACATAACTGGTCTAGTAACAATGGCAACTGAGTTATTGTTGTCACTCCTCTTGTTATTTATCACAAGAAAAAGTACATGTACGAACAACAGTTTGGTCTAGTGTGCTACAGGTACTTCTTCTCTTCTGTCAGTACAGTACATCTGTCTTATGAGATCTTTTACCATATTAACAATTTGTCTTATATGTTTCAAAGGAACAATCTTTGAAGTGTTAAATATTCAATTCATGTACTACACCCAACAAAAAAGTATCTGCACCTTTTTGCTGTCAAACAATACAAAACAATGAACTAAAAATTCAAGTCCTGGGGTCTAAGGCACTGTTGACACACCGGATCACCATGCAGTTGGACGGCACAGTTGTGGAGAGCGCCGATGGACGCCTGAGTAGAGACTGACGTCTCCTTTCCTAATTTGTTGCCGATATAATTTATGGCCACTGACAGACAATATTCCACCTTCCTTCTTACCTACAGAAGGGTGAGCTTTGCTATGTCTCAAAGGTAGAGTTCAAAACACCTTTAAATAAATGTAAAAATATAGAAATATACATTACACATGTGTAGTCAACTTCATTACCGCTTCCTGTCATTAATGCATGTTCCCATAAGGCAACTCATCCCCACAGTTGATTGATAACGTTCTCAATGTTCGTTAACCAAATATATTATACAGACTGTGTTGTTTTCAAGCATGTCTACTGGAACATATTTACCACTGTCGATATCCAGAAGAGCTAACAGGATATTACAGAGATACGTCTCACAATCATGCTTGCCAACCCTACCGAGACAACAGGAGGCGCAGCAGCAGCACTCAAACTGAAAACCATCAATCCCAGGGGTACAGATACTTTTTTTGGTGGGTGTATGACTGTACATGTAATACTGTACAGATATGTTGATACACTAATACAGTATTGTATTTTCTTAATTAAAAGATAATATTGTTGTTCTTCACTATTGATTTTTATTAGATGTTTGAGTTTCTACTTTGTGATTTTCTTTAACCTTTTGTTGTGTTGGAGATATATGAGCGGGCAGACACTGACACTCCCTGAAGGCCACTACTGTGCTTCTGACATGTTACCTGGGTGGCTAATTGTCCACCCAGGTAAATATATCACCCAGCTACTCCACAAAATCTGAGCATATTTATAAGGAAGTATTTTGGGTCTTGAGAGGAAGGATAAACCTACTTGTACAAAATATGGCAGGTGTTAATAGTGGACATCCTTTTGTTTGAGAATCCTTCATCCTTACCTAACCTAACCCAAGCACTACAGTGACTACCAGTAAGTTAATTTGGCCAATGTTACCAAATGAGATTAATGTTTTAAGGTAGTTTATTTTGTTATTATTTATCTTGCCCAATAATGGACTGATAATTATCGATAGCCCAAGTTAAAAAACAAAACCAAACTATTCTCACCTAACTTAACCAACTACAGTACAGGGTGGCTACAGTGACTCTACCTTATAGAGTACTGTACTGTACTGTAATGGTTAAATAAAGTAATACCTCTAGTGTTTAAAGAGTAAGGGATCAACATCATGTTCTTCATTAAATAGCTCACTTTGATCCCTTAACATACTATTTCTGGTAGTTCCTCTTACACCTATGGAATAAGTAGATGGCGCTGTAGTCTTCAGGTCCGGCCTTTCATCGACATCGACCCAAAATGCAGTGTTGTACACCCGCCGGGCCTTTTCCGCATCCGCCACATTAGCGTGGTCATACACACACTGCAACAGAAAGATTTAAAGACATTAAATAACAGTCAACTTCTTATGTTGCTTTACTGTATATAAATTTCAGTACTGAACTGTATCCAAAAAGAAAATGACCCATTGGTTACACCATACATGAATATATAAGGCACACCATAAACTTTTGGCCCTTCAGTGTTAAACAATATGAGACACTGGCAAAAAATTCTGTACATAGTTCTCGCACCTGACTTAACACTGGTAGCCCTTATATAGGAATACTTGGAGCTACCAGTGACACTACAGGTACTGTACCCATTCCTGTCACCTCTCATAATGAAATTTTATTTTCTGTGTAATCCCTGGGTGGACACCTTTACACTGTGTGACCAGGTGGAACACCTCCCCTTACATCTTCATCAAGATGATCTTGTTGCTCAGATCAACGCCTCTGACCATGAAGGACACTACAGTCCTCTAGTGTAAACAAGTACAGTACAATACAGTACTGTAACATCAAATCCTTTTTTGCTAACTTTTTAAAATGGAATTTGTTCTATTTGAAGTTGAACTCATTACAATGGTGTTGCAATAATTCACAAGTTAGGTGCCAGAAGATTTCATTATAATACTGTATTGTGAATTATAGTTTAATTGATTTAAATGGAAATTATTAGTTTGGTTCTAGAGGCCAAAAATCACCCATAATCTGTTCCAAACCTATTTTAATAAACACTAAATATCATATATACATAATACATCATAAAATACAGTAACACAGATATTGTACAAAAAATACAGTAGCTCTACATTACATAAGAGCTCCTTCAGCTTCTGATCCTGTGAGTTACACCAATACACAAACATTGAGACAGGCAGCATTGGCCGGCTGTGACTGTACTATGTAAACAAAACTCCAGGAATTTAATACCATACAGCATATAACTCATCTGGTGTTGAGGGTGGGATTTTTTTTTCATGAAAATTTATTACGTTATGATAATGTTTTATTAACCAGGTACTAAGTCAAGTAGTACAGTACGTCCTTACACTGGACTAATTGGGGCAGACCCCAGTCCAGAAAAAGTGAAAGTTCAAAAAATGCAAAGTGCTGGGGTGGAGAGGGGGGGGGGGGGTGGTATAACCCTGCTTATGTGGCCAACTGTTCTCACTGATATGACTCTTCCATACTGCAGTGTTGTACAGAACAATAGACAACTATATTACATGAAGGACGGCAAGAAAAGCAACAGTGTTTAAGTCAAACTAATGCTTAGATCAATCAATACCAACTTGTTTATTGTCTAACAAAAAGAGAATCAAACTAACACAAAATAAATGGTCTTTCACCGCCTCTGTGGTTATGTACATGCATACACACACACATGCTATGTAATCTTTTGATACTGAGCTTACCAAAGTGAAACCAATAGGCAGTCCCCGGATTATGAACGTTCAGCTTACAAACATCCGCCGATATGAACGAAGTTAAACTTTAAATAAAGTATTACCCCGCTTTACGCGGTTTCACTTTCCGCCATTTCTCATTTACGTGGTGCCTCGCCAGAACCGAACTTTCACTTTCCGCGGTTCATCTACCCATATACGAGCAGTGTCTGGCTCGACGCTATTTTTAGATTCGACCCTCCTGCCTGCTCCCGCCTGGCCAAGCCGCGCGGTAAGGTTGCGCAGTGCATGTCTCTGTTGCGTTATCAGTGACGTCATATGATGTATCGGACTGTGATTGGCCATGCATCCTTACCTCCCTCCGCTGCTAGCTGTGATTGGTTTAAAGTAATATGACATGTCCACCCGCGGGAGGGAGGGAGGAAAGACGACTCTTGACCTAACCGCGGCAGTTTCATCCCTCCAGGTCACCCCGTGTATACGTGCATCCATTGTTCTGTGAAATGGCTTCCGCCTGACCACCGCCACCAGAGAGAAACCTTTCCTTACCTGGACCCAGCCGCCCTAAGCCAAAGAAGATACGATGTTCCCTAAGCTACGAAGTGAAATACCAGATAATTCAAGATTTGGAGAAAGGAACACGTCAAACTGATCTCGCGCGCCAGCATGGAGTCAACGAATCTACGATTCGTACTATTAAGAAGGAGGCAGCCAAGATCAAAGAGCACATGAGAATCACAAAGTCTGCAGGTGCTTCAATGATCAAGTATTCCCAGAACAAGGTGCTGCTAAAGGTGGAAAATTTGCTGGTGAGTTACTTGATTCGTCAGGCGCGACGCAACATGGCGGTGGACATGCGATCCGTTCAAGAGTACGCACGTGAACTGTATGCAGCAGTGTCACGTAAGATGGGAATTGCAGAGCCCAAACCCTTCAATGCTTCCTCTGGTTGGCTGCATAGGTTTAAGAAGAGGAACAATATCACCAACATCAACATTGGTGGTGAAGAAGCGAGTGCTGACCGTGTGGAGGCTAGAGATTTTCCTCCGTTCTTACGTGAGGTTATGGAGGAAGGGCAGTTCACTGACGACCAGGTGTTCAACATGGACGAATCCGGCCTATTTTGGAGAAAGCTGCCTACCAAGACCTTTGTTGTCCAGTCTGCCAGCAAGATTCGGGGTCGGAAGTTGCAGAAGGAGCGCATCACCGTCCTCTTTACCACCAATGCCTCTGGTACCTGTAAACCAAAGTTATCGGTGATTCACAGAGCCCGCAAGCCGCACGCCTACAAGAACGTGGACATGAGCAAGATTAATGTCCACTGGCTGACCGCACGCAAGGCGTGGATGTTCTCTGCTCTGTCACTCTCCTGGTTTGATGACTGTTTCATTCCCGACGTGAAGAAATTCTGCGAGCAACAAAATGTTCCATTCAAGATTTTGTTGCTCCTTGACAACGCACCAGGACACTCGCCCCTGCTTATGGATCGTCACCCCAACGTAAAAGTGGTCTTCCTTCCTCCCAACATTACGTCATCCAGCCCATGGACCAGGAGTTGATCTGCAATGTGAAAGCTGCATACTCTGCAAAGAAGTTCAAGCTCCTGAACGACTGTACCAACACCAAGGATGAGTTGCGTAAGCTGGGTGACACCGACAGCGAGACCAAAAGCGACGAGGACAAGGAACAAGAGGTGGCGACTCAAGAAGTTCTCGTCAGACAGTTTTGGAAAAAATTTAACGTCAAACAAGCTGTAGACTTCTTGGTGGAGGCATGGGATCTGCTGTCTATAGCTACGATTCATCACGCATGGAGGCATGTGTTGCATGGCATACCAGGTGAGAGGCGGAGTCAACCTGTGACTGGTAAGGTTCAGTCTGTGACAGTGGCATTGGACCTTGCCAGAGAAGCTGCGCACAGTATTACAGCTGAAGGCTTCTCCGAGACCACCAACGAAGACATCCTGGAGGTGATCAGAGATCCTGAAATGACTGCCGACGAGATGTTGGAAGATGATCACGTCAGTGAAGAGGAAGATGGTGCGTCAATCCCAGAAGAACACAAATTAACTCATAGTAATATTAAGGGTGCCATTGAGTGTGCAGAGAAATTAAAGCTCTTCCTTTCCAACGACCCTGACGATGACCGCTATGAAGTCTTCCATACTCGGCTGGTGCAGGCTATGGAGCCGTACATCAAGGTGTATCAAGACAACATCAACACTAGCCGTCAAAAAAGCATTACCGAGTTCTTCGCCCGCAACCCACCACAGCCAGCCAGAGCCAGTGATAGTGACAGTGAAAGTGACTTTGAGGGATTTGTCAGGGAGGCCCTGACAACTATGACTGATAGTGATGGTGATTCACCTAGTAATGGTGATTCACCTGAGGGCCAGTAATCTGCCCTCTGCCTCGGAACCAGCCTCCATCCCCGTATGCCGACCCATCTCTTCTACTAACATAAGTGTTACACCCAACCTTTAGTTTTCCTAACCTAACCTTTATTTTTCCTAACTTAACCTTTATTTTTCCTAACCTAACCTCTTATATATTAATTGTGTGTGCATATCATCATAAAGTTAAGATAATATTTTTACTACAACATAGTTTTGTGTCGTCAAAAAGTGGAGTTTGGGGGTCGGGCCAGTCTCTATTTCAATTAATCCCATATGTTCTGTTGTTCACTTTCCGCGGTACCCTGTGGGTTCAATTGACCGCGTAAAGTGAGGGTTACTACTGTATACAATATTTTATTTACCCGATGACTTAACTTATACTTTCATTTTCTGTATTTTGTCATTCTATTTATTCTTTTGTCTTAAATTAAGTGATTTTAGATGTACAGTATATAAGGACTTAGGCTATGATCACTATAGTGGGATTATAAACAATGTTCTGCAGTACAGTGTGCACATAGTATGTGCTCTGACTTATGTACATTTTCGACTTAAGAAAGTCCGTAGGAATGGAGCTCGTATGTAACCCAGGGACTGCCTGTATTAATTTTGGTACTAAATTAATGACAAAGATCTTGTTTTATATATACAGTACCCTGTATATGGAGCAAGTAATGCGATCGCTAGATTACAAGATGTTGTAACTGCTAGATTAAGGTTAGGATATAAGTACCTCTGACAGTATGTTCCTCAAGCAGATGTAAACAAAACTAAATGTAAAGTGTGTGGCCATACATATGGCCACACACTTGAACACTACGTCCTCGACTGTGTGAAGATAGAACCTTTTAGGGACAGGTCCAAGCACACTGTGTGTGAAATGGCACAACACTTCATCACTAATGGCAAGATAGCTGACATATTAAGATTGTATCCACTTTTTTGCACTTAGTAACTATATCAGTTCTCATGTATAGAACCAAATACACACTGTGCTTGAATACTTCTCATGCAAATGTGAATAACAAAGTGTGCGGCCAGACATACTGCCTCACACGCCTGTACTCACGCATTTGTGAATAAGTTACCCTTTATGTATAGAACTAAACAAATAATATAATTGAAATACTGTGTAACATTCAGTGCCATAATATCCTGACCACATGGGTTAGTTATACTGACCCTTTGTAAACTCTACTCTGTAATCCTTTTGTGCTACCGATCAAAGGAGGAGTATGGGGTGCACAATAAACTAGCCGCTATAAGCGGCAAAAAAAAAAAAAAAAAAAAAAAAAAAATTTGACATGTTTTCGTCCGTCCCTGTCAGCACCTACAAGACGGTGGCGGATGCATTTTGGGGCTTCCACCAAGTGGAGCTGGAGGAGCCCAGCCAGAAGCTGACAACCTTTATAACCCCATGGTACCGGTGCCTATGCTAAGTGTTTTGATGATGCCATCGAGGGCATTCTGTGCAAGCAAAAGTGTGTAGATGACACCCAGCTCTTCAATGACAGCGTCCAGCAGGCCTTCTGGCACACAAACAACTTTTTAGAGAGGTGCGGCATGAAGGGGATTACGCTGCTGCCAGAAGGAGTGTGAATTGTGGGGTGGGGTGGGAGGAATATAAATAATAATAATAATAATAAACGGTTTATTAATAGAGATGCAACCGGTGGCTGAAAATACACAAACTTACATGTGATTTAGACATAATGATATGCGTTCTGTACATTTACAGGGCTGTACAGCACATAAATCAGGAGTTGTTTATTATTTTAACAATAGATGGGATGGTGCTGTTCTTATAGCACCATATCTTCTAGAGGTTGGCTGCCATAAGAAACTGCCTAATGCCAGGGAGCTCCCCCCACCATAACTGACATTCAATCGTGGTTCTGGCTGGTGAATCAGCTGGCACCATTCAGGACCACAGCCCCTGTCATCGTACTGCAACAGCACTGTTTCTGCACGTCCATCGAGGCACCATTCTGCTACAGTGGTGGATGGCGTTTGGCACTGTGTGGGAGCAGACACCTGTCAGCGGCGGAGGCGGGCTACGCTGCTATTGAGGGGGAGGCTCTGGCAGTAGTGTGGTGTTTGAGGAAGACTCGGCTGTTTCTGTTGGGGTGCCCCAACCTTGTACTCATTACTGACCACCGACCCTTAGTTAAGTTGTTTGGTGACAGTGGCCTTGAAGGACATTGCCAACCCTCGGCTGTTTAGGCAGAAGGAAAAGACCCTTTGGTGCCAGACCCTTCAGTGCCTGCCAGTTCCACGTCAGATATCTGCCTGGCGAGAAGAATTGTGCGGCGGACACTTTGTCGAAATACCCAGAGCTGAAAGAGTACCCCGACGGGGAAGACGTGGGACAAGAGGAAGAGATGGCAGCCGCAGCGACAGTGGCGGCCCTGGATGCAGTGGAGGGTGTGGTGTTGGACCAGACTTTAGTGGTAAGAGCTGCTGCTTTAGACCCGACATACCAGATGCTGATGAACCGAGTGAGGGCTAGGAACTGGCCTACGAGTCAAATCCAGGAGTTACCCAACCTCAAACCATTCTACAACGTCAGAGACCGTCTCTCTACGGATGGTGAGGTGGTGACATACATGTTTAAACAAGGAAATGTGAGGCCAGTCATACCCGAGTCACTTTGACAGCAGGTGGCTGCAAATTTACACTCGGGTCATCAAGGAGTTGAATCGATGCTACGCAGGGCACGACAAGTGATGTATTGGCCTGGCTTGGAGGCGGACCCGACTCACCACAGGTCACAGTGCGAGACCTGTAACAGGTTTGCGCCCTCCCGGCATCAGAAGCCGCTCATCGTAGCACCCCTCCAGACTATCCCTTTCAGCGTGCAGTGGATGACCTCCTTCAGCTGGATGGCAGGACATACCTGGCATACACAGACAGGCTGTCTGGATGAGCTACAGTCTCCCATCAAGTGCCTCTTCATTCGACCTCATCCGTAAATTGAGGGGATATTTCATGAGATGGGGAGCGCCAGAAGAGCTCTTCACCGATGAAAGAACCAACTTTACCAGAGAGAGAGAGATGCAAGAGTGTCTGAAGAAATGGGGAGTGGCTGTTCAACTTACATCAGCCCACTATCCCCAGTCTAATGGGAGAGCAGAGGCTGCCGTCAAAGTGGCAAAAAGGATCACGAGAGACAACACCGGGAGAGGAGGGGGGCCTTCACACCAAGGCGTTCTCCAAGGCCCTGATGCAGTACCTGAATACGCCATTGCGAAGCATGGGCAAGTCCCCAGCACAGCTGGCAACCGGGAGGCAGCTGCGGGACTCTGTGCCGATGGTCAAGCAATGCTACCTGGTGGACGCCCACTGGAAGGCCACTCTACGACACAGGGAGGCCCAGATGGCAGAGTCTGCGGAGAAGGTGCAGAAATATAAACATGGAACCCGTCAGCTGTCAACACTGCCCAGGTGTGAGACTCCAGAACCCTGCCACCAAAGAGTGGGACCGTGTGGGGATGGTGATGGAGGTGAACGTCAATATGCGGTGTGGGTGGAAGGTTGTCCCTCCGCAACCGACGACACTTGCGACCCATCTCCGAGGCTCTGCCCACTACTACACCTGCCGCGTCGTCACAGGCAGGTGCTATGGGGAGGGTGGGCCCGAGGCTCTGCAGCCGGCCACGAGACGAACAGACCGGGGCCTGTCGGTGCCACCAGAAGAGCCCCCACGCCCACAGAGGGGCTCACCTCACCAACAAGGAGAGCTCTAGGGTGGATGGAGAGCTTCACTGACTTGATAGTTTTCTTTCTTATGTTACTGTGTAAGTGTTCTCTTCCCCCCATAAAGTTTTTTTTTGTTCCTGACTTAAGTTATGATTACAGTGGTCCCTCGGTTAACGAACACAATTCGTTCCAGAAGGTCGTTCGTTAACCAAAAATTTCGTTAACCGAATCCATTGTTTCAATGGGATATTGGGTAATTGGTTCCAGCTCACTGAAAAGTACATACAAAGTAAAAAAAAAAAAAAATGCAGTAAAGTACACTTACTTTGAGGTGTGTGTGTAGAAGGTTCCTGGTTGATGATGATGATGGGAATTAGAAGTGGGGGTGGAAGAGAAGGGAGAAGAGAAGGAAGTGGGGATGGAGGAGAAATCACCATTCAGGGGACCCATGCTTAATGCCGTCATTTCACCAATAAAATTTTAAGTTCACTTGGTGTAATTCAAGATTATTGTCTTTAAATCAACACTGCACTGCACTATATATTATCAATGTTAACTAAATTTCAGAATGACCAATAATTTTAATGTAAAAATGCAAAAATATTCAAGACACCAACAAAATAGATGTTCACTCCACTGTCAACAAAGCCCAACTGACGCCTGGTGGCTGAGTCAAGCGTCTGATGGGCGCACAAATAAACTAGTTCCCTGTACTGCATATACAGTACTATCAATATGTTAAATAAATGTTAAATGACTAAATATTTTAATTAAAACATAATGCAAAAACATTAAAGAGCACAACTTTATTGATAATTACTCCACTGGAAACGAATGTAAACATATAACAGATTACTGAATTGGCAGACTAGCCCATCAGCTGACCAGCTGATGCTCACCAAAAAAAACGTGATTTTCGTCAGGATTTTGTTAATCAAAGTTTTGTTCGTTAACCGAATTGAAGATCCTTATGGGAGCTAATTCGTTAACTGAAATTTCGTTAACCGAACCGTTCGTTAACCGAGGGACCAATGTATAGAATTGTATCATTCCAGTAGCTATGTTACTGTGTCAATTCACAAGAATGCTCTGTAATTTGTTCCATTATATTATTGTTCACTTGGGGGTGGGGGGGGGGGGGGGCATGTGAAATAGTTAGATATGTTGGGATGCAGACCGTGGCAGACTCCACCTTGTGAGGAGTTTGTAAGTTTAAGGCCAATAAACTCATAGACGGAACACAGGTACTCCTCGACTTATGACCACCCAGGCACACGACCGCCGCAGTCGTATAATTTCTTTAAATTACGTACTGTACGTATTTTCTAGTACCGAAACGTTTCCGTCCCGTAAGACAGTGTGGCGTGGGCTGGGTCGCCTCGTGGTGTACAGCATCCACGCCGTAACACGCTCAGTTGGTGTTTGGCCGTCGTTGGTGTTAGTGATCGCGCTGTGTACCAACAAAATTTTCGTTTGTAATTCCCTTTAAAATGACTGGCAAGAGTAAAAGTGAGAGTTCTGGTGGTGCTCAGAAGAAAAAGAGACAGTCAATTGCTTTTGAGATAAAAATGAAAATAATAATGCAATATGAAAATGAAAAAGCGGTAGCAACCATTACACGTGACCTTGGCTTCTCTCGCACGACGATATCAACAATTTTGAAGGACAAGGCAGAGGCATTTGCTACTACTCTATTAATAAGGGGATACAAATGTGTGAAGAGATGGATCAAAATGTTGAGTGTTTTGCAAAAGTTGATAGAATGATCCAAGATGCACTTGCTTGCTACAGGGAGATTTACAATGAAAAGAAAAGGCAAACGGTGCAGTCTAAATTGGACATGTATTTTAAGAAGTCCCCCACTGCTGTCTCTTCACGCCCCACCACTGCTGCCTCTTCACTCCCTAAAGATGATCCAATACCTTCAACAAGCAAGTATATTAGCCTGTCTGAAGAAAGCAACATTGATGACTCACCCAGCCCTGTCTCCTCCTCTGCTTCATCCACTTAATGTAGTCTCCATGTTTAATTAAAAAATTATTGAGGCCCTGTGTGCATTCAGCTGACTACATTAAAGGTAAGTGCACAGTAACACTTTATTCATTTTTCATATTTGATTACTTTTACTGTACTGTATTTCATTTTAGATTTTCTATGTATTATTTTCGCATCTTCGACTTACAAACTGGTCGTCGGTCCCTAACCCCGTCGTAAGTCGAGGACTGACTGTACAGGGTTTCACCGCCACCCCTTTCAAAAGACCCAACACCGACGTTATGTGACTTATCTCTGAAGCTTATTAACCCACTACCTGCATCTGCTGCTTGTGAGTGTTTGATTGGTCATGGTGGGCTTATTACAGGCATTTATTATTCATTAATTTATTACAACCCATGGGGCGACAAGCCGAGTCACAACACCATGCGGTGAGATACTAATACAGTGGTACTAGTGTCTCGCAGGACACAGTATGACTTGTGATATGGAGACAATATTGATATGATTTAAGGACAATGGGAGGTACCGGTAACACCCACCAAAGAGTGGGTAGTGAACAAGAATTAAATCCAAATTATTATGAATAAGTAGGTGGTGACAGTGGTTAGAGACTCTCCCTGTGGTAGGAGGTCCCTGACAGTGGAACAGATCAAGACAGCAGTATTGAAGGGTGTTTGTGTTGGGACAGTTACAGAGTTTACAGGAAGAGAAGAACAGGTCATCCCCTGCCTCAGATACTTGCCAGATAGGTCGGTATCCTAGTCTAATACCAGCAGACAACATTATGTCTGCGGATCACGAGTCCACATCGACGATACTTGTGTGGATAAGGAAGAAAATGATCATAGTGTTGGATGGATATATTTTCAGCCCCTTCACCATCCCTGCGATGGATTGTAGGGAGAAGAGCGGCTGAACGTATTCTTTTTTGTAGGTCGTGCTGGGCTTATATTTAGGCCTAAGAGATCCTGATTGGACTGCCATAATTTCAAGAATCAGTTAATGATTAATCTTAATAGAAAGATTAACAAATAAACATGTGTAATGTTGTGTCTTTTATTTTGATCTTTGGTTAACTATTTTTTTTAATTTACTCTGGATTTATTTTAATATTTTAGAAAATTTATAACTTTGTTGTTACTTTTTGCTTTCAGTACTTGAGTACTTTATCAATGAGATACTTTTTTAATTCTACTTGAGTAACATTTTGCCAATGTACCAATACTTTTACTAAAGTAAAAAAGTCCGGTACTTTTTACAACTATGAAAGTATGTAACTGGTGACAGTTAGATGTGTAAAACTGCAAATAGCTGTACAATATGATTTTTTTTTCTTGAACGTAGATCCAAAGTTTTGTCGCCCTCCACAATAAAGGGTATTACAGTGATAACTGTGGCCCAGAGCCAACAAAACGTTGGGGACCACTGTACACCTACACTAGTATCTCATAACAACAATAAAAACTGCTTTGGGAGACTTACATGTCGACAAGCGTTGCCACAACATGATCCTCGCAGAAAATGCCTCAGTCTCGTCATGACCCGGTAGTGAGTACCAGGGTCATCATATGTAAAGTGACCTCTTGCAACTGCTGCTTTATGTGCTTCATATATTCTCAGGTCGTTAGGATGCAAGATGGATTTGTCTACCAGTTTTTCCCAGTGTTGTTCAGCAGCCTCAAACTGCTCTCTGGTTTTCTTGTTTTCATTTAATATCTTTGTTCTTACATCAGTCACGTTTTCTCTTGTATATTTATATCTTTTATTCATAGTGTTCATTGTTGTTACATTCGAAGTATAACTAGAAATATGTGTCTTCATCTTGTCCAGGCAGTAACATCTCATACACTTTAACATTGTAACCAATGGTAGTAATGGTCAGCACCTCATCAGCTCACAGCAAAACACAACACCATCTGCAAATGTAGAGAAAATAATATTGATCACATTTTTGTATTCAATTATGATACTGTATGTCCATTACTCATAAAATGTTAAATACCATACTAGAATCCTCTCAAACTTCAAAATCTGATCAAGAAGAAATTATTATATAATGTAGGAATACTTTTGTGATATACGTACTGTAATTTATGTGTGATGGAGACTGGCAGAGCAGCTCTACCACCTATTGTAATGCCAGTCACCCTTAACAGTGTATGCAGTTCATGTAACATGTTTGTGTAAATAATGCGGCTGCAATTGACATTTTTAAGGCCTATGGTGTTCGGCAAATGTCCATAAAGTGTCCATAAAGTGTGTTGCAGACTGCCATTATCAGAACGATAAACACATGTGGTTTATCACCAAACAATGCTAAATCACCAAGACAAAGGTGTGGTAAAGTTAGGTAAAGTTAGGTTAGATTTTGCTAGGTTTGGTCTGATCAGTTTTTTTTTACTCTGGGTTACCCCCGAAAAATCCGTCCTTACGGAATTTGGGTAAATTTATATTTTTTTAAACATAAAAATTACAACATAGAAAAAAAATTTCACCGAAATTATAAAATTTATTTTGTATGTATTTCTTGGTGGTTGCTACAAGATGGTGGAGGACAGCGCACCCATGACAACGGTGCTCAGTTTGATTTCAAACTCCAGCTTGTTCAGTTTTGTGTTTGTGTTCAGGACAGTGTTACTGTGTACCTTTATTCAAGAGGAGTAGAAAGAGGCCGTCAACTTCAAGTGAAAGCTGTGGTGCTAAAAGATCCTAGGAAGGAATTACATTGGATATTAAACATGATGTTTTAAGGAAGTAACTGTCATCATTAGAACATAAGAACATAAGAAAATAAGGAGTCTGCAATAGGCCGGTTGGCCTGTGCATGGCAGCTCCTGTCGAGAGTTACTACCACTCTCTATCATCCATGAATCTGTCTAGCCTCCTTTTGAAACTTTCCAGAGTTCCAGCACTTACTACAAAGTTGCTAAGCTTGTTCCACTCGTCCACCACCCTATTTGTGAACCAGTTCCTTCCTATCTCCCTCCTAAACCTAAACTTATCCAACTTGAATCCGTTGCTCCGAGTCCTATCCTGCTCGGATATTATAAGAACTTTATCTATATCCCCTTTATTGATTCCTTTCACCCACTTAAATACTTCTATCATATCTCCCCGCACTCTTCGTCTTTCTAGGGAATGCAAGTTAAGTTTCTTTAGCCTATCCTGATATGGCAGGTTTCTAAGTCCCGGAATCATTTTTGTCATTCTTCACTGCACCGACTAGTGAATTTATATCCATTCTATAATAGGGGCACCAGAACTGAACCGCATAATCGAGGTGTGGCCTGACTAGCGCAAGATATAGTTGCAATAAGACCTCTGCACTCTTGTTACTTACACTTCTAGATATAAAACCCAATACTCTGTTTGCCTTATCTCGAACATTAACGCACTGTTTTCTAGGCCGTAGGTCCGGGCTTACAAGTACCCCTAGGTCTCTTTCACAAGTCGACTTCTCTAGGTTGATGTTGTTCAGGCTGTATACATTATAAGTATTTGTTCTTCCAATATTAAGTACGTTGCACTTGCTGGTGTTGAATTTCATTTGCCATTTTTCAGACCACCCCTGCAGTTTATTTAGATACTCCTGGAATGCATTTGCATCCTGCCCTGAATTAATTTGCCGCCCTATTTTGGTGTCAACCGCAAACTTGCTTATGTCACTGCTGATCACAGTATCTAGATCGTTTATGTAGATTATGAACAAGAGTGGGCCCAGTACTGACCCCTGGGGAACCCCACTGAAAATGGGTTTAAAAATACCCAGTTTTCACTGATTTTATGAGAGGATACTGTATTATGGAGGGTAAAATAAACAAATGGCTGACATCATATGCTAACCTAACTTAAACTCATCTAAATGAACAGCAGTGAAAGTAATCAGCATACTAAACTGTGTCTAAAATCACCATCTATAATTACTGAACCGCTGACGGTCACGGTCATATATCGGCCGAGGTAACTCCCAGTACACACCACCTCACCTCAAGCAAAACTCAACATCATTTTTGGTGAGTTAAATTCAAGTGTTGTGTGCATTTATTATCATGTTACATCATGAAGTAATCAATGTATGTGTTTAAAAATGTTTGATTTCATTCACACGTCCGCTTGTATTACGTATTTTTGCCCAAAATATTTCGTCCTATTATATAACGGGAGTCACTGGGTGAATTAGTCCACAAGTAACTTTACCTTTACTTCTCGCAGTTGAATAATAAGCGACACAGCTCAACTCTAGGGCCATATTGGTGTTAACCGTAATACCTTATCTTCACCCAATACTTACATCATTATTACAGAGTTGTTATTAACAATTTATACAGACGATTGTTCCCAGGAGAGCTTCTGTGTTTTGGTCCACAGCAGAACACGTGAGGCTCAGCTGGTGCCGACGTAAACAACAACGGTGCCAGACCAGCGGACTAACCTTCTGGTCCAGGAGCCCAGGCACTTTTAATCATGTGGCTGAGGCCAAAAGGTTTGAGGGTCGTTTCTGAATCAGAATTTTATGCCGAATCTGAAAATCCATTTTTTAATTGCCGCAGCTGCTGCGTTTTCAGATTCGGCATAAAATTCCCATTCAGAAACGACCCTCAAACCTTTTGGCCTCAGCCACATGATTAAAAGTGCCTGGGCTCCTGGACTATTCGATAAAATGGTACTGCACCCTGTACCCTGTACAGTATGTTTATTTTGTTACGGGGATTAACCCACCCGGGCTCAGGTCACTGACCCACATCAAGGTCTGGGAGCGAAAATATAATAATAATAATAATAATAATAACAATAATAACAATAACAATAATAATAATAATAATAATAATAATAATAATAATAATAATAATAATAATAATAATAATAAAAATAATAACCATAAATAAATACAAAACGAAAAAAATAAACCAAGAGTGAGAAACGATATACATTATGTATGTTGTGTTGTCAAAGTAAGAGAAACAATTAAGACCCTACAATTGTGTGTAAATGAGGCAAAAGTCAGATGAGCAACCAGGGGCTTTGTCATATATGGTAGCATTAGACAACACATTATGCTTACTTTAATTTATGCTTCCAATATCTTCCCAGGCGGTAGTATCTCCCCTTTTACTTTACTTTTCTTATTCTCTTCATTATTGATCGGCTCGTTCGCCGCTGGGCGATCGGTCACGTCTCTGTTACGCACTGTTGGCAAGTACTGGGCATGCACCGGCTCTTGAATGTACCTGAACCTGCTCCAGTGTTGGTCAAGTCTGGTCTTGAATGAGCTCACTCTCGGTGCCTTCACAACACTTTCTGGCAGGTTGCTCCAAGAGTTCACAATTCTCACCCCACAAAAGTTACCCCTCCCAGTTTTCTGGGCTTGATGGCTTCTTCAAGCTTGAGCTGTGACCCCTTATGGGGCGAGCGTCCGCCAGCACCATGTAAAGGCACTCGGCAAATAGAACCCTTTGAGATGCTTATACACCTCGATTAGGTCTCCCCTTGCCCGTCTGTAGTATTTGCTAGACAAGCTCAGGCGAGAGACGGTCAAGATATCTGAATGACCTTCTCATAAGACCTAATAATTTAGTTGCCTGGTTTTTCTTGTAGTGGAATTCTCCTCTACAAACGCTGTTTGTCGCTGCCTAGCCGACCCACCAATTCCCCAGTGTATGCCTCGTGGTCTAGGTCAACCAGCGCCGCCATACACCACGGAGCGGGGGTCAACTGCTAAGCCACGCCTACTCCCGCTATTTAAGACCTGACCTCGTGGTGATCGCTCTTTCTACCTACAGCCGCAGCCAGCAACACCTCCTCCTCCGCCGCTGCCTGGCGGCCCTCGCTCCTCCGCCTGCCTGGCGGTCCTCTCTCCCGCTGGCGAGCATGGCGACCCACAAGCTGTCCTTCTCTGAGCGTCCTCACCAACCAGCTCTCTCTACATCACGCTTGTAACCATGCTGCCTTCCCAGCACCAAGCTGCATTGTACATCCAATACAACATGTATATAGAGAGCACATTGTGAGTTTCCTTTCTCCATTCCATCCTGAGTGTGAACCAAATATCCTGAACCCCACAACCTTCTTGCAATGGCCCGAGAACTTCAGCTCATTGCCAACATACACACCCAGGTCCTTTTCACATTCAGTCTCTATTAATGCTGTTTCTTCGTCCCGTTGGGATATATGATACGTCTCCTTACCGTTGGTACTTCCCAGTTGCATTCTCTTACACTTCGTAACATTGAATCTTATCAGCCATTTCTTCGACCGTTCTTGAAGCTCACAGAGTTCCTTCTGCAGCTCTTCGCAGTCTGCTTGGTTCTTAATTTCCAGAAATAACTTGGCATCATCAGCAAACATTTGTATGGAGGAATGTACAGCTTCTGGCATGTCCTTTATGAAGCAAACAAACAACAGCGAGCCAATACACTACCCTGTGGTACCCTGCTTGTAATGGGTACGCATGATGATTTCGTGCCATTAATCACCACACACTTCTTGCGATCATTGTGAAAGTCTCCGATCCACACTAGGACACTTCTCCAAATCCCATACCCTTCCAGTATAATTTGTAGCCTTTCATGGGGTACGCTGTCGAAAGCCGTGGCAAAATCTAGGTATATGTTGTCGATATTACCACCCAGTTCCAGAATTTGGGTCCAAATATCCAGTACGTTGAGTAATTGTGTTGGGTAGGAGCGTCCCGGCATAAACCCGTGTTGGCAGTCCTTTACAACTTTACAAGGTTATTTCGTAGTAAATGTTCCTATCATGGCATCTCTTATAATGCTCTCAAGTACTTTACATATTGTTATCGCCGTTGGCTTCAACGGCAGTGCTGGCGTTGCCTTACCCGAACAAGCAATAAATCTCTCAGCCTGCGACCACGTGCGCCGCCCCCCCCCCCCCTCCCACGCAACCTGTGACCTCACCAGATGTGGCGACTGGGGAGGGGGCGGTGTTTACAGACAAGAAGCCCTGATTCTGCTGAGTGTGTGATTTAGAGGGTGGCGTGGCTGCCTGGCCTCCATGATGCAGATCGCCCTCTCCAGTGATGCTGTGAGGACCAGCCCTCTGCTAGCAGTGGTGAACACCGACTCCCAATCCTGGCTGAGTTTTGTGCTGGAAAAATTTACACAGTACTATTGTTCCTTGGAACACCATACTGGTCCGCATTGACCCGCACTTGTAAGTACAGCCAAAGTGATGACATACCCCTCAGTACTGAAATATTGTGGACTAATTATACCTACTCGTTTCTACCTTATCTGGAGCAATAAGACAAATCGGAATGAAGTGTAACTAAGATTAATAGAGTTATGAACTTTGTATTATGTCACTATAGTTAATAATCAATTGTAATTAAGATGAAATTGTGAGACTAACTAATTATGTATCAGATAGATCACCATGTAATACTAATGAACGCCTTCTTCTCTGCAGGTTTTGACCACATCAATAAATATTGAATACGTCAAAAGGCGGGTTTCAATCATTCCCTTCGACTTGCCCGTCACCTGAACATCATTAACCAAGGCGTTTATAGTCAAAACAAGTACGGGAGGGCGTCAAAGGGAATTCTCGACCGCCAGGAGGACCACAGGACCACGTGACGCCGCCACCGCCAGGAGTGCAACGTGGGACGTCGGCCAGCCTTCCACAGTGGGTGCAGCTTGGAGTCCACCCACTTTTCTTATTTTCCTTTATCCTCTTCACCACTGATCGGCTCGTTAGCCGCTTGGGCGATCGGTCACGTCTCTGTTACTTTTCCTTTTCTTTTACCCCCTTCACCAAATGAACCTGCTGGTCAAGTCTTGTCTCGAAAGAGCTCACACTCGGTGACGTCACAACACTTTCTGGTAGATTGTTCCAAGAGTTCACAACTCTCACTCCGAAAAAGTTTGGCCTCACAGTTTTCTGGACTTGCAGCTTCTTCAATCTTGAGCTGTGACCCCTTGTGGGGCGAGCGTCCGCCAGCTCCAAGTAAGGACACTCGACTGAGTAGTGCCCCTCGAGATGCTAATACACCTCAATTAGGTCACCCCTTGCCCGTCTGTAGTATAAGTTAGGCAAGTTCAGGCGCTTCAATCTCTCAGGGTAGCTGAGGTGCCGAAGTGCAGGCACAAGTCTGGTGGCCCTCCTTTGAACATTTTCAACCAGCTGACAGTTCATAGCATATCTCGGGGACCAGACGGGGTGACAGTACTCCAGATGGGGGAAGCACTTCACTCTTGAAGATCCTTATGAGGGACGGACCGTCTAGAAATCTGAACGACCTTCTTATAAGACCCAATAATTTATTTGCCTGAGTTACCTTCTTCTCGCAATGGCCCGAGACCTTCAGCTCATTGTCAACATACACACCTAGGTCCTTCTCACATCGTCTCCATTAGTGCAGTTTCTTCATCCCGTTGGGACATATGATGCGCCTCCTTACCGTTGGTACGCCCTAGGTGCAGCCTCTTACACTTCATGACATTGAATCTCAGCAGCCATTTCTTCGACCATTCTTGGAGCCCTTAGAGGTCTGTAAAGGCCTGGGACTTAGGGATAGAAATCCCATACCAGACTAATCAGGATCTTAAAGGAAAGTCAAGGACCATGGTTTTCTGAGGAATAACAAACAACCGTTTGAGATTGACATCTCTTTACTATAAAAAATAGAACACAAAACTCTGACGCCACTCAACGAACATCAAGTAACAATTACGGGAGTCAAACAATTAACGCAGTAAACGGTTAATGGAGTTAAATAATAAATGGAAGCAAACAATTAATGGGAAGCAAACAATTAATGGGAGTCAGCAATTAAAGGAATCAAACAATAGAATCAAACAATGAACAGATATTTCCTACGACAGTGGCCCTGGGGAAGGTTCCAGGACACAGTGATGCACTCTCAGGGGGAAGCGTCCGTTCAACCTCACTCGAGCGACAGCGGCCGATTTCTTGATACAGCAGACGAAACACCGGGGGCACCGGCGGTGGAGAGGAGCAGCGGTAGTGGTTGATGTCCAGAGAATTGACAGTCGATTGGTGAAAGTCTGGGAAAGCAGCCCACGAGTCAAGGACCTATGATGAGATCACAGCCAGAATTTGACGAACAGCAGGTATGAGGGCTGGTACTGCCCACCATTTATAAGGGCCTCTGTGAGCCAGTAACAATTCCTTTTACTCTTACTTATCATCATTGGTAGCGTGACGATAGGAGGCTCGTGGGTAGGTGTAATGATAGTATCGAGCAATAGGGAAGAAATAACGGTAAATACTGTAGGTAATTAATAGACACAATTATACTAAACACAGTTTATTTATCATGAATATGAAATTAAAAGAAAGAATTTATTTGTACTAACAGACGGAATCTAGTACTAGGCCCTCAGGCTCAACATACTCACACCATTACTGGGTGGACATAATAACACTTCCAACCCTACTGGGTGGACATACTCAACACACAACTATTATAATCACTTAGCACCATAAATACTAGGGCAACTGCCACTACAACACTCGGTCGTCAGGTGTGATACTCAAGCAACAGCCATGGGGTCCAGCCACCATGGAGTACTTTCCAACGACTCTGGAGATCTCAGTGGATTAATTCCACCACACAAATAACCCTACTGAGTTAGACACTCATCCACCAATGATGGGGGCTGGTAATGGTGGGTGGCTTGGTGACCCGGCGTCACCTCGTGGGCCGAGCGTTAGGGACAGACAAGCCAGCTATGGGGGCTATAGGTAGTCTGGAGTGTCTGACGGCCGGGTCTCACGAAGGTAAAAGATCCTACTGGACCTCGGACATCTTCCCAGACATTGTGGATGCAACATCCACCCTACAGACACGGCCTAGGCTGCGTTAGGGACCTGTATGGATGAAGGGACGGGCACTTACTAACCGGTGACAACAACATCACGTTTCAGGGGACGTTAAAGACGTAAATATGACTTTACTCAGAGCATATCAACTACGTTACTGTAACACTTGCACAATCAACTATCAATTGGGTCAAATCACTTAAAGAAGGGCGAATTACAACACAGAGTGGAATATCATACCTGTATGGATGGAGGGATGGGCACTTACTAACGGTTGAAATGCTCGCTGCGCCCTCACTCAAAACAGGCCAGGGAGTCCAGCTACTTCTATTCCGATGAATTAATTTACTGTACACTCTGACGTTGAAACTGAGACTATGAACTCATTTTCATTCTCTATTATTATCTCAACTAACAATGCTCTGACTCAGCTATCGAAAGCAAAATTAAATTGATTACAAAGTATTGGATGGCAACAGGTCCCAGCATACAGCGTCTGCTCTCGGTGACGTCACCAAGGAACCGAGAAAACGGAGTACGTTTCCACTGGGGGACTCAAGAGGGTTTTGTGGACGTTTGAGCGTAATATGAATCCTTAAGGTTTTCAGGTTAGCTCTTATCCTGACCATTACACAGGGTAGCTAGATAGTGACTGTATGGCGGCTGGGGTGAATCTGCCGGTGACACTGGTAGCAGCGAACCTCCTCACCTCCGTCCAACCCCTCCAAGTGGGGATCGCGCCAGCAAATGAGAGAGTTAGCAGCGGTAACGAGCAGGAAGGTCGTTTCCGCCCTTACAAGGTCCTTCTGCAGCTCTTCACAATCGGCTTGGTTCTTGATTTCCCGAAATAACTTGGCGTCATCGGCAAACATTTGTATGGAGGAGTGTACAACGTCAGGCATGTCATTTATGAAACAAACAAACAACAGCGGGCCCAATACACTGCCCTGTGGTACCCAGCTTGTGAGAGGTACGGACGATGATGATTTTGTGCCATTAATCACCACACACCCTTCCAGTTTGATTTTCAGCTTTTCGTGGGGTACACTGTCGAAAGCCTTGGCAAAATCTAGGTATATATTGGCGATGTTACCACCCCGTTCCAGAATACGGGTGTAAATATCCAATACTTTGAACAATTGTGTTAAGCAGGAGCGTCCCGGCATAAAACCGTGTTGGCAATCCTTTTCAAGGTTGTTTTGTATTAGCTGTTCCTTCGCCGCATCTCTGATAATAGTCTCAATGTCATGGTCACGTTGACTGCTAGTCTGTTTTAACACTAATGATTCTTATTATACTCCACGAACGCAAAACATGAGTGGGTTAGCTATTCCTAAGAGAAGACGTGTTTTTCCCCATCGACGTTTATACTCATGATCCCTCCCAGTAAGTCCCGCCTTCGAACACAGTTGTCATTGTTGTTATTCCACTTCTGTTGGCAAGCTCAATCATGAAATAGTTTATGTAAATTTACTTTAGTAATTCGCCAGACCTTTGTCAACTGAGGGTCATCCTTCAATGAGTGACAGCTGGATTGTTTGTGATTTCTGTCATTGCGTGAGTAGAGATCGCTGGCAACTCAGGGGTATATGAACCACTGCCGAGTAGAGAGTCGTCTCCGCAAGGTGGATAGCCCACCTGCTGTTAACCTCCTCCTCTACTTCCCACTTCTTAACTTTACCTTGTACTGTACCCTTCTTGCACCTTCAGAGCTAGTGCTCTCTTCTCTCCGTATAACCAACCAACCAGGCGTCCTCTGCGACGCTTCCTCTCCAACTTGTCTACAGGTACAGGGGAAGGCTTAATTGAACACCCACCGGTCGCTCGGAGCCGGTGGATATTCAGCAATGATCAATATATGAGCGATGGCGCTGATTCGGCAGATTTATCTGTTCACTGCCTCGTGGAGCTAGACCCCAGACTCGCCATGTGTCTGGCTTCCACCGATCACAGCAACGGTCGTGAGCCCCAGTGTCCTACCCTGGGATGCATTCCTGGCATTTATGGTCCACAGTGGCGGTTGTATTTGATTGGGGATGATTAATTGGAAATAATTATCCCATGTTGGGTAGTGGACCCATGTATGAGTTGGTTTCAGTAATGAAGTATCACCTGTAAGTTTGTCATGTATGCAATGAAATGTATCACCAGTAACGTGGGTGAAGTAAGTACCCACTTGGATTGGCAGTTGAGAGAAGCCAGGAGTTGTCATGTACTATGTACTGTAATGTAACACCAGTAAGGTTATGTGTAGTAAGAGTACAGGATCTGAGTAAGTGCAGTGGAGTAGGCCGAGGAGTTGCACAGTGGAGTGGTATGTTAATGATATCTTTTTCCCTTTGTATTTCATATTAATAAACCTGTTCTTTGAGTATTTTAGGAGTGTTCATTTTTCCCCACAGTAGTTCACCGTTATTTCCGTCCAAGTGACTTGATATCAGAATTACTATACCCACGTGCCGGTCCTCGCTATGCTACCAAAAAGAACTGAGGTTATGTGGTAACCAGTGAACTGAAGTAAGTAAGACAAGGGCGGGCAGGGTGAGTAGGAATCGCCGCCCTTACATCAAGTACTTTACATATTATGCTGGTCAGGCTCACCGGTCTATAGTTGTTCGTGGAATGACTCTCACCCTTCTTGAAGATAGGACTCACATAAGCCACTTTCCATTCACTGGGGACCATTTGTTCATCCACGCATTTACAAAACAGGATCTTCAGGGGCTCGGCAAGCTCGTTGCACAACTCTCTTAGCACTCTAGGCTGCACCATGTCAGAGCCAGGACTCTTATGGACCTTTAGCGTTGACAGTTTATTTCCAATGCCCTCTTCTGTGAACACAATGTGGGTCAGTGCTGTGTCGAGTCGTCTGTCCTCAAACGGTGCAAGGTTAATCGCTAGTGTGATCCTGAGGGGGCGAGGCTTATCCCCCTGCTTTTGTCCCAGCCTCCTCACATCCTCTGGGGTTGATGGTGTAATGAGCCACGGTCATATACGTCAGTTAACGTAAAATCAGACGATTGACATTACGCTCAATGGCCTACAAAACATGTAGCTATGCTTTCTTATTGGAGCTCCCCATCTGAGGAGTCCGTTTTCTCATCGCCTCAGGACGCCTGAGTCCTCCGTTTTCTTTCAATCTTAGACTGTACCCGAGACTTCATTATTCCTTAGTATTGACAGAATTTGAAATTGTAACTGTGGTTGCAATTGGTGAGGCAACCTAGATATGTCTGATTACAGTTGGAACATTCAAGATCCATTGTGAGTGGTGTTGAAAGCTTCAACTGTCCTTATTGTTAGTAAAACTTGTCAAGTGAGTGAGTGTCGAGTTTGTCAGTCTGAGTGGCATATCTTATGTCGTCCGTGGGGATATCCTGAATTTCCGATCGCGACTGAAGTTATATTATTTTGTTGCCCAAACATCAGGGAATCTGATGCTTGTAGTTGAGTTAGTGTTAGTTGTTTATTTTAGAAAGTCATTAATCTACTGAAAAGATTCTGTCAAACTCAAAATCTCCAAGACTTAACGGAAGATACTCCCTGGCTGTGGTGTCCGGCCAGGAGAATTGTTAGTGCTATATAACTCCATTTCACCTCTTTCCTGACAAGCTCAATCTCTGATTAGATCATAATGATAGACGTAGAAAATTAGCCTGACCTGTGACACTGACGGTCACAGTTAGGTGTCCAGCGACCACTTTGAATAGAAGTTCTATTGTTAGTAAGATTAGTCTTTCTGGTAGGGATTCGTGGGCCGAAGTGCCCCAGGCTCACATATATACGAATGCACGAGGAAAATCACACTCATGTGATTTCTCCTCAACGCATCTGCAGGTATGTGAATGATTGTTTCTCGCCGTCATGTTAATTCAGTTTAACTTAGTCGACTTTTGTGAATATCAGTGTTCATGTTTTAACATAGTAATATTCTGTGCCAAACATGTCGAGTTACATAGATATCGTCTGTATCGTTGCCAGACGTATGTTTTGTATAGTTGAAGGTAGACATTCACACTCTTGTGATTTCTCAACGCATCTCCAGACGCTGTTTGTGTTGGCAACACAGGAACCTCAAAAAAGTGGGGGAAATAATAGAGGAAAGTGGGGGAAATAATAGAGGAAAGTGGGGAAATAATAGAGGAAAGTGGGAAAATAATAGAGGAAACGGGAAATTATAGAGGAAACTGGGGAAATAATAGAGGAAAGTGGGGAAATAATAGAGGAAAGTGGGAAAATAATAGAGGAAACGGGAAATTATAGAGGAAACTGGGGAAATAATAAAGGAAAGTGGTGCATGACAAGTGTGGAATATGAGAGTAAAGGGGTAAGGCAAGAAATTGAAGAGCTATACTGTACACAGTTACATACACACGTCCCCACTTCATCAATATACAGACACAGGATAAAAAGTGATTCTTGTTCATTTTGCTTCTCAGTTGGTAATTAGATAATCCTGACAGGTGTATTTTCAGTTTAAATAAATACTGTACATGACCTTCTTTGATTCATTTAATTTCTTGTAAATGGATCTTTTTTACGAGACAATGTTTTGCACCAGTTGTCGGAGAAATTCACATGACGTCTTGGCAGGTTCATACTGTTCCTGAAACACATTGTTCGTTTATCTGATAACAGAACAAGAGTACAGTACAGTCCTGTCAGGTAAACAATATATTTGTCTCCAACAGTTTTGGAATGCAACGGACTGTACTGAAAACATGGGGCTGGTTTTCAAAGTTATTTTTAGGGAAGGGGGGGGGGGGGGGGGGGTTAGTTACACATTCTAAACATGGTCTTACTTTTTTAATAATTCACCACCAGAATGATCTTTGCCTATACTGTCGTAGAAAATAAAAAATAGTTGTGCAAAAGCTTCAAAACACTTACAGTACAGTACCATAATTACAAACCTAAACAAAGAGCCAGATAATATTTTCCTCTAATGAGAAACCACATAAGGCACAGTGACCTTATTGTGGTACACTCAACAAGTACTTCTACAACACCTGGGCACGATGGATGTGAGACTGATCAGTATGGGGCGAGTCATCTTGGAATGGTTTCAGATTCTTCGTTAAGTTTTCAGATTGTATAGTGACTGTTTATAGTGTTGGGGAAGTTTTTGGCGAGTGTACATGAACATTCACCCTCATATGTAGCAGCCAACCAAGTTCAGTGATTCTACATAGAAGAAATGGACCAAACTTGCACAAATGGACGGAACTATGAACCTACAATACAATAATGTACAGTACCATACAATGTCTTATCAAAGGCAGATATACAAAATTAACTAAATTACCCTAGTTACTCTCTAGGTCTAAACATAATTGTATTTTTTACATCACTTAAGTTTGCTGCAGTTTGTAACATTTCTTGTATGAATTTACACAGTATGTACAGTACAGTAGTGCTGAACAGTCTGTAAAGTTACCACACACCTCTTGATCCACAGCCTCTCATATGAAGAATCCACCACTCTATAGAACAGTAAAAGGCAATACAATGCAGTACACTTATCAGATAATATTCTAAAATTAAAATTCACACACACGCATTAGACGTGGGTATAAAATGATGATATGCTATTGTAACTTAATGGTGACTATAGGTACAGTACAGTACTAACTAGTGTTTGCCAATAGGGGTGGTAAAGTCCCCCATTGTATTGCTTAAAAGTCAATGAAGTCAAAACAATAGATAATAAAGATGAAAAATATTGATTATAAAACTGAACTGGTCTGAGGTTGTCTTCTGATAAATCAACACACAGTACCAAGCTTGGTTAAAGTTCACCGATTTTCATTGTAGTTATTAATTTCATAAAGTCTTGTGTCCACACACTCATATTTCACTTTCACTTCACTTTTATCCTCTTCACCACTGTTCGGCTCGTTAGCCGAGGTGGAGGATAAAAGACTGATCAATAGAGAAAAACTAAGATTAAAGAATATTGTACATGAACCTATGCTGAGAACACAGGTTGATGATATTGAAATACATAAAATGTTCATTATTACTGTGAGTTAATGCTTGAGGAGGGTGATAGTCGACTAGCTGAGGATTGGAGGATGATTATGACAATGAAGATTAGGAAACACACACACACACACACACACACACACACACACACACACAAACCACAAAATACCCATTTCCAGAAACTGAAGAATTGTAAAAATGGCAAAAATCACTCAAACAAGTACAAATAAAGTGGTCCCAGCCATACACAGTGGGGGTATAAATAAAGAGGAAATAACAAATAATACAGATAACAATGAACTCAAAGATAATTACAAGTTTAAGAATTATGTATGGAGAAAATGCCAATAAACCTTAGGAATAAAGAAGGTTGAGAACAGAAGATAACAACTATATATTACTAGTTAGATAAAAACACTTCTTTGTGAATAATATTAAATACAAAATAAGGTGATAATATTGTAAGAGCTGTTGACCTGTATAACAAATTACTCAATCTACATCAAAACCATGATCCCAGGCTGCTGGTAAAATGGGTCCCGAAACTTAGGAGACATATACCAACCTAACCTAACCATTAAGAGTAAGGTCCATTTAAACTGAGATGCATTAAGACAGGCCCCTCATAGTCAGGATACGTAGAGGCCCACCTGACCAGTAACCCGGCACTTCCTCTCAACCAATATCTCTCACGATAAATGTATTCTGTTGTCGAAGGTTGTGTCTCCAAGTGATGTTAATTTTTCCTCCACACAAGTAAACTCAAATAACAAAAAGACTAGAAAAAATAAATAAATATTGCACTAACTATATAATCAATCCCCCATATGAAAGTAAATTATATTAGCTACAGTTTGTTGGGAATTAGTGTACAGTAGTACAGTATATGTAAAATAGTACAGTTACCCCTGTATCTCATTTAATTAAATAATGAGTGTTGCTTAAATTGGTAATAAGCAAAACTTACAACAAATTACTTTACTATTAAATTTTTTTTGGGTAGACAACGTAAGTAATGGTTTAACCCTTCCTTTACTTTTATCCTCTTCACCACTGATCGGCTCGTTAGCCGCTGGGCGATCGGTCACGTCTCTGTCACGCACTGTTGGCAAGTACTGGGCATGCACCGGCTCCTGCATGTACCTGAACCTGCTCCAGTGTTGGTCAAGTCTGGTCTTAAGAACATAGGAACATAAGAAAATAAGGAGTCTGCAATAGGCCAGAGTTCCAGCACTTACTACAAAGTTGCTAAGCTTGTTCCACTCGTCCACCACCCTATTTGTGAACCAGTTTCTTCCTATCTCCCTCCTAAACCTAAACTTATCCAACTTAAATCCGTTGCTGAGAGTCCTATCCTGCTCGGATATTATAAGGACTTTATCTATATCCCCTTTATTGATTCCTTTCACCCACTTAAATACTTCTATCATATCTCCCCACACTCTTCGTCTTTCTAGGGAATGCAAGTTAAGTTTCTTTAACCTATCCTGATATGGAAGTTTTCTAAGTCCCGGAATCATTTTTGTCATTCTTCGCTGCACCGACTAGTGAATTTATATCCATTCTATAATAGGGGCACCAGAACTGAACCGCATAATCGAGGTCTGGTCTTGAAAGAGCTCACACTCGGTGCCGTCACAACACTCTCTGGTAGATTGTTCCAAGAGTTCACAACTCTCACTCCGAAAAAGTTTGCCCTCACAGTTTTCTGGACTTGCGGCTTCTTCAATCTTGAGCTGTGACCCCTTGTGGGGCGAGCGTCCGACTTTACCCCATGGCTGAGCTGACCTATGACTGTACTGTATGTTGTTTAATGGAGTTATAAGAGCATGCAGGAACCAGGAGCTTCAGTCATCATGTGAGCTACAGTAATGTTGATGGATAACAACATGATGTAAACAGTATTTCCATCCAGCAACCAAAACAACCAGAAAACAACAAAATAATTCACATATACTGTACAGTGTTGCTAACAAACAAATGGCCTTGTACCTTTAAACACTACATCATACAAACACTCTCTGGGACTGTCTTATCCCAGTTATTTGTGAAATGTTTCAGTCTGAACCTAACCTAACCTAACCTAACCTAACCAAGTTTATCTTAAATATAACCTAACCTTGGTATGGTTAGGTTACATCTAGTTACAGATGGATTGTGTACTTGAATTACATTATGTTAGGTATGACTATCAAGAACACTAGAAGGATCATACACTGACCACTCACCTACTTCCCTCAGTACGGCCACCTCTAGTTTGGGTGGCCATTAAGTAAATAAGGTAATCAATATTAGATTATGACGAGTATTATTACAATATTTTCTAAATTTGCTAAAAAAAATGCTTATTTAATATATTTTATAGTACAATACATGGAGAGAAGATAATTTCCTTACTCTTACAGGCCACTATGGTACGTGCAACAGGTATTCATTCCTGTTTTGTCAAAATCTTTAGATGTGTTCTGCTACAGTGATCCCTAGTTCAATATAACCTACATACACTACATGTCTAAATGAAGATAATTGTGGTCTAAATTAGGGTATTATCCTTAATAACTATCAGGAAGATTAAGCGCAGCATACTGCATGTACATCCTTCTTTTACAAAATTCATAAAATTCAATTTCTCTGGTAAAGTTTTTCCTAACGATGTCCTTGATCTTCTCGGAGACTGTGGGCTTGTATATGTTGCGGTTCACTTTGGAGAACTTCTGCACCTCATCTATTAAGGGACAAAATAATGGTAAAAAATTATCAAAACTGTTTATATTATAAGACTTTACTTTAATGTCTCAAAAGTGTATTCAAGTTTGTACAAAAGGACTTACCAGTTAAAATATAAAAATAAATAAATGATTTTCTTGTTATTTCCACAAGCGTTCTTATATTATTAGCAGATTGTTAAGGTACTGTATGTTGATCAGGTGAGGTGATAAATGCTTTACTTTATCAAATTCATCACTGATTCTTCTTTTTTCTTAACACTTTCTTGTTACTTTTTACACTTTATTCTACTATAATACTATACAGTCGATCCTCGTTAAAACGGACTAATAGGGGGGGGGGGAGGGTGTCCGTTTTAGCCGATTGTCCGAATTAACCAATTTAGGGGTTAATATTGCATTATACAGCTATGTGTATGTTTATTTGAGTGCCCCGTCATAGGAGTCCGTTTTCTCTCACTTCAGCACTCCTGAGTCGTCCGTTTTCTCTTAATCTTAGAGTGCACCAGAGACTGTTATATCTTAGTAGTAACACAGAATTTGATATTGCAACTGGGGTGTCAATTGTTGAGGCAACTTAGGTATGTCTGGTTACAGTTGGAATATTCAAGATCCATTGTGAGTGATGTTTAAAGCTTCAACTGTCTTTATGGTTGGTAAAACTTGTCAAGTCTGTCAGTCTGAATGGCATGTGTGAGGCCTTGTGTTTGTACAACCGCTAAATATATTAATATATAATATTATGGTAATTATCAAAAACACATAGGCATGACGAGGTTTATTACAAAGTGATGAAAAGGATACTGTACAGTGGCTAGTCCACAAAACATGTAGCCATGTCTCTTTATTTGAGTGCCCCGTCATAGGAGTTCGTTTTCTCTTAATCTTAGAGTGCACCAGAGACTTTGTTATTTCTTAGTAGTGACACAGCATTTGAAATTGCAACCCCAATTGCAACTGGGACAATCCCAGAACCAGAAATTTGATATGGACAGTTCAGATTTCGTCCGATTTATCCGAAATCCGGATCAAAGGGGTCCGAATTAACAAGGGTCGACTGTACTTCTCTTGTATTTCCAACCCTCTCTGTTTCTCGATCTCTTGTTCTCTCCTTACACACAAGTAGGAGATAAAAAATACAGACAAACGGGACCTCTACAGTTCAGTACAAAATCTAGGTAAAGAAACTTACTCCAGTAGAGGTGTTTGGCTCCCTTGAAGAACTTGGGGACGTAGTGTTCGAGGACAGTAAGAGTTGTATTGAGGTCTTCCAGCACTCCCACCACTGCATAATTCTTCTCAACGTTTTCCTTAGCTTTCTGCAGCGCGTAATCTGTGTTGAACCCGCTGACGGAACGTGAAAAGCTATAGTATATTTTTATTGATTGTAAATTGGTAATATTTCTGTTATATTAATATATATTTTTCATTCTTCTGAAAGAATTGACTTAACTGATGCAGGCCATTAGGTTAGTGTACAGTGTGTGGTGCTCAGAGTTCACTACTTATATGTATAAAATAACCTTATTAATTTCTGTGAAAATATAAAGACTAGAAGGATTTACTCACGTTAGTATTCACCAACACTGTTCATGTTAAAATTGTTAAGACTACAATACAGTAGCTGGTATTTAATCGCACAGTTCTTGTTTATGTTATTGAAGTGTAGCTAGCTTGTAATAACAATACTGTGCAATATTCATGTTAAAACTACTTACGTGCATTTCTTCTCCTGTCCACAGAAAAATTCTGTCAGCTGGGCAAAGTCTGGACGCTCATCCCCTTCTCGGTACTGGCACTCCCGGTCTCCTGTTAAGACGCAAGTCTCATAATCCTGTAAAGAAACAATGATGTGAAACAACAAAATTAGTTTACGTTAATTCACAGCCAATTTTAAACCAATAATGTAAAATTTAACCAATATATTTACTGTCAACTGTCTACTTCCTTCCCACTTATGCTTAGTTTAGTTTGTTCAAGGATTGAAGGTCGGTGTTGGTGGTACTGTACAGCATAGCACACTTGGCTCTCACCACTTTACTTTTACTTTTATCCTCTTCACCACTGGTCGGCTTGTTAGCCGCTTGGGTGATCGGTCACGTCTCCGCCACGCACTGTTGGCAAGTACTAGTCATGTACTGGCTCTCTGTTAGGCACTGTTGGCAGGTACTGGGGATGCACCGGCTCCTAAATGTACCTGAACCTGCTCCAGTGTTGGTCAAGTCTGGTCTTGAAAGAACTCGCACTCGGTGCCGTCACAACACTTTCTGGCAAATTCTTCAAAGAGTTCACAACTCTCACTCCGAAAAAGTTTGCCCTCACAGTTTTCTGGACTTGCGGCTTCTTCAATCTTGAGCTGTAACCCCTTGTGGGGCGAGCGTCCGCCAGCTCCAAGTAAGGACACTTGACTGAGTAGTGCCCCTTGAGATGCTTATACACCTCAATTAGGTCGCCCCTTGCCCGTCTGTAGTATAAGCTAGGCAAGTTCAGGCGCTCCAATCTCTCGGGGTAGCTGGGGTGCCGAAGTGTAGGCACCAGTCTGGTGGCCCTCCTTTGAACATTTTCAACCAACTGACAGTCCCTAGCATATCTCGGGGACCAGACGGGGTGACAGTACTCCAGATGGGGAAGCACTTCACTCTTGAAGATCGTTACGAGGGACGGACCGTCTAGATATCTGAACGACCTTCTTATAAGACCCAATAATCTATTTGCCTGATTTACCTTCTTCTCGCAATGGCGCGAGACCTTCAGCTCATTGTCAACATACACACCTAGGTCCTTCTTACATTGTCTCAAATACTGCAGTTTCTTCATCCCATTGGGACATATGATACGCCTCCTTACCGTTGGTACGCCCCAGGTGCATCCTCTTACACTTTGTGACATTGAATCTCAGCAGCCATTTCTTTGACCATTCTTGGAGCCCACAGAGGTCTTTCTGCAGCTTTTCACAGTCCGCTTGGTTCTTGATTTCCCGAAATAACTTGGCGTCATCGGCAAACATTTGTATGGAGGAGTGTACAACGTCAGGCATGTCATTTATGAAACAAACAAACAACAGCGGGCCCAATACACTACCCTGTGGTACCCCGCTTGTGAAAGGTACGGATGATGATTTCGTGCCATTAATCACCACACACTGCTTGCGGTCATGTAGAATGTTTTCTTTTCCACGCTAGGACATTTCCCAGAATTCCGTACCCTTCCAGTTTAATTTTCAGCCTTTCGTGGGGTACACTGTCGAAAGCCTTGGCAAAATCTAAATAAATATTGTCGATATTACCACCCGTTCCGGATTATGGGTTCAAATATCCAATACCGTGAGCAATTGTGTTAAGTAGGAGCGTCCCGGCATAAAACCGTGTTGGCAATCCTTTACTAAGGTCGTTTCGTAGTAGATGTTCCATCGCAGATTCCCTGATAATACGCTCAAGTACAGTCACGCAAAAAAGTCCTGTCGCCTCTTATCCTAAACCACGAACCCCGAGATTCAGACTCGTGAACCGGAAGTAGTAGACACTGATACATTAGTGTGTCCATAAATGCTTCGGATTTAAGAGTCTGAATCTCGGGGTTCATGGTTCAGGATGAGAGGCGACACGACTTTTTTGGGTGACTGTATTTTACATATTATGCTGGTCAGGCTCACCGGTCTATAGTTGTTCGTGGAGTGACTATCGCCCTTCTTGAAGATAGAACTCACACATGCCACTTTCCATTCACTGGGGACCTTTTGTTCATCCATGCATTTACAAAACAGGATCTTCAGGGGCTCGGCAAGCTCGTTGCGCAACTCTTATCACTCTAGGCTGCACCATGTCAGGGCCGGGACTCTTATGGACCTTTAGCCTGGACAGTTTATTTCTAATACCCTCTTCTGTGAACACAATGTAGGTCAGTGCTGTGTCGAACCGTATGTCCTCAAACGCAGGAAGGTTAATCGCATCCTCTCTTGTGAACACAGAGGAAAAGAAGCAGTTTAATGCCTCAGCTTTATCCTGGTCAGAATCTGCGTAACTACCATCTTCAAGCCTCAGGTCTGATACTCCTACTCGCGTTTTTAATTTCGACTTTGCATAGCGGTAAAACGCCTTTGGGTTTGACTTGACTTCGCTTGCAACCAGCCTCTGGAACTCCTTTTCAGCCGTTCTACACTCTGCCTTTGCTTGGTTTCTGGCTCTTGCATACATCCTCCTGTCCTGCTCATCGTTTGACCTAACCCACGTCTTGAATTTCTGGGTTGTCGACCGCCGCATGATTCATGTGAAGGGATCCCCTCGTATTCCTAGCGGCACTGGGTTTGGTCTTGGGTATAATATATATTTATCGATCAAATGGGTCCTTTTACATGTTATGATATTCAGATTGTGTCTGCGTTCTTGTGCCTTAATGAGTCAGGCCAGTGGATACCCCTCATCTCTTCCCTCATCCCGTTATAATTTCCCTGTACTCTGGCTTCCTCCTGTACTAACACTGGACAATAAGAGTTGTAACAAAGAACAGACCAACTATCCAAAATAACTGGTACAGTATCCTGAGAAGTGGTGAAAATTATAAATTAAAAGAACCCCAGATAAGAGACATGTGGCTAAACTGAACAGATTACGTAGATTAATGGAACATTTACTTGAAATTTGAAATTTTTTCACTTGCCTGACAAATTTTTGAAAGAAATTTACATGCCCAGGTTTTTGTTATGTGTATCACGTTGTAAACACTACTTCTTGACCGATCAGTGAAGTTAAGCAACGTTGGGTCTGATTAGTACAGTAATGGACTGGGATGGGTGACTACCTGGCCTTAAGAACACAGATGCTGCTGGCATAAGGACTGTACTAGAAGCAAGCATTACTTGTCTAGTTGGTGTCAGTAGCGGTAATCCTTGTAATACTTTCACTTTTATTCTCTTCGCCACTGATCGGCTCGTTAGTCACTTGGGCGGTCGGTCACGCCTGTTACGCACTGTTGGCAAATACTGGGCATGCACCGGCTCCTGAATGTATCTGAACCTGCTCCAGTGTTGGTCAAGTCTGGTCTTGAAAGAGCTCACACTCAGTGCCGTCGCAACACTCTTTGGCAGATTGTTCCAGGAGTTCACAACTAACTCTCACTGTGGCAAAGTTTGCCCTCACAGTTTTCTGGACTTGTGGCTTCTTCAACCTTGAGCCCATGAAATGATATGGATTGATGGGTCCCACTGGTCGGGAAGGTTGTGGACCCCAGGGCCGACCTGATCATCATCAAACTACCGGGGTCTCAACTGACGCCACCGCGGTTGCTGGAGGGTCGGCTTTTTCACACTTAATTTTTCCAACATTCGCGGCCTGAGATCAAATTTTCCTCCAATTTTCTTCCCCCGACCTGTTACTACTCTCCGAACTTCAACTGACCAAAGCAGCTTCACCCAAACCTTTTCAAGTCTCCAACTACAACCTTTATACCTCCTTCCGTTCTAAGGGAGGTGTATGCGCCTACTGCAACACACGTACACCTATAGCTCGACTCACGGATCTTGAATCTCCCCTTTATGATGTCATCTGGCTCAAAATATCTCTACCTTCTGTGACTATTTTTCTTTGTTTCCTGTACTGTTCTCCCAACTCTACCAACTATTTGACTATCTCACTTCTTGCCATGAGTCGTTGCTATCTACACACCCCTACACCGAGATCCTCTACCTAGGGGACTTTCATATACATCACAGAGAGTGGCTTGGCTTTGCAGGGGATGACCCAGGTGGAGCTGAGGCACTCTCCTTTTCCTTACTTAATGATCTGGAACAAATAATCAAACACCCTACACGTATTTCTGATCGACGCGACCAACTTACTACCATTTTTTTATCGTTGTTTTACCTCTAACCCCTCACACTATTCATACTCAATTTCTGCCCCCTTAGAGTCTTCTGATCACAACCTTATTTCTATTAAGTCAAACTGGGCACGACCACCTCCCCCACCCCCCTCTAAACGTCAACTATGGAACTATCAGAGGGCAAGCTGGCAATCCTTGCGAGAATTCTTTCCTTGGGATGAATGTTGCTTCTCCACTGGGGTTATACAGGGCGGTATGAGTGCATTTATCCCATCTTCCACCAAAATTTTCAGTTTACAATCATGGTTTGATCGCTCCTGTTCTCTTGCATGCAGGGTGAGAGATAGGGCATATCAAGCTATGAAACAATCTCCTCCTATTACCCACACCTCCTTCATTAATTCTAGGAATCGTTGTAAGGTTATTCTGAGTTGGGCCAAGCAGAACTTTATAAAAAGAAAGTCCGCTGTCCTGACTAATTCTTCCTCTAGTAAATCCTTCTGGTCCTTAACCAAAAACATCTGTAACAACTTCTGCACTCCTCCTTTTCCTCCTCTCTTCCGACCTGATAACTCTATAGCCAACTCTCCCCCTGACAAAGCCAACCTCTTTGGCACCTTATTCTCCTCTAACTCCACCTTAGACGATTCCCACTCTACCCCTCCTACCCCTGCTCCTCCTACTGAACCTATGCACTTTCCTATAATCTCCACTCGTAGGGTTGCCGGTGTGTTATCCAGGTTTGGATGTGAGTAAGGCGCATGGACCGGACGGAATACCCCCTCGTGTTCTAAGGGAGTGTGCTGACATTCTGGCCCCTCTGCTTGCTCGCCTCTTTCGCCTTTGCCTCAAAACCCAAACTTTTCCTTCTTCTTGGAAGCATGCCTTGGTTCAGCACATCCCAAAGAAGGGTGGTCATACGAATCCCTCTTAACTATCGCCCCATTGCCCTAACTTCATCCCTCTCTAAGATTTTCGAAACTATCTTGAACTCCCATTTTCTCCGTCACCTTGAACGCCTTTCTCTTTTGTCGGATCACCAGTATGGCTTTCACCAGGCGGGATCTACTGGTGATCTGCTCTCCTACTGCACCCATCTTTGGTCATCCTCTCTTAGGGATTATGGGGAAACTTTCGTCGTGGCTCTCGACATCTCCAAAGCATTTGACAGGGTATGGCACAAGTCTTTGCTTTCTAAACTTCCCTCTTATGGTTTCTCTCCCCCACTTTGTTCTCTAATTTCTCGCTTCCTTGAGAACCGATTCGTGGCAGTTGTTGTCGAGGGATCGATTTCTCGCTCTTTCTCTACCAATAGTGGTGTCCCACAGGGTTCTGTTCTTTCACCTACTCTCTTCCTTCTTTTTATCAATGATTTACTTCACACTACAACTAACTCTATCCATTCTTACACTGATGATTCTACTCTTCACTCTTCTTCACATTTTCCCCTTCCTCCTAACTCTCAAATAGATCTGTTTCTAGAGCTGATATCATTACTTCTATCAATGCGGATCTGTGCGGCATCTCTGAATGGGAGGTACAAACTTGGTTAAATTCAATAATAATAAAATTCAGTATTTACCAATTACACTTTCTAAATTAGATGATCTCCCACCAAATTAACATTTCAGGACGCAATCATTCTGCCAAATTCTAAAATAGATATGCTTGGCCTCACCATTTCCTCTAATATGTCATGGAAGCCACACATCCTCAACATTGCTAAAGCTGCCTCTCGAAAGCTGGGAATGCTGTGCAGATGCCGTAGCTACTTCACTCCTGAGCAGTTGCTCCAATTATATAAGGGATTCATTCGTCCTAACTTGGAGTACTGCTCTCATATCTGGGGTGGCTCTTCTTCTGTCCAACTGTTAGATAGGGTGGAATCAGAGGCATTTCGTCTTATTAACTCTCCTCCTTTAGTCGACAATCTCTCTTCCCTTTCTCTTCGCCTCAATGTTGCTTCACTCTCTCTCTTTTACAGGTACTTTAACGGGCAATGTTCGGTGGATTTGGCATCCTGTGTACCGCCGGCAAGGTCGTGGGCTCGTAACACACGTCTTGCCCGCGGTGCCCACCGTTTCTCTGTGGATGTCTTTCACACTACAATAGCCCGTTATAGTACATCCTTCTTTCCTCACACAGCCAAACTGTGGAATGCTCTGCCTTCTTCTGTGTTTCCACACTCAAACAATTAATCTCACTTAAAAAAGCTGGTTTCCGTCATCTTCGTGGTATAGATAATACAACCTTTTCCTTTTCTATTTTTAATTTCTTTCTATTCATATTTTTCACCCCCCAGGCCCCGTTGTGGGTCGTTGACCTGTGCCCGGGTGGCCTGTTCCCCGTAAAAAAAAAAAAAAAAAAACACGACCTAAAAGATGGACAAGAGATACAGTATGAAGACAGAGTGAGGAAGGTCACAGGTTATAATTAACTTGTACTAACCCAAGAACAGGAAGACATAGATAAAGGTGAAGAGAACATCTAGAAAAGAATGGAGTAATGATGACCAGATATTTTTAATTAAATTGCTTGTCGAAAAATAATAAACTGTATAGTACTGTACAGAATTTAGGGATCTGGGTGAAGGCCTATGACAGGGTGGATGAAGGGGTAGTGTGGGAAGCTGAGAAGATTTATTCAATAAGAGGTAAAGTGTTTGATAAGTACAGTACTGGTGTATGAGAGAGTAATTGTAGGGCTCATGTGAGAGTTCTGAGGTGAAAGTAAGAGGGAGACAGGGGTGTGTGGTGCCCTCATGGTTATTCAACATATTTATGGACTGAGGTGTAAGTGAAATGAAAGCAAGGGTGACAGGCAGGAAGATAAGCAGAGCTGGAGAGTGGGATGTGGATGATGCGGTGTTTTTTTTGCAGAGAGCGAACAAGAATGGATGAATATGATGAATAACTCTGAATGGGCGTGAAGTTGAAAGTACAGTATATGGCACAGTCATTATAGAGAGGGCTTTTGAGAATTCAGAGAAATCCATTCAAAATACAGTAATGTAGTAAATAATGGAAAACGTACTAACAAATTAAATTATTATACATTACAATACAATTTAATGATGGAGAATGACATAGTAGGAAGTTAAAGATTTAAATAATACCGGGACATGTACAGTGATCAAGTGATATTTAAGTGATGACTGGTGTAACAAAACCTAAACTCCTGAGATAAGTTACTTGAAGCCTACATGTTGGGTAGAGGGTAAAGACAAGTACTGTATACATGAGTTGTTTAGAATGACAGAAAATACAGTGGGTGTAAATGGTGTACAAGGTGAAGAGAGGAGAGAGTAAACAAGACGAACAATAGGGGAGCAAGAAATGAGAAATAGTTGAATAAAAACACATTAAAAATAAAACAACGGAGGGGATAAGGTAAATAAGAGAGTATGAGGGAGGGGATAAGGTAAATAAGAGAGAATGAGGGAGGGGATAAGGTAAATAAGAGAGTATGAGGGAGGTATGTAGTGGTAGATTTCTGAAGGAGTGAGGCATCAAGGTGTGATTATTTTGATAGAAAAATCTGAGGTTAATGGAGTCCCAAGTGAAGGTGAAATGCAGTTCAGACTTTAGTGAACGATGAACAGCGCTGATTGGCATTCATAGAAGGAGTGAAGACTGGAACCATTAGCTACGTTACCATTGGGGTTGGTTGTGCCTGAGAGGTCCCTTATGAATATTAACGAGTAACAGAGATAGTTAGGGTAAGATGATGGGAACTAATGGAAAATAAGAGGATATAGGAAACTTATCACACCATGTACTTACAGATTAAATGCCCAGTACTAAGAATACCTCCGTGCAGCAACTTACCTTTCGAAGCCAGGCAGCAGAAGGCAAAGGCAACTCTGGGAATGCCTGCTTGCGTTCCACAAAGTACCAAGGGGCTCTCACGTAGTAGTACCAGGAGATAACGCGCTCCACTGGGTCACGGACCATGTTCACGTAGATCGGTTGTGTTAAGTTATACCTGAAGAGATGACCTTAAATTATTCTTTCAGTATTGGAGTATAAGAGACATAAATTAGTTAAGATATTGTACTGTAGATTATTTAATTATCTAAGCCATATGAAGTTATCTATAGGTAATGAAAGGATATACTATACAACATCCAATGGTGCTGAGCGAAATTATATAATAGAAACAATGGGAGAAAGTAGTGCAAGATAAGAAAGGAAAATAACATGAAAAAACCAAGACAATAAGTAGGTATTGTATGCACTATTGAACACCAGGACGTTTACTCATATCCTAAATTTACAAATCATGCCACTGGGACATTTACAGCTGAAACTCTTGTGACCCTGTTTACAGATACCAGACTAATGCTCAGTTTTCAATTCCATCGCCAAAAGTGTTAGTTGACAGTACAATCTTCTACTTTTCTCCTTTGTGTGAGAGTCCTATCCCCTTTAGATCAAAATGCTATAAGATACTGCAATAAAATCTTGACAATGGATTATGGGAACACAATACATCAGCACTGGGAGCAAGAGATAGGAATTTACCAGTACTCTTGTTTATGACTAAGAGAATACATTATAAAACAAGTGTGTGACTGCTAAGGTACTAACGTGGTGAAGTTCATGTAGCAGACGTGCTTGACGTAGACTGATGGTGGACGGAACACGTCAACTAGCTGTACCAGGCGCCTCTGTTGGTACCAAGAGTTAGGTTACTATTGTACCACACCTGAACAGTATACTCCTACACACACACACTGCATATATGTCACACACACATTACCAGTTGTACCACACACACTACCAGTTGTACCACACACTACCAGTTATACCACACACTACCAGTTGTACCACACACACTACCAGTTGTACCACACACACTACCAGTTGTACAAACACACTACCAGTTGTACCACACACTACCAGTTGTACCACAGACTCCACCAGTTGTACGACACACTCCACCAGTTGTACCACACACACTACCAGTTGTACCACACACACACTACCAGTTGTACCACACACTACCAGTTGTATTACACATACTACCAGTTGTACCACACACTACCAGTTGTACCACACATACTACCAGTTGTACCACATACTACCAGTTGTACCACACACACTACCAGTTGTACCACATACTACCAGTTGTACCACACATACTACCAGTTGTACCACACACTACCAGTTGTACCACACACACACTACCAGTTGTACCACACATACTACCAGTTGTACCCCACACACTACCAGTTGTACCACACACTCCACCAGTTGTACCCCACACACTACCAGTTGTACCACATACTACCAGTTGTACCACACATACTACCAGTTGTACCACACACTACCAGTTGTACCACACAGTACCAGTTGTACCACACACTACCAGTTGTACCACACAATACCAGTTGTACCACACTCACTACCAGTTGTACCACACTCACTACCAGTTGTACCACACACTACCAGTTGTACCACACATACTACCAGTTGTACCACACACACTACCAGTTGTACCACACACTACCAGTTGTACCACACACTACCAGTTGTACCACACACACTACCAGTTGTACCACACACTACCAGTTGTACCACACACTACCAGTTGTACCACACACACTACCAGTTGTACCACACACTACCAGTTGTACCACACACTACCAGTTGTACCACACATACTACCAGTTGTACCACACACACTACCAGTTGTACCACACACTACCAGTTGTACCACACACTACCAGTTGTACCACACACACTACCAGTTGTACCACACACTACCAGTTGTACCACACATACTACCAGTTGTACCACACACACTACCAGTTGCACCACACACAACCAGTTGTACCCCACACACTACCAGTTGTACCACACACACTACCAGTTGTATCCCACACACTACCAGTTGTATCCCACACACTACCAGTTGTACCACACACTACCAGTTGTACCACACACACTACCAGTTGTACCCCACACACTACCAGTTGTACCACACACACTACCAGTTGTACCCCACACACTACCAGTTGTACCACACACACTACCAGTTGTACCCCACACACTACCAGTTGTACCACACACACTACCAGTTGTACCCCACACACTACCAGTTGTACCCCACACACTACCAGTTGTACCCCACACACTACCAGTTGTACCACACACTACCAGTTGTACCACACACTACCAGTTGTACCACACACACTACCAGTTGTACCACACACTACCAGTTGTACCACACATACTACCAGTTGTACCACACACACTACCAGTTGTACCACACACTACCAGTTGTACCACACACTACCAGTTGTACCACACACACTACCAGTTGTACCACACACACTACCAGTTGTACCACACACTACCAGTTATACCACACACTACCAGTTGTACCACACACACTACCAGTTGTACCACACACACTACCAGTTGTACAAACACACTACCAGTTGTACCACACACTACCAGTTGTACCACAGACTCCACCAGTTGTACGACACACTCCACCAGTTGTACCACACACACTACCAGTTGTACCACACACACACTACCAGTTGTACCACACACTACCAGTTGTATTACACATACTACCAGTTGTACCACACACTACCAGTTGTACCACACATACTACCAGTTGTACCACACACACTACCAGTTGTACCACATACTACCAGTTGTACCACACACACTACCAGTTGTACCACATACTACCAGTTGTACCACACATACTACCAGTTGTACCACACACTACCAGTTGTACCACACACACACTACCAGTTGTACCACACATACTACCAGTTGTACCCCACACACTACCAGTTGTACCACACACTCCACCAGTTGTACCCCACACACTACCAGTTGTACCACATACTACCAGTTGTACCACACATACTACCAGTTGTACCACACACTACCAGTTGTACCACACAGTACCAGTTGTACCACACACTACCAGTTGTACCACACAATACCAGTTGTACCACACTCACTACCAGTTGTACCACACTCACTACCAGTTGTACCACACACTACCAGTTGTACCACACATACTACCAGTTGTACCACACACACTACCAGTTGTACCACACACTACCAGTTGTACCACACACTACCAGTTGTACCACACACACTACCAGTTGTACCACACACTACCAGTTGTACCACACATACTACCAGTTGTACCACACACACTACCAGTTGCACCACACACAACCAGTTGTACCCCACACACTACCAGTTGTACCACACACACTACCAGTTGTATCCCACACACTACCAGTTGTATCCCACACACTACCAGTTGTACCACACACTACCAGTTGTACCACACACACTACCAGTTGTACCCCACACACTACCAGTTGTACCACACACACTACCAGTTGTACCCCACACACTACCAGTTGTACCACACACACTACCAGTTGTACCCCACACACTACCAGTTGTACCACACACACTACCAGTTGTACCCCACACACTACCAGTTGTACCCCACACACTACCAGTTGTACCACACACTACCAGTTGTACCACACACACTACCAGTTGTACCACACACTACCAGTTGTACCACACATACTACCAGTTGTACCACACACACTACCAGTTGTACCACACACTACCAGTTGTACCACACACTACCAGTTGTACCACACACACTACCAGTTGTACCACACACACTACCAGTTATGTATAATCAAAATATTCATACATCTCTATATTTATGGTTAGATGACAGGTATAGAAATGTAGTAAGTCATAAATAAGGCGCCTTGACTTAGATAACTAACAACATACTTATTAAAATTAATCACTTATTATTGATAAAAATGCTGACCTAACCTACAGTAGTGGTGATATAAATATTACACCAGTACAAACACAAATTAAGGTATAATGTACAGGTACAGTAATTTATAGGTCATAGATATACTGTATTAGTATTACTACAGACTTAGGTACAGTACTGTCCCCAATCCTTATAGAATTACAGTCATTATATTATCATAGTGGTGGTGCTTGATACTAACATTATCGTCAATACTAAAACTATTCCTTTAACCCCTTGAAGCTTTGAAGGGTTAAATCATCGTCTTCAAACGGTTAAGTATCATTAAAAGTAAAAAAAAAAATATAAGATTAATTAGCGTCTTAACGTGTATATGGAAAAGTATTTATGTATCTTACCTGTTCCCTTTCGGTAAGTTTAATATTTTCAACTTTCTGTGGACGATCCTTGTGGAAGGTGAAACCGTTCTTATAGCTGAGGGTGCGGAGTAGTTCCATGGTGCTCTGGCTCCCTACCTTGGGAACACGGTTGAACACCAGAGTCATCTTGTGGTGATGAACTGTGTTATTCAGTGTTTTAGGGTCAATCTGTGGACGAGTGTTTCATAAAATAACAACATTTTTGTTCATATAATGTACTTATTAAAAGAAGCTATCCAAAAACTACTGTACTGGATACCTTAATATATAATGGCCAATACACCTTTCATGGTCTCAATATTTCTTTGGATGACACCTCAGGTAACACCCCATTCAAGACTTCCCCACCAGAACCTTCCTAACAAATATTATGAAAAGTAAATTCCAAACAGGAATTATCACGCTTAAGTCAACACAAATACACACAGAAAGAAAGGCAGACAGACAAACATATTTTTACTGCATGTCTGTATACAGTCCAAGATAAAACTAGTACAGAATGTGGCGAAGAGGATAATAGTATATTACATAATGTGTTTGTTGACAAGGCTGCCCCTACATACTTGCCTTTAAACCCCAAAGTGTAACACCTCTCCAAAGTGGTCCGGCTGTTTCTAAAATTTAAAGTCAATCTCATTTTAAACCCGCTTAACCCCTCCTTAATTATTATAGGATATAAAAATATGGGAGATAATAATATACTTACATTTCGGAATTCATCCAAATCATAACCACCGAATTTTGATTTGTGGCGGGAGGAGCCTTCGCGTTCATCGACGGCAGAACCAAAATAACCTGGAAACAATAACTATAAGCTGACAAATGAATGAATACAGTACAATTATATCAAGTGTTACAATATAATACAGGATACAAGAAAAACTGTATTGTAATATAAATGAATAAATACAGTACAATTTCTAGAGAATGCAATTTTAAGTTTATAATTATTTAAATGACCACCAATACCTTCAGCTTATCTACGGTTCCATTAGTCAATTATTACACATAACACAATTTACATTCAATTTATATTAACTTAATCCTTTAAACAGCCAAATCTATAACTCTCTTTCTAAACTTTTAATTCTTGATGACAAAATAAGCTCTTAATACATTAGTTATTTAAGCGTAGTGCTGTTTATACGTTATAAAATCATACAAATGAGAAATCTTAACTAAATTAAGTGTGGAAAAGTTAATGGAAGCTTTACAGGCTGTTGATACTGACTGTTGGGGTGGTGGGCGGTGAGGGAATGGTCTATGTTGTTGGTGTACACAGCCAGCTGGGACTGTAGGCTGCTTGTGTGGATAAACAGCATGCAGGTGGATGTGACGCTCACTACAGCCAGCAACTCGCTCACTCTGGTCACAACAACAAAAAAATAAATCACATTAGCTCAATTATTATCACCGTGGCTGAGAAGTGGTTGAAAATATACATATATGAACGAATAATGTTGTCACCATTGACACTATAGTCAAAGTAAATGCAGACATGTATAACCTGCCTATTATGCACTGAAAGGATGAATAATAATAATAATAATAATAAAACACTGGACCTATTTGTGTTATATAACGAGAAACAACAGCCAGTTTTAGTTTAACAAATTTACTGACACAGGTTGGAGTACAGTTTCCCTATATAAGCTTTGGGTAGAGTTCCCTTTAACTTGGCTTATATATAAATAACTTGAGGGGTTAAGTTACAAACCCCAAATGGTCTTTCCTCCATTTATTGCTATATTGGTCACAGTCTATTAGTGGATGTACCGTAGTTAACACTGTAAGCTGTGAGTGTCAGTTCAGGACGGGGCTCAGCTTGACTGAGTTAGGTCACCCGTCCTCTTCTCGTGAGCTTCAAGTGAGGACTGGTGCTCGTGAGGGGAGGCTCTGAAGGAGAGGCTGGGATGACCTTACATTCTCAAGGTCGGCCTACTGATAGAGGAATTTCCCCTCACGTGAACAGCACATGGCAACTCGCAGATTATGGAAAATTACCGTGGCGAAGGTGCCTTGCATTAATTTGCTTTGCACTAGCATAGTTACGTGGACGAGGTGTCGGTACACAGAGTAAATTCTTGACAGTAATCAGGAAATGCTAAAACAGGGGCATTGGTAAGTGCTGTCTTCAATGCACTAAAACTATCTTCTTGCTCAGCATCGCATACAAAAGTTGCATCCTTCCTAAGTAGCTTAGTCAAGGGTGAAGCTAATGTCGCATAAACTTTAAGAAAAGAACGATAATATCCCGATAAACCAAGAAAACTATGTACTTTATCAACAGTTGTAAGACGTGGGAACTGGGCAACAGCCTTAACTTTGTCATCAACTGTATGAATGCCGTTACCGTCAACTGCATGACCAAGGAGTTGGATTCTTGATTTTAAAGATTCACATTTAGAAAGTTTGACTTTGAGTCCTGCTGTAGAAAGTTTTTGGAAAGCTTCACGGAGTTTAGCAATATGCGTACCTACATCCTTACTGACTACGATGAGATCATCTGAGTAGGCACATACTGTGGTCCCTATCAACCCTGCAAACAAGGTGCTGATTATCCTTTGAAAAGTCAGTGGGGCATTTGCGAGACCGAAAGACATCCTCAGAAATTCAAAATGGCCCAAAGGAGTGCTAAAAGCAGCAATCTCTCGAGATTTTTCATCCAGAGGTATTTGCCAATAACCACTAAGAAAATCAAGGTTGCTAAATACAGCATTATCCTTGCCTAAGGATTGTAAAATATCACTCAAGACAGGAATTGGGTACCTATCTGGGAGAGTATTTTCATTGATGCGCCTAAAATCAATTACTGGGAGCCACATGAACTGCACATGGCAGCTCACAGCTTATGGAAAATTACCGTGGGGTGATTGTATTATATAAACTAAATGCATTAACCAAAATTTATATAATTGTTATTGCCATGAGACAGGGGCTAATACCTCCCTATTCTGAGTAATTCATTCAGGTCTTGACACTGAGGGTGGTATCACTTCTCACTGCCACGCAGGACAGAGGTTCATACACAAAGAAATACATCATATTCATTAACAGTATATATAGGTCAGAGTCATGTGGGTGATGTCACTGTTCACTGCCATGCAGGACAGAGGTTCATACACAAAGAAATACATCATATTCATTAACAGTATATATAGGTCTGAGTCATGTGGGTGATGTCACTGTTCACTGCCATGCAGGACAGAGGTTCATACACAAAGAAATACATCATATTCATTAACAGTATATATAGGTCTGAGTCATGTGGGTGATGTCACTGTTCACTGCCATGCAGGACAGAGGTTCATACACAAAGAAATACATCATATTCATTAACAGTGTATATAGGTCAGAGTCATGTGGGTGATGTCACTGTTCACTGCCAGTATGACATGAAAGTGAGTAGTGAACCTGAAGAAGAAAATGTTGCCTTAAATTACACGCAATTGCTAGGAGCGGAGTTGGTGGTGGTGACTGTGCGCTCTCAATCAGTCAGTCGGAAAGAGTCTCTCTCTCTCTCTCTCTCTCTCTCTCTCTCTCTCTCTCTCTCTCTCTCTCAGAAATATACTATAACATCAAACATCAATTCTGTCCTTCTCTCATTATATTTTCAATTTATATCACTTGAGTTCTCATTGTTAGAGACGTGAGAGAGAGAGAGAGGAAACGGGTCCAGCTCGGTAACAGTTTGGGGGGACTAAGGCAAGCACAAGCCACCGTCCAGCTTGTCCGTACTGAGCGAAGGAGAAGATGTAATGCTGATCTTAGTGCGGTTCTGTACACGGCGTTACGGGTCTGTACACGGAGTTACGGGTCTGTACACGGAGTTACGGGTCTGTACACGGTGTTACGGTTCTGTACACAGAGTTACGGGTCTGTACACGGTGTTACGGGTCTGTACACGGTGTTACGGTTCTGTACACGGAGTTACGGTTCTGTACACGGAGTTACGGGTCTGTACACAGAGTTACGGGTCTGTACACGGAGTTACGGGTCTGTACACGGTGTTACGGTTCTGTACACGGAGTTACGGGTCTGTACACGGCATTACGGTTCTGTACACGGCGTTACGGGTCTGTACACGGTGTTACGGTTCTGCACACGGCGTTACGGGTCTGTACACGGCGTTACGGGTCTGTACACGGCGTTACGGGTCTGTACACGGCGTTACGGGTCTGTACACGGAGTTACGGTTCTGTACACGGAGCTACGGGTCTGTACAAGGCATTACGGTTCTGTACACAGAGTTACGGGTCTGTACACGACGTTACGGTTCTGTACACGGCGTTACGGGTCTGTACACGGCGTTACGGTTCTGTACACGGCGTTACGGTTCTGTCCACGGCGTTACGGGTCTGTACACGGAGATGGGGGTCTGTACACGGAGATGGGGGTCTGTACACGGCGTTACGGGTCTGTACACGGCGTTACGGGTCTGTACACGGCGTTACGGGTCTGTACACGGAGATGGGGGTTTCATATATAATGGAACCTGGATATAACGGGCTTTCCTTTCGTATATATAGTCAGTTAAAGGTTTCACCGTATATATGCCTCCCCTACGAGCCTCTTGGAACAAATCAATTTCGAAAAAAAAAATATATATACTGTATATATATTGAAACGCTTGAGCACGTCGTCACTCGGAGGAAGGTACGGTATATTTCCCCAGACGTTGAGAAATTTTCCCCGCCACTTTCACAGACGCGGGATTGTGATTGTCTTTTATTTTTTCTTAAAGGCATTCGTGGTTAAGGTATTATATTGAAGATCCTTCAGTTTCAAGAGGATTTAAACTTTTCTGAACGATGCCAAACCCACGTACAGCAGTCCCCTTCACTAGAGCGTTTACAGGGGCTCTTCATATAGCCTAGGTACAGTCCCCTTCACTAGAGCGTTTACAGGGGCCAGTCATATAGCCTAGGTACAGTCCCCTTCACTAGAGCGTTTACAGGGGCTCGCCATATAGCCTAGGTACAGTCCCCTTCACTAGTGTGTTTACAGGGGCCAGTCATGTAGCCTAGGTATAGTCCCCTTCACTAGAGCGTTTACAGTGGCTCGTCATATAGCCTAGGTACAGTCCCCTTCACTAGAGCGTTTACAGGGGCTCTTAATATAGCCTAGGTACAGTCCCCTTCACTAGTGCGTTTACAGGGGCCAGTCATATAGCCTAGGTACAGTCCCCTTCACTAGTGCGTTTACAGGGTCTCGTCATATAGCCTAGGTACAGTCCCCTTCACTAGAGCGTTTACAGGGGCTCTTCATATAGCCTAGGTACAGTCCTCTTCCCTAGTGCGTTTACAGGGGCCAGTCATATAGCCTAAGTACAGACCCCTTCACATCACACACACACACACACATCACACACACACACACATCACACACACATCACAGACACAATCACACACACATCTCTCTCTCACACACACATACACACACACACGAACACACTCCAGGTTGTAGATTCCACGAAGCTCCTCGGCGTCACCATAGACAACAAACTAAATTGGAAACCACACGTCAGTGAAGGTGTGAAATCCTCCAATTTCCGTCTCCACCTCCTCCGCCGACTCAAGTCCCTCGGAGTTCCTGCACCCGAGCTCCTCAGTGTTTACACAACATTCATACTTCCCAAGCTCACCTATGCCTCCCCTACCTGGTCTTCCTCCCTAAATGCCACACAACGTAAACACCTAGAAAAAGTGCAAAAGAGGGCATGCAAGATTATTCTCTCCCCTTCCAACTCCACATATCAAGAGGCGCTCAACACACTGACCCTTTCGACTCCCACTGACCATCACCACGACCTCATCTGCAAATTTGGTAAGAAGCTTCTGCACCATCCTCGACACCGGCTCCTACTACCACCTGAGATCCCTAGCCCAAGAATTGCTGTTCGACACCACAACCGCATCCAGCCCATACGTGCACGAACTGATCGCTATAAGAACAGCCCAGTCCCAACCATTGTAAAAATTATGAATAACTTGTAATAAACCAGTGTATTCACTCCCAGTAAATCCTACTTCTTGCACTGTCACTATGTTGAAATGCCCTGTAGTTTGAGCTTTTCCCCATCTAGTTATTATATATCTTATTTGTATCACTTATGTTACTTGTATATTAGTTGTACATCAAGAGACCCATTCCCCAATTATGTAACTGTATATTTTCAGCCTTCTGGCTGCTATGCTCTTTCAATAAACCGTTAATTATTATTATTATCACACACACACACACACACACACACACACACACACACACACACACACACACACACACACACACGTCACTGAACATATTCCACGCGCGTAGCCGTAGACAAGGCCGTCATACACATAAGCCCATTAGAACCGTAACCTCCACTAGGAAACCGGAGAAACCCACCCCTGACAGACCGTACCACCACACTGAAGTTCCACGGATATGGTATGATCTCCCGTCTTTACTGCTATCCAACGTCACTTCCCTAGCTAACAAGTTCGACGAGCTGGCAACTACAGTCAGGTCAGCCGCCGCGAGCATCGTTGCCATATGTGAGGCTTGGCAAATTGTGCCTGAAACGTGTCATATTGAGGGATATCAACTCTTTCATCACCTTCGTTCACATAGACGCGGAGGGGGCGTTGCCCTCTTCTGTCAAGATGACCTACGCCCGTCACGCCTGGATGTTCAAGTCCCAGCAGATGTGGAAGCATTATGGGTACGTGTCATGCCACGGGCCCACCCGCGTAACACTGCTTCCATCATAATCTGTGTGGCATACCATCCGCCTCGATCACCCACCAGAGACACTCTTATCAATCATCTCATCACCACCTCAGACCACCTCAGAGTTAGGTACCCATGTGCCAAGTTAGTATTATGTGGGGATTTAAATGAAATTGACACCACTGATATCCAGGACCAGCTGTCACTATCACAAGTTGTGACCTTCCCCACACATGTCAAAATACCCTTGACCTTATCTTAACTGACTTAGCGGACCAGTACCAACCACCTCAACCAATGCCTCCTATCGGGTGTAGCACACACTTATCAGTGCTCTGGTCCCAGCTGCCACTACCAGCCAAGTACAGAGACCCTACATCAAGACCTACAGGCCGATTACTGACTCTGCAGTGCGCCTCTTCGGGCAGTGGATAGTTCACCATCCCTGGACTGAAGTACTTAGCGTGGATGACGTGGAAACCAAATGGATAAATTATACCAACACCACCACGGAAGCCCACCACCACTTCTTCCCCGAGAAGTCCGTCAGATCTCATCCAGCTGACTTGCCCTGGATCACACCTCGGATCAAAAGACTTATGCAACAGAGAGACAGAGCCTTTCATCTCAATGACCACATCCGCTACAGGTCCCTTTGCAACCGAGTCATCCGCGAAATACGCACTGCAAAGAAGTCCCACTACCCAACCAAATTACAACACCTGAAGCAGACCAACATCAGTCAATGGTATGGTAAGCTTAAAGAACTCTGTGGACTAAACAATAAGACACACCCCCTCCCCTTCCTTAGCCATCTCACTAATGTTGACGCAGCTGAGCAAACAAATAACCATTTCGCTACTATATGCCAGACGCTCCCCCGGCTTGACACAACCACTCTCCCTGCTTACCTACCAGCCCCCCTTCCCACTGACTTAGTAGAAGAATTTGAAGTAGCAAAACGCCAGGACAAACTAAAATTAAAACGCTCTACCACCCCCATTGACTTACCAATGAAACTTTTCAAGGAGTTCTCCCCGGAGCTTGCTAAGCCCCTATGCTCCATCATCAATGCTTCTCTCAGTCAAGCCAGATGCCCAGCTGGCTGGAAGACCGCTTATGTATCACCAGTGCCCAAGTCAACCAGCCCACAATCCCTAAATCAGCTACAACCTATTGCAATCACCCCAATACCCAGCCTAATCTGTGAAAGTTTTGTGTTCGACTGGGCTTATGCTGATATTGCAAGAGTCGTAGACCCTCAGCAATTTGGCAACATGAAAACTTCCTCCACCACTCACTGTCTTGTCAGCTTTCTCGATTACATATACCGCCATCTCGAGAAACGAAAAACGTCTGTAGCTGTCGCCTTCATTGATTTCACTAAAGCGTTCGACCTAGTCGACCACAATATAATCATCAACAAAGCTATTGACCTCGGGCTTCGGAGAAGTCTTATACCATGGCTTACAGACTTCCTCAGTGACCGACGCCAAGCTGTACGCTTCCGAGGGGCTGTCTCCACCTTTCAGTCACTCACCTGTGGCGTCCCCCAAGGCACCAAGATGGGACCACTCTGCTTCCTTATGCTCATCAATGATGCCCTAAGAGAAACCCCTGCTCGCTGGAAATATGTCGACGACTCCACCATTGGGATCAGCGCCAACAATTCTGCTCCCGACTATACCGCCCTTCAGGATTTATTGAACAGTCTCCAAAACAGTGTAGTAAATAATGCTACGGTTACATCCTACAGTGTACAGTGTAGTGAATAATGCTACAGTTACATCCTACAGTGTAGTGAATAATGCTACAGTTACATCCTACAGTGTAGTGAATAATGCTACGGTTACATCCTACAGTGTAGTGTAGTGAATAATGCTACAGTTACATCCTACAGTGTAGTGAATAATGCTACGGTTACATCCTACAGTGTACAGTGTAGTGAATAATGCTACAGTTACATCCTACAGTGTAGTGAATAATGCTACAGTTACATCCTACAGTGTACAGTGTTCAGTGAGTAGAAAGTGGAGTAAAATCGGTGTGAATGAGACCGTCACTATTTGGTTGAGTGAGACGTACTGTACAAACACACCTGCTGATACTAGTACAGGGCGGTGGTAGAGGCGGCAACTCATATTCTTTGATATTATAGTCATGTGTAAACTCAGCTAATACCGTTCGCCTCTCATCCCGAAAATCACCCATGAGTCAGAAGCCATTTAAGTTGAAAATATTGTATCGGTCTACAGCTTCGGGTTCATGTATCAGTCTCCAGTGTCGGGTTCATGTATGAGTCTACAGCTTCGGGTTCATGTATGAGTCTACAGCTTCGGGTTCATGTATCAGTCTACAGCTTCGGGTTCATGTATCAGTCTCCAGTGTCGGGTTCATGTATCAGTCTCCAGTGTCGGGTTCACGTATGAGTCTACAGCTTCGGGTTCATGTATGAGTCTACAGCTTCGGGTTCATGTATCAGTCTCCAGTGTCGGGTTCACGTATGAGTCTACAGCTTCGGGTTCATGTATGAGTCTACAGTCTCGGGTTCATGTATCAGTTTACAGCTTCGGGTTCACAAATCTGAATCTGTGGGTTCGGGGTTTAGGAGGGAGAGAAGCGAAAGGACTTCATTAGTTAACTGTACGACTGAGCTTCAACAACTAAGGTCTTTAAATACTTATTATAAATTAAAAAATAGTTACCAGTAATTAAAAAGGTGAGAGATTTGGTAATATTAAAACGACTACTACTGTTTTTTTTAAATGGCCTCCAGCCTCCCCTGATAGCCACACCTTCGCCACCATTTTATTACCTAAATATTAAATATCCTAATGCATAAGTAGCTATCCTGGCTGTGTTGAGTTAGTTGAGCCGCAGATCTATGCGGCATTCAGTGACTGTTGCCTCATAGTCAATATTTGCAACTGTTGTCGGCTTTGGGGCCGATGCTCTCATTCCCCTGGGGCAGAACAAAGCCGACCTAAGGAGTAACTACTGTTACTACTACTGTACTAACAATAGTCACATTTAACCGAACTGCTTTTAACCTAACCTAACTTAACCAAACTTAACTTAACCCGTACTAACTTAACCAACCCTAAACCAAGTCGAAGTATCCTAAGTTAGCTGTCTTATGTTCGGTTTGTACAGTACCTAATTATTTTGTACTCCGGTTAAAGCGAACCGTAAGTCAATGTAAAGTCAATGTTAGTGATAATAAGTCAATAATCTTAAGTGGGCTTTAGCGCACCGGAGCACAGGTCACTGACCCACATCAGGGCCTGGGGGGGGAGAGAAAAAATAAATAAAATAATAATAGTAATAAATAAACAAAATAATAACCATAAAAAACTAAAACAAGAGACCAACGATATAGTAATGTACATTGTGTTGTCAATTGAGACCCTGCAATAGTGTGTAAATGAGGCAGAAAGTCAGATAAGCAACCTGGGACTTGGTCACAATTTTTTGTGATGCCAACCACCTCTCTTCCACCACAACACACTACTCAGCTTTTGTTATTGTTGTTGTTGTTGTTAACCTCTGACACAAGACACCGACCCCGGGTAATGTTTGCCTCCACCCATAACCACTATCATATACCACGCCCTATGCACCTGGGCACACCTGTCTCTATAAATCAAATCACACCTGCAAGTCGACCTGTACATCCCACTATTCGTAAACTTCCTGGTTAGATTAGATTAGGTTAGATTAGGTTAGGTTAGGTTAGATTAGGTTAGGTTAGGTTAGGTTAGAACGACAAACCACACGATGCTGCCTCACTTCCTCCATCCTGTGTGGTCTAATAATAATAACATAATAATAATAATAATAATAATAATAATAATAATAATAATTATTAACGGTTTTGTAAGAGCCTTCTGGGCGTTTAAAGGTTAATCAGGCTCTTCACGTTAAACTCGAACGTTATAATTCGGTCAAACCTGTTGAATACAATTCATACATAGGCAATCATACATAAATGTTTAATCCAATATATATTTACATAACGATCATAGCTATGTAATTAGTCTAATTTTAACACTTACAATGAGTACTTAATTTGCCATATTTTATGTTGTTACAATGATAAACGATGCAATGGACACAGTCTACCTGTGTACACAATAAGTAGAAATTAAACTTACGTGTTGAAAGTCTCAGGAGAAACAGGTTAGGTGTTGGCTCTATGATGGGGACTGACGGTGCCCTGCTGGGAATGGGTCTCTTGATTTACAAATAATATACAAGTAACATAAGTGATACAAATATGATATATAATAACTAGGTGGGGAGAAGCTCAAACTACAGGGCATTTCAACATAGTGACAGTGCAAAAAGTAAGATTGACTGGGAGTGAATACACTGGTTGATTACAAGTTATTGATAATTTTTATAATGGTTGGGACTAGGCTGTTCTTACAGCGATCAGTTCGTGCTCGTATAGGCTGGATGCGGTTGTGGTGTCGAACAGCAATTCTCGGACGAGGGATCTCGGGTGGTAGTAGGAGCCGGTGTCGAGGATGGTGCAGAAGCTTCTCACCAAATTTGCAGATGAGGTCGTAGTGATAGTCAGAGAGAGCAGAGAGAGTCAGTGTGTTGAGAGCTTCTTGATATGTGGAGTAGGAAGGGGAGAGAATAATCTTGCATGCCCTCTTTTGCACTTTTTCTAGGTGTTTACGTTGTGTGGCATTTAGGGAGGAAGACCAGGTAGGGGAGGCATAGGTGAGCTTGGGAAGTATGAATGTTGAGTAAGCACTGAGGAGCTCGGGCGCAGGAACTCCGAGGGACTTGAGTCGGCGGAGGAGGTGGAGACGGAACCTGGAGGAATTGACAACTTCACTGACGTGTGGTTTCCAGTTTAGTTTGTTGTTTATGATGACGCCGAGGAGCTTAGTGGAGTCTACAACCTGTTCTCCCTGATGCTGTACCTACTCCCTCCCTCCCTCCCTCCTGTGTGATCTTGGTTGTTAAGGTGAAATAACAGAGTACAAGTGACCTATAATAAACAAACGTAACCTAACCTGAGCATTTCCTGGTCCGTGTGGTCAGTGTACCCGTCTTCAACACCGGGTTCTGGGACACTTTGTAACTACCGGTGGTATTATACAGGTTAGGCTATGTTAAAGTGAAGTGAGGTGAGGTGAGGTTAGGCTAAGGTAAGGTTAGGTTGGATTAAATTGGGTTATGTTAGATTTAGGTTAGGTTGGTGTGATTTTCTCCACGTTTCTCCCGCCCCCCGTCATCAGGTGTGGCGGTAAACACAGGCTCTCACCTTCCTGCCAGACCTCAATATTACACACACTAGATTATTTCACCAGAGGATTAAACACCTTAACGCTAATCTAACCTAACGTAACTTAACCTAAACTAACTTAGCATAACCCAACCTAATCTAACCTAAACTAAACTAACCTAATCTAATTTAACATAACACAATTTAACCTAACACGATTTAACCTAACACGATTTAACCTAACCCAACCCAACCAAACCTAACCCAACCTATTCTAACTTAACCTAACCTAACCCAACCTATTCTAACTTAACATACCCTAATTTACTCTAACCTAGCCTAACGTAAACCTAACCTTACTTAGCAACATTAATCAAATATAATAAAGCCGAACATGTGGTTTTTATCAGGTGTAATAAGCTGGGGTGCCTAATCTTCATGTGCTCCCTTACTTTTCTTCATAAATCAATAACGAAAAATATTATACCATACAAATTGCTGTATCCCAACCAAACCCAACCTAAACATAACGTAACGTAACGTAACTAAAGCCTGATAAGTCACCAGGTCCTAATGAGATATTTGCCAGAGTATTAAAGGAATGTAAGGAAGAGCTTAGTATGCCCTTAGCCAAGTTGTTTAACATGTCCTTAAAAACGGGTGTAGTACCAGAATCCTGGAGGATAGCGAATGTAATACCGATCTTCAAGAAGGGAGATAGATCACTATCCTCTAACTACAGTCCAATCAGTCTAACATCAATTGTAGGCAAATTACTGGAAGCAATCATTTCAAACTCATTTCGAAATCACCTGGAGAAGCACAAGTTGATCAATGATTCCCAACATGGCTTCACAAGCCGGCGCTCATGTCTAACTAATCTATTAACATTCTTTTTATCAGTTTTCGAATCAGTGGACGAGGGGCACAACTATGATGTGGTATATCTCGACTTTAGCAAAGCCTTCGACAGAGTCCCCCAGGAAAGACTAATAAGAAAAGTGGAGGCTCATGGCATTAAAGGAGATATTCTAAAATGGATTAGGGCGTGGTTACAGGACAGGAAACAGCGAGTGAGCATTAACGGCACTAAGTCCCATTGGAGCAACGTCACAAGTGGAGTTCCCCAAGGCTCAGTACTTGGACCATTATTGTTTATTATATACATAAACGACATAGATATCGGCATAGACAGCAACATAAGTAAATTTGCTGATGACACTAAAATAGGGTGTGTGATTGACCTGACTAGGACTCAGCAAAACTACAGGAAGATCTAAAAAAAATTTCGAATGGTCTGAAAAATGGCAGATGAAATTCAATGTGGACAAATGTAAAGTACTCAGTATAGGGAATGTAAACAGGGAAACCAGATACCAGATGAACAACGATGCCATAGAGAAATCCGACTGCGAGAGAGATATTTAGGAGTAATGATAAGTAGGAACCTTAAGCCAAGTAAACAATGTGTTTTTGCTCGTAACAAGGCTAATAAAGTACTTGGGTTCATACAAAGGAGTGTTAGTTACAAGACTAGCGAGGTCATCCTAAAACTGTATCTTGCTCTTGTGAGACCACACCTGGATTACGCAGTCCAGTTCTGGTCACCGTATTACAGAATGGATATAGAATCCTTGGAAAGAATTCAGAGGAGAATGACAAGACTAATCCCGGGTATCAGGAACCTTGAGTATAGAGACAGGTTAAAGCATCTTAATTTGCACTCCCTTGAGAGACGTAGAGCGAGGGGCGACCTGATAGAGGTGTATAAATGGAAGGCAGGGCTAAACAAAGGGGACATTACAAAGGTACTCAAATTATCCAACCAGGAGCGAACTCGTAACAATGGTTTTAAATTGGACAAATTTAGATTTAGGCGTGAAATAGGTAAACACTGGTTTGGAAACAGAGTAGTGGATGAATGGAACAAGTTACCAAATATCATCATTAACTCGAATACGCTGAATTGCTTCAAACATAGGTTGGATGCTCATATGAGCAATAGGGGTTGGGTGTAAACGGGACTGCCCAGTATGGGCCAATAGGCCCGCTGCAGTTTCCTCCATTCTTATGTTCTTATGTTCTTAAGTGTGTTCGTGTAAAATCAAGACCGGTAGACCTCCTCCGTCAACTCCGTCATCCGTCGCCATTGTCTTCCCCAAAAATTCGTTTGAATGACCAACGAGTTTTGAGCAGTGTGCAGTGACCGCAAGTCCCTGTGAAGTGTCTCAAGTGCCCCTCGTGTGTGTAGTGCTAAAGTGTGTGTCCTTGTTTTAAAGGATTCCCTAAGGTGGAAGGCTTGTTCAGGGCATTGGTGAGGAGTGGTGCGCAGTGCATCCGTCCATGGCTGCCTCGAGGGTAACACCCCCCCCCCCCCCCCCACTGCTCACCCCCCACCGCCTCCCTATGCGCTCCCCCCGCCTACACACACCAACTCACGCACGGACACACCGACTGCGGTCATTTCTAGTCACGTCACCACCCTTCTCTTAAGCTCCTCTACAGTACGTGTGTGTTGGTGTGGGGATTAGTGGATGTCATCATTTTGACCTGACCTCATGTTTTTAGGTCACCCTGTATATTTAAGCCTCTCTCTGTCCATGTAATCCAGTTGCCTCTGAAGATGTCTTGAATAAAGACGAAAGCTAAGGTACTCCGTTGTTTCCATTTTCCCGTGTGATTTTATCAAGATTTATCTTATCCACGTTTTCATTGTGGATTTTCATAAAATATATATATATATATATATATATATATATATATATATATATATATATATATATATATATATATATATATATATATATATATAAGTTACTTATCTGTGTATTCAATTAATTTTGTTGTCTCAGACCTGGTTGATGCGTAATTATGCCCCGGGCCTCACGCAGGGGTGTCCCTAGCGCCCGGATGAATCAGACGGATGACAGCTGTACAGAGATGGATGACGAGTCCGAGTGCGACGCCCCACCCTCTCCCAGCCACACCCCTCAACCCTCAGCCTCGTCCTCAGAGATAATTGCTCTGATGAAGCTTATGAGGGAGGAGAGGCGTCAGGACGAAGACATGCTGAGGACCACCAAAGAAGATTGGAAGATAACAAGCGGTTTGCAGCTTTGATATCTAGCCTCACTGCTAATCAAGCCCTTGGCCCTTCCACTACTCAGGTACCGACTGGCTCAGATACCTCGTCAACGCCTTCTGCCAAAGCGGTTGTCCAACCCCCACCCACCTTGAAGCCTGATGAGACTTTCCAGACTTTTCGTGAGTGGCGGCGACGGTGGACTGATTATGCTACAATGGTGGATCTCCAGAGCTTGCCACAGCCTAAACAACTCATTCAGCTACGTATGTGCCTGTCTTTGGGAACGCAGCATGTGTTGGAACACACGTTGCAAGTGCCCCCGACGTCGTTGTTGTCTGTAGAGGAGGTAGTGGATGTTCTAGAACGGCACATCAAAGGTCAGCGGAATGAAGCTCTATGCAGGAGGGAAGTGTTTAGCTGTAGACAGATGGAGGGCGAGACTTTTAATGATTTCTACGTACGACTCAAGAGAGCCTCGGAAGAGATAGACATATGTCCCGGTAATCAGCAGCAGTGCGAGGAGACCCAGTTGAAGCAGGTGATCCTGATGGGTGTTAAGGACGAGGAACTTGTCCAACGCCTCACCTCCCTCGACGCTTCCTCCTCTCTTAAGGATGTATTGACAGTATGTCGCTCCTATGAGGCTGCCAGGTGTGCCACCTCTGCCATCCGAGCTCCCCTTACAGCCGTACGGGCTATGTCCCAATACAAGAAAGACAAGAAGTCTGCCCCAACGCCTACGCCCACCACGCCCACGCCCGGCTCCCTTTGCAACAGCTGTGGTAGGCAGCATGGAACACAGGTGTGTCCAGCTGCCGAGTCTACCTGCGACAGTTGTGACCGCAAGGGCCACCGGTCACTTACAGTACGGTGCCCAGCCAAACGCGTCCAGTGCAATGTGTGTGGCCGTCTGGGCCACTATGACAAATGTTGCCCGACAAACAAACCCAAGGGAAAGCGTCGGCGGAAGCAGCAGCGCCCTTCCACCAGTGAGGGCCGCCCACAGTCGCCAAACCAGAGACACGACGATCCTGGACAAAGCCCGACCCATATTAGGAGAGTGTACTCCTCACGTCCCAGGACCAAAGTCCCCCAACACATCAGCGTCATCGTGACCTACGGCAGTGTGTCATCCTGTCTCGAGATGCTGCCCGACACCGGCGCTGAGGCTACGGTCATCGGTCCCCAGCATTTGCAATGCTTGGGACTCTCTCCAAGTGATCTAGGACCGCCTCCCAAGGACCTCCGCGTCACGGCAGATGGTTCACAGATGGCCCCAGACCTAGGTTCACTCTATGCACATGTTACCTTTGGCAGCAGGTCGTGTCAAGCCTGGATTGACGTGCATAATGGTGTCCCGACTCCTTTGCTGTCCTACAGACATTGCCAAGAGTTGGCCATCATCTCCCAGGACTTCCCAACACCGATTCTCGAGGTAAAATACGCCAACAGGGTGCAGGAAGGGAGCAGCAACTACCCTGCTGCCGCCCTACCCCTACCTCTGGCCAGTGACACCTCTCCTTCGGTAGCTGTCCCTGCTGCTTCACGTCCCCACGCCTTGGCTCGCCTCCACGACAGTCACCGTGGAGCCGAGGCCACCAAACGGCGTGCAACCCAGACTGTGTTCCGGCCTGCCATCGACTCCGACATCCCCAATGCTGTCCATGCGTGTGAGCCCTGCCAAGTGCTACAACCCAGCCAGCAGCAGGAACCCTTCATGAGTGACAACAACCCCACCCGCCCCTTTGAGTCTGTGTCGGCCGACTTTTTCTGTGTGTCAGGAGAGTCCTTCCTGGTTATCGTCGATCATCTCTCTGGTTGGCCGGTTGTCATCAAGTGCGGTAATGATACGACATCTGCCGCCACCATCAGCAAGTTCCGCCACTACTTCCGTTACGTGGGCGTTCCTGTGCACCTGCGAACCAACGGAGGGCCCCAGTTCACAAGCCGGGACTTTGCTGCGTTCCTCGACCGATGGAGAGTCCGGCATGTGTTGTCACCGCCTCATTACCCGCACTCCTACGGCCATGCTGAGGCTGCTGTCAAATCCCTGAAGCACCTCATCCTCAAAGTGGCCCCTTCTGGGAATATTGACTGCGAGGCCTTCGACCAGGGTCTCCTTGAGCTCCGCAACACACCCAATTACACCGGACGCTCCCCTGCCCAGGTCTTGTATGGACGCCCCCTCCGTTCTTGTGTCCCTGCCCACCCTCAGTCCTTCTCCAAGGAGTGGCAGACCAAGACAGAGGAGTGTGATCGCCGAGCCGCCGAACGTGTTCAAGACGTCGTCGCCCGCTACAACGACCACGCCCGTCCTCTCCCCAGGTTGAGTGTCGGCACCCAAGTCCGTGTTCAGGACCCGACCTCCCTACGTTGGGACAAAGTGGGCGTAGTCATGGGTCTCGGCAGGTCACGGGACTACCAGGTGCGGTTACCCAGTGGTCGTGTGTGGTGGAGGAACCGCCGTTTTCTCCCTGACCCTGTCACCAGTGCTGAGTCCCATATCCCCCCCCCCCCCCGCCCCAGTGATCAAGCCCCTCGACGCTCAGAACGGATCCACAGGAAAAGGTCTGCTCAAGACTTTGCTATGAGCGTATATGGGGGGGGGGGGAGGTGTATGTATATTATGTATGTTGTATGTATACCATGTATGTACTCTATATATACACATTACTTCTCTAGTCAGTAGCGTGTGGCAATGCCCCTGTTTCATGTCACCACACGCTTAGATAAATGTGCCTGGCGACATCTGGAAGCTGCTAATGTACCACTTACCACATGTCGCCTGAGAGGTCAGAGTGAGGTCAGTTGACCCCTGTAGGAGTGTAAGGACTACCTGCGCTTGTAAGCGCACTCCTGTATATTTCCGTTAATCAGAACCTACAAAACTCTACAGGCGTTTATGTTCGCTCCTGTAGTTAGAACTAAGTACCCCGAACATCTCCAGACGAGTGGAACAAGTTACCAAATATCATCATTAACTCGAATACGCTAGATAGCTTCAAACATAGGTTGGATGGATATATGAGCAATAGGGGTTGGGTGTAAATGGGACTGCCCAGTATGGGCCAATATGCTCGCCGCAGTTTCCTCCATTCTTATGTTCTTATGTAACCTAACCTAAACATAACGTAACTTCACTGTATCAAACACAGAATCAACGACAAGAACTCAGCCAGATGAAATTTCCCCCACAAACAAACTTAATTCCCTAGTATAGAGCAAACCTGGAGCCGGAGCCCTAATGGAGCTGGGGAAATACCCAGTGTGTGGGGGAGTCCTGGTGAATGGGCGGGGAAGAGATGGTGACGATACAGGCGTAGGATGATGACTAGCTTCAAACATAGGTTGGATGGATACATGAGGGGTTGGATGTAAACGGGACTGCCCGGTATGGGCCAATAGGCCAGCTGCAGTTTCCTCCATTCTTATGTTCTTATGATGATGATGATGATTTAACCCTTTGATGGTGGTGGTTTAACCCTTTAAGGATGATGGTTTAACCCTCTAAGGATGATGGTTTAGCCCTCTAAGGATGATGGTTTAGCCCTCTAAGGATGATGGTTTAACCCTCTAAGGATGATGGTTTAACCCTCTAAGGATGATGGTTTAGCCCTCTAAGGATGATGGTTTAACCCTCTGAGGATGATGGTTTAACCCTTTAAGGATGATGGTTTAACCCTTTAAGGATGATGGTTTAACCCTTTAAGGATGATGTTTTAACCCTTTAGGGATGATGGTTTAACCCTTTAAGGATGATGGTTTAGCCCTCTAAGGATGATGGTTTAACCCTCTAAGGATGATGGTTTAACCCTCTAAGGATGATGGTTTAACCCTCTAAGGATGATGGTTTAACCCTCTAAGGATGATGGTTTAACTCTCTAAGGATGATGGTTTAACCCTCCAAGGGTGATGATTTAACCCTCTAAGGATGATGGTTTAACCGTCTAAGGATGATGGTTTAACCCTCTAAGGATGATGGTTTAACCATCTTAGGATGATGGTTTAACCCTCTAAGGATGATGGTTTAACCGTCTAAGGATGATGGTTTAACCCTCCAAGGATGATGGTTTAACCCTCTAAGGATGATGGTTTAGCCCTCTAAGGATAATGGTTTAACCCTCTAAGGATGATGGTTTAACCCTCTAAGGATGATGGTTTAACCATCTTAGGATGATGGTTTAACCTTTGACCTCAACACCTGTAAAGTTTGTGGAAAAAAATATTATAGTAAGGCAGTCATGATGTTAACTCTCTCTCTCTCTCTCTCTCTCTCTCTCTCTCTCTCTCTCTCTCTCTCTCTCTCTCTCTGTCCATATATAGTGATCAAAAAGTCCCTGTGCACCTGTTCCAATACTTGCTGTAAAGAAAGACTAAGATTAATAACCATGTTAATTATTACAAGTGCATAGGGACTTTTCGATCAACCATTGTACAACTATTGTGTATAAGGAATGCCATTAATTATCCCTGCTGTTGTATCGTGTATATCCCCCCCACTAATGATAATGATAATTAAATGTCGTGCCGGATGTCCTACGGGGGTATCCGGCTAATGCAGTCATTATTTTAGATATCCGGGCATTATGAAGTGTATAATAGAGATCACGGCAGGTTTGTGGGCGAGGCAACCTACATGTTTTCACCAGACGAGCTCACGCATACTTGGTCAGAATCAGAAGTTTAATTAGAAAATTGTAAGCTAATAATAGCAGCCTCGGTCTTCCCTTATCGACGGGGATCCTTAAACAATAATATATAATAATTGTTCTCATATTTCAATGGTGAAAAAAGTAGGTCTGAGGATACGGACACTGCTCGACCGCCTTCCCTTCCTCAACTGTTGTTACGTATCAATTCACAGGCGGATGGACCGCTTGGCCACTGCTCCTTGTATAATACTAATAGGTACTAAATCAAGCTGGCAAGTGGTACTACTCCGCATAAGAATGTGATCGTGAATGACATTTAATTGGCTCGATTATCTTGCCAGTGGTTTCTCGAAGGTCAACACACGCGTTCGTTCTCTCCAGCAATAGTACGTAACTTTTACGCCCTTAACTCATGAGACATAAAGGCAGGCATGAACTTAGCATGCTTCCCTGTTGGGCGCTGTAAACGCTTCTGCGCTTCACCTTACCCAAGGATGTAGGGGAGTGCCCAATAAAAAAAGGTAACTCTACCATTTTCTCTCACTCCTACTTCCTCTGACCAGTGACGGCAGAGAAAGCGTAAGTTTATATTTGAAGTTTTTTCCTATTTTAGTAACTTTGGCATGTTAAGTATGTACTATAAGTGGGCCAATACACAATATTTATGCTAAAATTTAGTATTATTTGTCCTGTATGTATATTGATGTAAGAATGCATCTAACTGGTTCTCACTTCAGTAAAAACTCAGATATACTGTAGTATGTTCGTATAGCCTCGTACATTACAATTTCCCGTCGTTGTAAAAAGTTAACAGTTACGAATGCTAAAATTGGAATAATTTAATATAGTAATTGTGAAGAGCAATCCCATGACAAATATAGCAGGTGTTAGTATTGTTACTTCCCACAAGGACACTTACTTTTTTTTTTTCATTATTATTATTTTTTGGGTGGAACTTTTATCGTGAAACCTGTTGCCAAGTTAGCGTGACACCTTCAATGTTACAGGTTTTGTCTGACTTTTTTTTTTAACGACATTAAAGTACAAAAAACAGTGTCAATAATTCCAGAGGTAGTTTGAGGTTTAAGACGGTATTATATAACACTAGGCTAAGACGATGCCATGTCCACGTTAAGCTTTAGTTAACGGTTTTTATTTATTTCAAGGTTACTATATACCCCCCTTTCACCCCCCCCCCGGCCTAATGATGATAGCCACTATAACACAGTACCATTGAAAATATTTATGCGGTTCGCCTCGCCTCAACTCATGCACAATTGAATTATCAACACATGTAACAGTATAACATGTAACTAATTCAATTAATAAAACCTTGGCAGCAGCTTACCTGGTATTGATACTGAAACAGTTTATTTAGCCAGAAAAACATAGATACTGAGTCAATAACAATATTAACATGGCTGAGCCAGTTGAGAACCTGGTATTGAAACTGTACTGGGTTGTTGGTGGTAGAGAGATAACGCGCGAATATTTCATCTTGTATCCTGGGTTCAATCCCCGGACCGGGTCTCCTCAGTATTATAAGTTCCTCCTGCACTAACACTGGATAATAATGGTAAAAAACAAAGTAACAAAGAGCTGACCTACTGCCTGAACAGCTAGTAAACCGAGAAGAGGTGATATAAAAATGTTCACGTATTATGTTACATTCTCTCTATATAGTCACACAAGATAATACTGCACCACAAGAACAATTACTGCCGGCAGGTGTAGCTCACGGCCACCTTCAGGGAATAATATACACATCCAAGGATACTCATCATCATCCCCGCCAACATGTGTTAAAACAGGAAGCCTCAACTCTATCACATAAAGATTTTACTCTTTAAATGTTGATGACTAATGCATTTATTATCCTAAAGTACTAGGCTAAAATAAGCCCTTCAAGACCCTGATTATCGAGGCTCAGTAAATCAAAGCAACAACGCTTAAACTACACCTAATTCCATACGCAGACACGATTAATAAACACAATAGAATTTTTGGTGATAGTCGAAAGATTGTAGAAAATAGTCAAAATAATCTTCTTTTTTTTCGATTAACGCTGTGTGTTGTGTCACCGCTTGAGGCTACTGCTCACGCTCCATTAAATATGACTCTTGAGACGTACACAAACAACAGCTGCATATCATAATCTTTAATGGTTGATGAACGAGAGTAATTACTATAGCCTTGTCAAGCGTTTTAAGACCTTAGTAACTGATTGTGAAGAAAGATTATGAAGCTGACCATTATTCGTGATGTAGTGTTAAAAATCCGTATTAAGACCTCATCAACATTATAGGTTTAGGTTAGGTTAGGTTAGGTTAGGTTTGGCTAGGTTAGGTTAGGTTTGGTTAGGTTAGGTTTGGCTAGGTTAGGTTAGGTTTGGCTAGGTTAGGTTAGGTTTGGCTAGGTTAGGCTAGGTTAGGTTAGGTTTGGCTAGGTTGGGTTTCGCAAAGTTAGGTTAGGTTAAACATGATTTAGCTAGGTCAGGTTGGGTTAGGTTTAGTCACAACAGTGGAAAAAATGAAAACACATAGGCCTACTAGCTTTGGTTTTTTTTTTTTGCTCACTCTACAATCCTATCCTCCTTGCAGCTCATTGGTTCATACACAACGTTCGATTAAAATTGATATATCGTAATTAAATCCATATATTACTGTTATGAATACCCAATTATGACTCATATTAATAGCTAATTCAAAGTATGTAAAGATATAACTACTATTAATCATTAACTTTCAAGACGAGCTGAAGAACATCAAAGTCACAAACAAATTCACGCTTTCGGAGAACATTATGAAGACAAAGGACATATTAAGGAGGTTAGCACTGGAGCCACTCGGTCACCGCCATAATCTGCCACTTGCGGTTCCTCGTTCAAGTCGATAATCTCGCCACATGTTAATATCACCATCAGCATTGTTATCGTTATTATTGTTATTGTTCTTACTGTTCTTAGTCTTCTTCTTCTTCTTATTATTATTATTATTATCGTCATCATCATTACAGTATTAAGCTGGGGTGATGCAGTCTAGCGGGAGTTTGTAAATACTACTAGAAATATATCCAGGTGTGAGTGAAAGAAAAATATATTACCTAATATTGAACCATAAACAAACACGTATATATTAACTGTGTCGGATAAGTTAGGTTACAGTGAAGTTAGGTTACAGTGAAGTTAGTTAGGTTACAGTGAGGTTAGTTAAGTTAGGTTACAGTGAAGTTAGTTAAGTTAGGTTACAGTGAGGTTAGTTAAGTTAGGTTACAGTGAGGTTAGTTAAGTTAGGTTACAGTGAGGTTAGTTAAGTTAGGTTACAGTGAGGTTAGTTAAGTTAGGTTACAGTGAAGTTAGTTAAGTTAGGTTACAGTGAGGTTAGTTAAGTTAGGTTACAGTGAGGTTAGTTAAGTTAGGTTACAGTGAGGTTAGTTAAGTTAGGTTACAGTGAGGTTAGTTAAGTTAGGTTACAGTGAGGTTAGTTAAGTTAGGTTACAGTGAAGTTAGTTAAGTTAGGTTACAGTGAAGTTAGTTAAGTTAGGTTACAGTGAGGTTAGTTAAGTTAGGTTACAGTGAGGTTAGTTAAGTTAGGTTACAGTGAGGTTAGTTAAGTTCGGTTACAGTGAGGTTAAGTTCGGTTACAGTGAGGTTAGTTTAGATTAGGTTACAGTGTGTGTGAGAATGTAGATGTGTGTGTGTGTGAGACTGTAGATGCGTGCGTGTGTGTGTGTGAGACTGTAGATGCGTGTGTGTGTGAGACTGTAGATGCGTGTGTGTGTGTGTGAGACTGTAGATGCGTGTGTGTGTGTGTGTGACTGTAGATGCGTGTGTGTGTCTGTAGATACGTGTATAGATGTGTCACTGTGGTTAGCGGGGTTCGCGCGCTACCTAGTCCCGTTACTCCCCTACCACAGTTGCCAACGTCTCCTTCCATCCCCGACTATTAACCGACTTTTTACGCTGTCGTGTCTCCCTCCAAGCTCCATAAACTATACAAAACCTTCACCAATACACCAGAACACATCACACCTACTGAATAAATACACATTAATACTAACAGCTCTTCGGAAATTGAAATTCGGGTCATTCTCATACTCAGCAACCATGGCATATATACACAGACACACAGACTCATAATACAGGTAATCTAAGAAAGTTGCTTAAACAATAATCGTCTAAGAAATAGTAAATTATACATATATATTTTTTGCATTTATTATATTTAAAGAGACTATACTGTACACTAAGGTTTCCGTCAGAAGAGGGTTTTAAGATTAACGGTGACCTATTTCCCAACAGATCGCGGCACCCACTTGGTCGGTTATGTCACGTTACCGTCTTTTTCTTCTTCCTGTTTGCTCGTCAGCGGTCATTCCCCCTTTCTTCATTACGTACACCACAGTTTCTTCGGTGTCGTCAATTAATTATCGAATTTTTTAGTTTTTATATACCCAAAGTCTAAGGACATAGTTTTTCATTATCATTCTGTAGTTGTGCGAAATACCGTCATCTGTGCTAGTGCTAAATACCGAAAAAATTTGTATACTTGAAATATGTACTGAATGCCGAAATTTGTTGGTATTAGCAGATTCTGCGTTATTAGTAGATAAGGGATTATTATATTGTCAGATTCTCCTTAAGTGAAAATACTCGTCATAGTCCATTAAACAATGCAAGACAACCGCTCCCTTTCTTGGCAACGGATAACGAGACTAACGTAGCTAACAGCACTCGATTGTTTAAGATTATCAAAAAGACTTTTAGTGTAACCCCCCCCCCCCCGTTTTGGTGGCCATCTTTGCGTGATGATTTAACTTAATCTGTGAGAATCCATCGTTGCTCAGTGGTTTAAGCAAGTTAGATACGTTCTCACATCACCAGTTGGGAGGGAAATTTAAGTTGCAATCTCTTGAGAACTCGAAAGTTCAGTTCAGTACACAAAAACAATAAAATTTAATACAGTACCGGGAAGTAAGATTAAAATTAAGAGCATAATTTCTTTCAATTATAAATGCGTGGCCATTTTTATAGATATAGAAAGATGGTTAATGACAAGACCGATTGCAATCACCCTTCATATTTACACCAAGAACAGTGTAGAGCAGTATGTTCACATTGTAAACTGCTGAAACACTATACAGTATGACTACATTACTGGTTTTCCGTTTAATACTGAAATGCCTGTATATAAACAATGCAGGTACAGTATACATAGACCGTTTAAGTAGACAATGAAGGTATTATCTAACTATTTTATGGCATTTATCAATCCCCATTATTATCTATACCCATGTACAGAGGACTTTTGCTGGCAACTGTACAAATAGGTAGTAGGCAGCTATCAAACAGGGAGGTACTACCGCCTGGGAAGACAGGGGAAGCATAATGTGTTGTCTAATGGTAGACCCTGCTGCCATATGTGACCAAGTCCCAGGTTGCTGATCTGACTTTCTGCCTCATTTACACACAATTGCAGCGACTCAATTGTTTCTCTTACTATTGACAACACAACATTCAAATATTTTTCTCACTTTATTTTTTCATTTATTATTATTATTATTATTATTATTACTATTATTATTACTATTATTATTATTATTTTTATTTATTTTATTATTTATTATTATAATTATTAGTATTATATTTTCGCCCCCAGGCCTTGATGTGGGTCAGCTAATCCCAGTGCAAAAAAAAAAAAATTTCCCAAAAGTATCTTCAGGGAGAGGCTCGATGAGTCTCATAATGAACACTGACTCCCGTTGTCTCAGTAAGGTTGTCAAAATCCTTCGTCAGTTGTGTCATTGTCTCACAAAATCATAAGGATACATATTGGAGCGAGTACAATAAACACTCATACTGGATTAGTAAATAGTGAAGGAAGGTACAGTCAGCCAAAGATGCATCGACCCCACCCTAGGTTTCGTGCTCTCAATTTTACCTGGCAATACTTGGTAAAGGAAGGTTGTATGTAACGGTGATTGTGATTGGTGGATTGTTTTCGGCTGTTTCATTGTCAGGATAATTATTAAATAAAGTATTCAGTATTATTTAAGGTCATGAGACGTTTCCAAATGTTGGTGTATTTGTTTGGTAGGCCTGAATGGGAGGCATTTCGTACTTAAATTGGAAGGCCGAAATTGACTATTTCATTGACAATATTGCATTACTTTGTTACAATATGACTGGAGAATGTCAGTATAAGTTAAACTGTATGTTGTATTAAATGTTCCGCACACCTGGACTATAGTAACCATGGAAGTGGATGAGTTACCATATAGGAATACATTATATGTTTAGCAGAATTAGTGGATATAGTAAAGGTATAATAATATTTTGCAACCGAATTTCGAATCTGCATTGGTACTGCTACTTCACTTTGTGCTAATGTCATTCCTTATTAGTATTGGAAAATATACCATACTCTTCCGAAACATCTGAATAGCTCCACAGTTTCGCATGCCGTCATAATGGAACCCGGCCCAACGACGTTTTACCATACGGTCGATAATTCCGGAAAGTCTAGTACTGGGTTTCGTTTCAGAGTGCCGATCACTTGTTTGGAGCACGTGTGGCTGAACCCATACACGCGCAGTGCTACTCTTCGTTTGTAGTGTCAGTTTGTTAAGCGCAGGAATTGTAACGGTAGCTTTTTTACCGAGTGTACATACGCGGCTTAGTTAATAGTGAAGTGAAGTACAGTCGGCCACAGGAATAAGTACACACACTGTAGCTGTAAGGTCGTCTGGTAACGTTGACACTGTGCATCCAGACGCATGATGAAACTCAGCTCCCCCCACCTGTTATCTCTAACTATTTTCTGTTCCTCCTTTATTCTTCTATTTATTCATCTTCCTTCCTTTACTAATCCAAACATCAGTAAAAATACAAGTAGGGCAAGAGGAAAAGGGGGGGGGGGGGCAGGGAGCTGTACGATAACTGCAATCCCATTGGGCAACAAGTTTACAACCATTGGATACAATATATTACTTGTAATATAAACACAAGACACTAGTAAAACATTCACAACAAATGTATTGATAACATATTTGTAGGAATAAAACATAAATTACAGGTCATTTTGTCTGTTCTGTTGAGGACAGTGTTACCAGATATAAGGTCTCAAACACCAACCATAGGTGTATACTGTACTTACAGTATTCTTGTGGCCGAATGTACAGTCACCCAAAAAAGTCCTGTCGCGAACCACGAACCCCGAGATTCAGACTCGTGAGCCCGAAGCAGTAGACACTGATACATTATTCTGTCCATTAATGATTCGGATTCAAGAAACTGAATCTCGGGGTTCATGGTTCGCGACAGGACTTTTTTGGGTGACTGTACATGCGCGGCTTAGTTAATAGTGAAGGAAGGTACACTCGCACCAAAAAGTATCGGTGCAGGGTGAGATCGATGACTTCCGAAACGATACGTATACACTGTGATATGTCGGGAAGGTTGGCCAGTGTACCCTCATAACCCCCCCCCCCCCTCCACTAGGTGTTGCCAGATGGCTGACAATCAGTGTGTTTGTTTCCTCTTTTCGGATTGTTGCTTTGTGTCGACTGAATGATGAGCGAGGGTTCGGTCTCGGTGAACGTGGGTATAAAACAGAGGCAATATGAAGCAGTAGAGATCTACACATGCCAGACGACATGGAAACCTCAGAGGGAACACGAGGAGCTATTACTGCCCTTCATAACGAAGGGTTCGGCGTCACAGATATTAGCCGGCGGGTTGGTGTCCACAGGAACACCGCTGCACGATGGATTCGGCGATACCTCGAAACTGGTGCTACAGACGACAGGTCTCGGAGCGGCCGTCCACGCTGCACCACCCCTCAGGACGACCAGGTTGAGTGGTTTATTTGGTAGCATAAATTAATGTGGCAATATTCACAAGTATCACAAATAATTTTGTTAACAGGGAGCTTCTCATATTTCATACTGTCTATTTATCACTTCCCGACCTTATTTATAACGGTTTGTTTCACTTGACCAGGTCATAGTAGCAGCTCAGCAGGATTACAGGGCTGCCAACATACGGCTGGAACAACTCGCCTTTCCCAATACCTATCGTCACTGGTCTCAAATTGTTCACACTACAGTATGCACCGATACTTTTTGTTGCGAGTGTACATACGCGGCTTAGTTAATAGTGAAGGGAGGTACATACGCGGCTCAGTTAATAGTGAAGGAAGGTATATACGCGGCTTAGTTAATAGTGAAGGAAGGTACATACGCGGCTTAGTTAATAGTGAAGGAAGGTACATACGCGGCTTAGTTAATAGTGAAGGAAGGTCCATACGCGGCTTAGTTAATAATGAAGGAAGGTACATACGCGGCTTAGTTAATAATGAAGGAAGGTACATACGCGGCTTAGTTAATAGTGAAGGAAGGTCCATACGCGGCTTAGTTAATAATGAAGGAAGGTACATACGCGGCTTAGTTAATAATGAAGGAAGGTACATACGCGGCTTAGTTAATAATGAAGGAAGGTACAGTCAGCCAAAGATGCACCAACCCCCACCCTGGTCTCGTGCTCGCAATTTTACCTGGCAATACATGAAGGAAGGCTGTATGTAATGGTGATAATGATTGGTGGATTTATTTTCGGCCGTATCACTGTCAGGATAAATATTAAACAATCCATAAGTAACATTTTGACAATAATAACTATTCATCGTTATTTAAGATCATGACAAGTCTCCAAATATTCGTTTATTTGCTTAAATAATGAAGAAATTATATCAATGAATTGGCAACGCAGCTACAACCAGGGCTGCCACCAGGTTCTCACATCAAATTTCAAGAATATACAATATGTTTCACGTTTAATCTTGAGTGTTTCATGAAGGAAATAATTGTCTTTACAATGTGACCATTACATAATATATTTTGACTAAGTTAGAGAGGAGACACTGTAATACACTCATTGGTCAGTCACGACATTGTATCTTCGTATATTATAGTTCTCAGTCAGTGTGTGTGTGTGTGTGTCTGTAAATAAGTTACATTCGCAATTATGGCAATTATAACACTTATTATATGTGAAATGTGTGCTATTGGGAAAATGAAGTATCCAAGTGGCAGCTGATGTATGGAGTTTAATATCTGGTTCCCCTTTGTCGAACTAAATATCGGCAATTGTTCGGCCAAAGACTCTGTACTCATCGTTAGGTAACAACGTTTTCAATACTTACCGATCTTATTTATGACGTCAGCATCATGTTTTACGCCCACCAATCACATATCACTTGGCAGTGTCTAATTAGCCAAAAAGAACTTGACCGAAGCGTTGTTTTGAACGCGGGATCAACAGTAGGCATTACTTCTGTCACCAGGAACACGACGCAACAGCGCTAACTACTCGCGGCCAAATAATCGCCCTCCGAGCAGAACGCCTTACGGTGCGTGCCATCGCAGACCGACTTGCTGTTTCGACTTCAACTGTGAAGAGGTGGATCAGGAGATATGCCGAAACGGTTATTTTAACTGATTTGGGTATGAATGAAAATTTCAGTTTGAACCGAGATATAAACAATATCGAAGATGTTTATTTTTATATAGATGATATAATAATGTAAATATTATAATGTAAATGTTATGTTTTTTGTTAAAGGTTATGAGTGTATGCCATAGCGTTAATGGCATACCAGGTTATGCCACAGGAGATCCAAAAACAATATTGTCTATTTTCAGAAAGAAAATCCACACTCCCGACTGACTACTAGGGATGAGGATGTCGCCATAATAGCAGCAATCCGATACAACCCGTTCTCCAACCCTGTCGCCATCAGAGAAGCGTTACACTTAGTACACAGACTGTCAGGTCACGTTTGCATAAGGCGGGCATACAGCACAGAGTCCCTGCCAAAAGGGAAAGGCTAACTGACCAACACCGCACTGGTCGCCTCCCAGCAATATGTGGGGGGAGGACCCGGAGTTTTGGTCGAGTAGTCTTCACGGATGAGAAGACTTTCGCCAGTACTAACAACGGTAAAATTCATTTGTGGCGGCCAAATCGCACGAGGTGAGTAAGCTTAACATATTATCAAGTCCATAATGATTAAAATAAGATTTAGATCGTATTTGTCGATATAGCCGTAAAACATCGTACATTAAACATTTTGAAATAAAAGTCTTTAAGATTATCGCATAACATTAAAATTTAATCTCAAGTATTATACTACAAACTTAATATAAGATGTAATAGCTTAATTAGGCCAAGATATTTATATTTGTATCGTATTTTCCCTTCCTGCAGCTACGACAGGGCCCACATATACAGAGGCTACTTTATTGTGCACCTCACACTCATCCTGTGAGCGGTAGCGCAAAAGGATTACAGAGTAGGGTTTACAAAGGGTCATAATAATTAACCCCCGTTGTCAGGATATTATGGCACTGAATGTTACACAGTATTTCATTTACATTATTTGTTTAGTTCTGTACATAAAGGGTAACTTATTCACAAATGCGTGAGTACAGGCGTGTGAGGCAGTATGTCTGGCCTCACACTGTTATTCACATTTACGTGAGAAGTATTCAAGCAGGAGGTGGCTAGAAGTGGGCATGTGACGCTGAACGTGTGGGGCTACATATCCCTGCTCGGTATGGGAGATGTGTTCCAAATTAAGGGGAGGTTTACGGCAAATAAATACCTAGACATCGTGCGGAATCAGTTCCTCCCTTCAATTCAGGAACACAATTTCCCATTCCCTACTGGGCCAATTACTTGTATTCATGACAGATGCCCCACCCACACGGCCAGAGCAGCGCGTCAGTGTTTGACGGGCAGCAACACCTCAGGCTCTTGGAATTGCCCAACAAGGGAGCGACATGAATCCCATTGAAAATATCTTGGCAAGTATCATCAATTCCTGGAGTCCGAGTTTGAGAGGACGCCGAACCAGCTGTTCGACCACGTGACAAGACAGTGGGAGATTTTTAGAAACAAACCTGAGCTTGTTACAAACAACGTATCTTCTATGCAGCGGAGGGTGCATAAGGAGGATGGATGGACCCGTTATTAAACAATATACTGTAAATAATACACCTGTCTATATTATAATCCTCGAAAGAAAGAAATATATTATAAACCTTAAATTTAAATTATGCAATGACAATAAAGCCAGTTGTAATATGATTAACAAATAAATAAAACAGTGAGGAACAAACTCCCCCCCCCCCAAAAAAAAAAAAAATTGAGAGCTATTCAACCCCTTTCGGAGTCCTCATCAACTCTATATAAGTATACTCTGTCTTCGACTGACTGTCTCTCTCGCTGAGTTAATAATAATTATACCATCAAACACAGTTAGTAGAACACCAAAATGATCACTTCAGTATTTTCCCTTCTCCACACATCCTGCGGCGCTGGAATACCACCTGCCATTATTGTGTCAGTTGAGTCTATTACAGTGTCTCCTCTCTAACTTAACTCAAAATATATTATGTAATGGTCACATTGTAAGACAATTATTTCCTTCATGAAACACTCAAGATTAAACGTGGAACATATTGTATATTCTTGAAATTTGATGTGAGAACCTCGTGGCAGCCCTGGTTGTAGCTGCGTTGCCAATTCATTGATATAATTTCTTCATTATTTAAGCAAATCTTCCAGGCTTCTACGCCCTTAACTCATGAGACATAAGGCAAGCATGAACTGAGCATGCTTCCCTGATGGGCGCTATAAAGGCTTCTGCGCCGCTTCACCTTACACAAGGATGTAGGGGGGGGAGGGGTGTTTTGGAGAGAGAGAAAAAAAAAAAAAAAAAAAAAAAAACACAACCATACAGCCTTCCTTCCTTCAAGTATTGCCAGGTAAAATTGCAAGCGCGAGACCCAGGGTGGGGTCAGTGCATCTTTGGCTGACTGTACATACGCGACATAGTTAATAGTGAAGGAAGGTACATACGTGGCTTAGTTAATAGTGAAGGAAGGTACATACGTGGCTTAGTTAATAGTGAAGGAAGGTACATACGTGGCTTAGTTAATAGTGAAGGAAGGTACATACGTGGCTTAGTTAATAGTGAAGGAAGGTACATACGTGGCTTAGTTAATAGTGAAGGAAGGTACATACGTGGCTTAGTTAATAGTGAAGGAAGGTACATACGTGGCTTAGTTAATAGTGAAGGAAGGTACATACGTGGCTTAGTTAATAGTGAAGGAAGGTACATACGTGGCTTAGTTAATAGTGAAGGAAGGTACATACGTGGCTTAGTTAGTGGTGAAGGAAGGTACAATAATATTAGGCAGATTTTTTTTAATGGCATTATATTTCATAAATAAACGAGTGTTGGTGTTAGTGTTGGTGTTAGTCAGTATTAGTGTTAGTCAGTGTTGGTGTTAGTCAGTGTTGGTGTTAGTCAGTGTTGGTGTTAGTCAGTGTTGGTGTTAGTCTGTGTTGGTGTTAGTCAGTGTTGGTGTCAGTCAGTGTTGGTGTTAGTCTGTGTTGGTGTTAGTCAGTGTTGGTGTTAGTGTTGGTGTTAGTCAGTGTTGGTGTTAGTCTGTGTTGGTGTTAGTCAGTGTTGGTGTTAGTCTGTGTTGGTGTTAGTCAGTGTTGGTGTCAGTCAGTGTTGGTGTTAGTCAGTGTTGGTGTTAGTCAGTGTTGGTGTTAGACAACTGCACCTGTTCACTCCACCGAGAAGACTACTCTTACCAAGATAATTCATGACAAAGCTGTTTCTTTAAGGGAAAGTCGTATTATAGGACTCCGTGCGGCAGGTGATCCAGCAGCCACTGAGGCGCGGCGCCACCCTGTCATAAGATTCAATCACAAATATGAGGCGATGACCAGGAGTAAATCTAACTATAATGAAGATGCTGAGGTAACTGTCATATATGAAGTGTTCGAGTTTATCAAAAATGATGTGGCCACAGACACCAGAGTTTTCACATTGCGGGAAGTGACAGAAGTGACGAGTCAGGCTGAAAGAACGTGGAAGTGACAAGACTGTGGACAGAACTCCGTTTAAACAAAGCAGCACTTGAACATTTTCCGAGGGTGGAATAAGTAAAATGGACTCGGGACATAATTCCTTGTGTGGGAAGACCCTGAGGAACAGTCACGTATATTATTGCAGAGCCGCAGCTATTCTCCCCAAGTCAGCAGTTCCGTCAAAGATAAAGTATTCCTCCCGCCAACTTCTCACTTAACCTAAATCATCACGTGCAGAAAACAGACCCTAGTAAGACCCTCAGCCATGATAGCTATGTCTTCTCTATATACCAATGATTGTGGCATGTATGTCTCCTCTCAGTCTTCATATCACTTAAATAACATTACCAAACACGGGGC